>WFKH01010211.1:10874201-10892939 GCA_016163765.1 Magallana hongkongensis | reverse complement strand
GAGCGCAGCTCGTCGACGCAAAGAGCCAGTGTAACGACGAAAAGTGATCCTCTTAGAATATTGATTGGGGATCATGTTTCTACGTAGAAATTTGACCCCGTTTTTGTACAACACTTAGATGCCTACGTAGAAATGATTTCCTTGGGGTCATTTTTCTCCGTGTAAATTGTAAATAATTGATCCCGTAGAATACTTACTTTATATTTTTACATACTATATACAGTATTCAATAGTTTTGGATGTAATATTATTTCCTCAGGGGCAGTTACAGAGGTGCAGGGCGGGGTCCCATATTGCTTGTATTATGCTTCGTTTAAAGGCAATATATTTTTTTCCGTATCAGCTCGTCCAAATAACCAGTCTGAGTGCGTTTTTTTCTGATCACCTGCTAATGTCTATTATCAGCATTATCTCTGTTTTCCATTGTTATTTGTCTTCGACCGTCATCGTGCGTCGTCCGTTAACAATTTTACATTTTTAACTTATTCTTGAGAACTACAATGCTAATTGTTATCATGTTTGGTTTCAAGTATTTCTAGGATAAGAGGAACCTAAATTGGAAAAATTGTTACCCTACCATCCCCGGGGCCTCATGGGCGGGGCCAAAAATACAAAGAAGGCTAAATATTAAAAAAAATCTTCTTCGGTACTCTAATGAAAATGTGAGAAAGAGTAAATGCATGGTTATGATGTTCAAAAAACTTCTGCCTAAATTAAGAAATTCGTAGCCCCTAGTTTAGGGGTTCCGGCCCTTGGGCTTGACCAATATGGTCGTATACTAGTAGACAAAATGCATTAAATCGTCGTAGAAAATCTTCTTCTCTACCCGCAATAATTGTGATAAAAATTAAATGCATGGTTATGATGTTCATAAAACCCTTTGCCTAAATTGTGAATTTCATGGCCTCTGGGTCAGGGCTACCGGCCCTTGGGTAAAGCCATTATGACAATAAAGTAAACATCTATAAACTGTTATTGTATTTTTTCTCTACTTTCACAGTCATTGGGTATCAACTATATGCATTGTTAATTATGTCTATAATGTGTTCGTCTTAAATTGGGAAATTAACGGTCCATTGGACAGGGGTTCAGGCTTTCTATTAAGAGGGCGTATATGACAAATATGGCCATATAATGAGCATGCATTTTTAGATAACCTTTGGTAAACGTCAAATAATAAAAGTGGGGGTAACAGTCAGGGGAGTCTCGGAATGGGTTTATATTCTAAAATGAAGCTTAAAACGCAAACATGAGACTCTTTCTACGGGCTATGGTACGTTAAAGCCGGTGGGCCTCTCGCTCAAATTGAAAGAGAAAAAAAAATGCAGTCAAATTTTATTAAAGTACCCTGAATATAAAAAGTTTCACTACCCTACATATTTGCAACAAAATTAAAGACCTACTTTAGTTTACATCTTAATGTTAGTTTGAACATTCTTTGATTGATAAGTAAATCAGGCGCGAATCTAGAAAATTCCCAAAAGGTTAAGGGAGGGGTGTTGAGTGGAAAATGATTGATAATATAAGGTCTGTTAACATCGTCAATCTAAATAAGTAAAAAAAGATCGCACTCATTGTATACAGATACTAATACTAGGAAATTTACAGGGGAAGAGGAATCTCGGTCTCTATCGCCATGAAGGATTTTTTATGGGCCATGGGTCTGAAATAGGCAATCCCATCACATGAGCGGATTCAGCATTTTTAGGGGTGGTGTGGGGGTTGGGGGTCTGAAGGATAATTGTATTTTCCAGGGAGGGGGTGTCCGAGGCCAATTTTTGGTAAATGTTTTATGTGAATTTAATAAATTTGAATGTTTTCAAATGAGAGATGAAGACCCCCCCCCCCCCCCTTCTAGATCAGAGCTTGCATTAACACATGAATTTTCCTAACAAGATATTTTTTCTAATAAATATGAATAAAGAAAGATTAAAACATAGCTAATTAAAGTTTAACAATTTGAAGATGAATTATATGACCGATGTCATAATAGAGATATGATATATTAATGATGATCTAATTTCAGATAAAAAGTATGTATTTAAGCAAAAAACTTTTTTCATTCAGCTTATTTAGAACAGAAAACTTCGAGCGCATGTTTCCTCCAACACCATTGTTACATGTAAATATGTGCAAAATAATATGAACAATAATATATGTAAAAATGGATTGGAGCAGCGATGCGCTCTATTCTTCTATATATATACTATTGAATATGAAGAAAAACTGTTTCATGTTTTTTTGAAAATGACGGGGAAAAAACCTATTTACGAGACCTTATAAAGGCACAAGGAATGAACGGTTCTGTAAAACTTAAAGATTTCTGTAACTTACATATTTAATTTTATAGTTTTATATACCTTTAAAAAATCCGTATAACATGATGGTTTTCCTTTTAAATTTGTGAAAAAGGGGGCAAATATTGGTCCTTATCGAATATGGTCCTTTCCTTGGATTTCCCATATTAGTGTTCTAGACATACATACTCATTATTTAGCAGTTTCTTAAATAATTTTTCAAAGCAAAAACAACATTTGATTTGATTTGATTCTGATTCTCGAAAAAGAAAAAAAAAACTACGTGTTAAGGTATCTTTCTCGACATTGTTTTTTCAAGAATTTCTCGAGTAGAATATCATTGAAATCTGTAGACAAATCATACACCAAAAATACAAAAAAGGGGGGGTCTGTGTTCATCCCTCTGAGTTATCATGATTACACGAGAGATATATAGAAAAAGAACCCTACTTGTTATGGAACACTGACCCTGGGTCAGTTTACTACGTAGAAATTTGACCCTCTGGCAAGCGAAGCGGGCTCCAAGAACCAGTGCATGGGAAAAAGAACAAACCTAAAGATTTGTCAATTACTATGTAAAAAAAATAGCTAACCTTTCACACGATGTTCGGTTTTGAGAGGTTTGTCGACTTGTTTTGAAATTCGTACACGCTTTTGTGAGAACAAAGATAGCTATTACATGTTTCCATTCCACCGTACTCTGTCGAGAAACGTAAACAAAGCATAACAAGTTTATGTATGACGTCACAGTGAAATTTTTGAAGTCGCACATTGCTCCGCCTGTCGGATGGACGACCTGGGAGATACAGTTTCTTACGTGTTAAGAAGTTGCAATATACGATGGTTATAAATTTGCACTTGTTTTGGACTATTCATGACAAATGCTATATAGAAAAAAGATATTCAAACGAGACATAAAAGAATACGTATCATTTTTAAACGTGTACTTCCTAACACAACCATCGGTCGTAAATATTAATCAGTGAACATGTTCATAAACTCATACGCAAACAACAATTCGAATGTTTTCAAATTATGTCAAGTGCTTGCTGGAAATATCTTAAAGAATATTGTTTAGCAATCAGTAAACAATCAATGTCTACATTTATAAGCAAAAAGCTATTAAATTTATATTCAGTTCTCTTTGTCTTGACTGCGAACATACCAGCTTGAACTTACATAGTTTTGTAACTTAAATCCTTTTATACATTATTATTCAAAACTATGTTTCACTCCTTAATCATTTAACTTCATCCTATGTAGGTACCGTTATAAAAATCAGATAAGTAATGTCGACAGCAATGCCTCTCAGGGGTTACTAAAGTTTCAAGAACTAAGTCTGATTATTTTGTCTATTCACAAAACCCATTCCCTAGCAATGCTGCTCTGAAACTTAAGCTTATTTTATTAAAACAAATTAAGAGAAAACGGTTGTTAAACAACTGCATCCTATCCAGTGCCCATAACATGCATTTCTCAGGCAATATGACAACCACTACTTGTTACTAAATACAGAATACGAGTTATGTTATTTCAAACTACCAAGTTTGTATTTATCACTCAATAGTTATTTTACTTATAAAGGTACCTCAATAGCAATCAGATAAGTAGGATCGATGGCAACGCCTTTCATGGGTTATCACAGCTTCAAGAACTGTAAGTTTGTTACTCTGCTGTATTATTCCTAGGAATATATAATCCGCCTATTTATTATTTAATAAAACACATTTAGAAGATATAACTCTTCATCAAGTTTTCCTAAACTGTAGCTTTTTACTTTAAACCTGTTGCAATAATTTGTTTTATTGTACAAAGAGGCAATTTTTAAACATACCACGATTATTAAGCATACATTTCAGTAAATGTAAAAAAGCATATATACATGACTTAGAATAAATACAAGATGGTGCGTCAACTGCCCTGTCATATTATGGAACTTTAAAAAAAATGAAACTACCGTGTGGGCAATGGGTATGTTCTATTTAAAATGAGTTTTTAAAATATTGAATACTGGCAACCAATTAACAATTTATCAAAATATGTTGCACGATCTTAAACAAACAAAAGGCTGATACAATATGTTCACTCCCTCTTTAAACAAACGTCCCAAAAGATCAAAATTGCACATGCACACAGTACACGAAATGCAATTTTAACTTATTTTTAGCAAAAAGTCGACTATCTATTCTTATTGTGTTAACTTTTTGAACCACAGTGTCAAAGAATGTAGACATTATTTAGGTGTGTTTGGTCAATATTGATACTTTTCAGATACTTGGTATGATTATAGTATAAAAAGGAGAATAACCGACCTACAAATGTGTTGTGTGTTGTTTAAAGGGTTTGTAGTGGGCTGTTTAGTTTGCGCTATTTCATATTTGTGTTAATTTGTTGCAACTTTGATGGATTGATTACCCTATTGTATTTAAAACATTCAACATTGCCACAACTCCCTTTCAACTAAGTATTTGCTGGTATGGTGATGGTTTGTCAAACGTTGGTATCATGTACAATTGCAACGTATTTCTATTTATGACTTCACAATTTGACAGCCATTCGTACTTTTAAATTGTCATCATAGGTTGCCCAACAAAGAATTTTTTTCTTTTCTCAGTCTAACGTCGTGTTGCGTCTGCACTTGTGCAAAAGTAGATAACGCAACTGAAGTATGTACATGTACGTATTTTTTGAGGTCTCAATTCAATCAATTGCAATTGTATTGAATTAAACATCTGTAAGGCAGTTTCGGGTTGAAATTTTATTAAAGGATCTGAGTTTGAAGAAATAAAATAACCTTGAATGTCATACATGTAGTGAGTAATGACAGAGAGTCATTGGTTGGTACCAATCATTGATAATGTGGCTTTATCAGGAGTTGCTACCTTAAAAAAACCCTAGATAATTGTACCTCAAACCATGTCTTACGTTCATGTAAATGATGAACCCTTTCTTCACATTGAAGGTGATTTTCAGCATTTTTTTAATTTGTAAATGAATTTTTAAAATAAAATAGATGAAAAAGAAAAGGGGTATACAAATTCAACACTTATTACATTTTATTCCACAAAGTAGCAAAGTAGTTTAACTTGTATAATACATTCAAACAAGCCTGTAAAAAAGTAAAATAAGTGTTATCGGCTTCAAAATTAAAACATCACCAGTAGTTTAAGTGGTGACCCATGCATGAGATTTTTCTTTAATACATAAAAACTGGGAGTCGTTGCTCGAACCCGTTGCTATTTTCTGGATTTTAACAATATCGATGACCATACCGATTACTGAATTTGCATAAAAGGAATATTTTTAAACGTTAGTATCAGGTAAAGAATGCTTAAACCGGTATGATCCGGAAAGATGGAAATACGGCACAGATCATGACGGTATTTCAATCAAGCGAACATGTGCTATAATATTTGTATAAAAAATGTGTAACTATCTTAATCGTGGTGCGTAAATACTTCAAATATTGAGGATAGACATTAATTGAAATAATATGTTTTTATATATGAGAGAAGATAAAATAGCAGAGCTTCATAAAACGAAATGGTATTGTTATTAAGCAAAGTTTGTTTGTTTGTTTTTGGTTTTTTGGGGGTTTTTTTTCCAAATAGATAAGTGAGAGACAATATTTTAGTAAGGCATAGCAGGTTTATATCTTGCTCTTAGGGTTTGATTTTACGAATGTATATAATTTACATTAAAAAAATGTACAAAAAATCTTTGGTTTACAGTTTAAGTAGCCCATTGTCATTTACGGTCCTAAATCTGAGTTTAGTTATTGAGTTTAGTTAGCGTTTAAGGAAATGGTGTCATGAGTTATTTTGAAAACTGTGCTTCAGTTTAATATATAAAACAAATTGATAAAGTATACCAAACACCAAATTAAAGTGCGTCGAGAATGACATTTTTGCTTGGCCTAGAATGTTGTTCTTAAAATGGCACATTTTGAGGGCGGGATCTTACCTGTGTAGCCCTTTCCATTATCTTTTTTGAAAGATTTGAAGGCCGGTATTGTTCAACTACCGAACGTTAAAGTTTATCATCTTGATTTTTGCGGTTGTTTTGAACAGAACTGTGTATTGCGGCGGATCATAATATTATAAACAAAATGGCGTCATGGCGTTATTAGCAACACACGGTTCCGGTATTAAAAACGTCGTTTTCTTATTTATAACTCGATTTTTATTAATAAAACTTGCCTAATACTTTGTGGCATATCCCTTTGAAATAATTATACTGACGATTTGTTGTGGGAGTTAATTGATAGGTTTTGAATGTCATAAATCGGGATGATGTTATATATATTTTTATTGCTTAAATATGTCTGAATGTTTTAATAGTACTATAAAGATCACCATTTCCGCCTTTGTTAAATAAAAAATAGCCATTATCTGACAATCTGGGAAGTTTGGCGCACAAAAAACATTTGATTAGACCCCTGGAACAAACCAGGAGGTAAAAGGTTTTTTTTTTTATTTGATCATTTGATGCATTTTAGCAAATACTTTCATATGTGGAACAGGAAAAAATTCCCTAGAGCAGAAGTTAAAAAAAAAATGTAAAAATGTGCAAAATTGATACATTTTAAGCAAAATTCCATAAGGTCCTATGTTTAAAAATAACAAATTTTAGGATGACCCCCTAAACAAACGATGTGGTAAATGTCGGATTTTTTATCTTAAAATAATACATATTACAGTAGAAATTCATGTATAAAAAATCATTAAAAAACTAGGGCAGAACAAGTTAGACCCGGCCTCGCTTACTTCCCGTATACGTATGTTTTTTCGTACAACACGTCTGTGATATTTATTTAGAAAAAAACCTATCTTTTTACAGTTACTTCAGAAACAGGATTTTCTCTAAACTAGTTAAATCTGTGGGCTGTTTCTTTCAAAGGCTGGACACGATGTGTTTTTACTGACCTCAAAATAGATCGCTCATCTTGAACGCTGAGCTTAAATTTTAAAAAGAAATTTTGTCACCTGATTTGATTACATACATTTTTAAGATTGAAAATTCTTTTCGCCAATATCTTGACTAGAAAATCTACGATGCATCGATTTTTTTTTTCACCAGCAAACAAGATTTTCTAATAATTACGTGTTTTTTTTTTAAAGAACAATGTGCGGGATAAAGTGCTTTAATGCCCCAAAATTCAATGTTATGAAAAGAGCTTTAGAAATTTGCTTAAAGATAGATTAAAAGATATTTAGTTCAAGTTTCTAAAGAAAAATTGTCTGATCGATGTCATAATAGAAATATGATATGTTAATAATGAGCTAATTTCACAAAAAGCATGTATTTTAGCCAAAGATTGGGGTATTTTCTATCAGTTTTTTTGAAAAAGAAACATCGAACGCATGCTTCGTCCAACACCATTTTTTAATATGATATGCAAAATAATATGAACAATTATATCTCTGAAAATGGTTTTGAAGCAACATTGCACTCTATACTTTATAATGTTGAATATGAAGAAAAACTGATGTTGCCGTTATGCTTTGGAGAAATTGCCTGAAATGGCCCATTTACGTGACTTCATAGAAGCACGAGGGATGATCGATGCTGTAAAATTTCTAGATTTCTGTAACTAAAGTATTCAGTTTTATGTTTTATTAAAATATATAAGTGATATTATTTTTTTTCGTAAAAAAATAGGGGTAAATATTACACCTTATCGAATATGGTTCTTTAATTCATATATTCAGCCTACAACAAAAATTTAGTCTTTTGAAAATATGTAAGAAAGTCAAAATAACATGATTTTGTAGACTAGCATTTAAATTGATTAGTTTGGTAATCAGGTATTTTTAAGCAAAAGTAATTGATGCCCTTATGCAGAATGAGATTTGTAATTGGTGTGGTCAGTATAAATTGAAACACGGGTGTTGAACAGAACAGCATTACATTGATAGAAAATTAACATTCTAAACATAAGGACAATACTGTGGACTTAGTTTATCTGGGCGTATCTGCAACCTATCCATCATAACCTCAAAAGGACTGAACACTGTTTTTGTGTTGTCTCTTTATTCAACTGGTCAACTTTGACTTGTCAAAATTGAGTGTAAAACAATCTATTTTTGTACAGAAAGGATATGGGATAAATTACATAATCTTTTGATTAGAGCTGCCTTTTCATAGAAGATATCCACATGTATAAATAAAACATATAAAAGCCAGCTTGAAAAATTTCGCTTCAAAGCCTTTGTTAAAAACCAAATATTGATTTAAAAATTGAGCATATCAAGGGTTCTTACTTTAATACCTTGTAACCATTTTTTAATTGTTAAATATATGGTAGGACCACTAGCACTAGTGCAAGTATGACAACTGATTGGTGTGTGGTATAAAATGTCAGTTGAGTGTTTGTATTCCCTAAAATACTTATTAGCTATGAAATTGGTTAAGTGTACAAATTCTGTAACTCTGATGGTGGCCATAACAACTCGTTGGTACCACATGATAAAGAATGACAAACAATTGACTGCACTTTAGAGAGTATCAGCTAAACTAAATTGAAATTAGATTCTGGTTTAGGTCCGCTGCCTGATTTCTACTTCCCACTTTCTGTGAGAAAAATCTCCAGCAAGTATGTTACTTTTATCCACAGTGTGTCGTGCTTTGAATTGTATGGTATTAATAATATGCCATCATTTGAAAGTTTATATAATTTTAATCTTATAAACTATTTTGTGCTTCACTATCTTGCATCCTATCCTACTAATTAGTTTCATCCTTTCCTTTTTCAATCCGGTTCCAACCTCATTTAGAAAATAGTGTAAACAATATCAACTCCTAAGTCGGTTCAAGCTCTGAACACCATTATTTTCTGTGATAAAGATCTTTAAACAAAAATGCCTATTCTTGTGCATTGATAGTGTAAACCGATGATGTGATGAGATCTAGATATACTGTAAATACAAAAGAGAAAACTTGTTGCTTACATGTTGCTTTAAGAAATAAATCAAGGTAAAATAAAAATTGTGGCTTTTTAAAGAAAATTAATTTTTTTGTTTCCTAATATTTCAAAGTAAGCTGTAAATTTGAAAACTTGTTTGCTGGTATGTTTATTATTTGTTTTGTCTGTAATGGATTAGTATTTTCAGCAAATATGAATTTGCTAAAATGACGATAAACAAATACCAGGCACATTAGTATTTTAACAAACCATGCCGGTGTAAAGCAGAATAATGATCCCCATAGAATAAAAGACCGGGGATAATTTTTGACGTAGAATAATGACCACACACTCTATGTGAGCAAAGGTGACCCCTGTAGAATAATTATCAATTATATATTTAAGTTTTTCAGTATCATTTCTTGTTATATGTAAAATAGTCTCTGCAATATTGTCATTTTTATTTCAGTAAACAGAAACTAACAGAAATTATAATTTATATTCAAATAAACTTAAAGCGAAAGAAGGGGAATATTTTTGAAAAAAAAAAAACTAACCAATCCTTTCGTTATAACACGATTATGACATATTGTACTGAGGTATAGTTCTTACCACAACGAGTTACATGTACCTTATTATTACGAGTGAAACACATTAAGATTATTTTGAGATACACATCACTGTATAACAAAATTCTGTTTACTGGCGATGAAAGATTAGATTCTGTATTGGTCATGAATTTTACTTGCATTGACTTTCATTATTTTCTCCTGCTATTAACTACAGCGTATGCAAGTGCAGCACCCAGGATGTTTAAACCAAAATTATTAAACTTTATAAGGAGTTGTAACTCAAAATGATCTATCTTTCAAATCTTAAGCTCTAAAAAAAACTTGTTTGCAGTCAAAACAATTTCTTTCGTTTTACTTGAAAAATACATAAGAATTCACATAAAATAAAGCCGATATTGAATGGTCTCTGTTTTGTGAAATCTCATTTCCTAAAAAAAAAAGATTCTTTATCTTTCCATCAAATAAAATATTGGTGTGTCGAGGAACCTTAATTTGAAATCTTAAGAGGGCTTGTTGGTCGTCGCCATTTTTAGACGATTTAAATCTCCTAAGAAGAAGAGATCTGTATAAAGATATTGGAAACTGACAAATTTTAAAGCTAAAATTTTGCATTTTTTCTTTACTAAATGTTAGTATATGGACAAAAATATCTTCTGTTAAAGTTTAAGGCAGACCTGATGGTTAATTTTTTGACCACCCAGCCTCCCTACGAACTCCAGTTAGGTAACACACTATACTTCAGTCCGTTCCTACACGATGATCACAGATGCACTGTAATTTTACATAAAATTGTGATTGAAACTTTATATACGTAAAGAATACAATCTATAATGTAAGCTACATGAAAATGCAGGTTTTTTTTTACCTTTTCAACGCTTTTATATATATTCTTTTTTTATATGTATATATTCGATCAGTGCTTACTATCTATTTATAATCAGGCACTCTTCACTTAGTTGCTCTGGAAAAGTATAGTTCCATTCATAATCAGCAAATACAACATTACAACAAATGTTTAGAATATCAATGTATAGACTATGTAATATGTGGAAGAAAACAAAATTAATGTAAAATGATATTTTTAAAATCATTTTCCCCAGAAATGTAAATAAGAAGTATTCATAATACTACGCTAGCTGCATTCTCAGTCTTTTTCACGAATATATAGGTATTGCTTCAATTGACAAATTTTTTTACCAATAAAAATTCAACAACAAAAATTACACTATCTCCTCTGAGAGTGAATGTTAATTATTCTCTGTGTATGCATGTGTTTTTCTTTTCTTTTCTTTTCTTTTTTAATAACGAAATGGTTATGCAACACCTGCACAGATTTCTGATCGCACTCGTGTAGACCTGGGATATTTGTTGTGGATGTAAATGTAAAGTCGCGACAAAACATAGTTCAACAGGCTGTGCATACGTTTTGTAAATCAAATATCGTTTTCAAATAATAAAACTTTATAAAAATGTTGTTAGGTATTATTCATGGTAAAGTAACAAATACAATTCAGCAGATTTTTACGCTAGTACAGGGTCATTTTTCCGCCATATCTTACGAGAAAAGATACCTAACTGTTAACAATCAATATGTGTATGTGTGTTAATGTGTGTGTGTAAATGAATCACTATATACACTGATTTCTTAACCAGTTCAGTGATTTTACCTTCAAAATCAGCTGAGCATAGTGAAAATTCAAGTAATTTAAAAGTCGAATATCTAGGATATGAGGTAACCCATATCTGTTCTTGTTTATGGCGGGGGTCATTTTTCTACGGGAGGTCATTTCTTTTTATGTTAAACATGAAGAGAAATGATCGATGGGTCTTTTTTCTTCAAAATAATCCATTTATTCTACAGCTGGGGATCATTATTCTACGTCGAAAAATGTCCCCCTGTCATTAATTTACTGGGGTCATTATTCTTCTTTACACCGGAGAACAAACATAATATTTAAATGTTTTATCACTACTGGCTCTAAAAACCCCTGTCCGTATGAAAATCCCCTGTCTTTCCCTGTCACCCCCTGTGTTTTCCCTGTCATCCCCTCTGCACCCCCTGTCAGCCCCTGTACACAGCCCCTGTACACCCTGTAGTCCCCTGTCAGCCACTGTACACATCCCCTGTATGCCACTGTAAGCCCCTGTCACCCGCTGTACGCCCCTGTCATCTACTGTAAACCACTGTATTTCCCTGACATCCCCTGTACGATCTTTAACTGCTTGCTAAAGTAAAAAAAATAAGTTTTCTAACTACATGTACAGTGTATGTTTTCGGGTTTTTTGAAATACCTGTATATATTTAGCAGTTTCTGATACATAAGGAAATGGAAAGCAAGACAAGCATTCATAGTTTAGATGGTGTTTGTTTTTCCTTGTATTTCATAGAGGGCAATATTATTACAAACGTGGATACTTCTGACTCAACATTTACACATATCAATATAAAAACATACCTATAAACCGCTTATTTTATTCCATGACCGTGTTTTGTAATTTGTAAAAAAAAAAATCTAAGTGGAGGAGGAGTGCGGGAAATCTGCAATGTTCTGCGCTATGTAACCTGCCTGAGTGAAAAGCGCTTAATAACACAACATGATTAGCACGTGCAGATAATCACACACCGATCGAAATGATCACCTATATTCTGATTGTTTTGCCTGATGTAATGATGCATAGAATAACATCGTCCCAATGAAATACATGTTGATTCTATTTAGCAGAAGGACAGTTAATTAGTTAATATCTAAGTCATTTAAATCGCTGTCAACCATTGGTTTTTTTCTGATAAATTATGAGGGAGAGAGAGAGAGAGAGGAGAGAGAGAGAGAGAGAGAGAGAGAGAGAGAGAGAGAGAGAGAGAGAGAGTTGATTTTTAAGGAGGGGGAATTAGTCCGGTCCTTTGACACTTTTATGAGGGTGCATTGTCCAGTTTAGTAATTCATATGCATTATTTTATAGAATTGTCCTCATACATGTACATATAATCCAATAATACAGTTCATGAATAATTTAATACATGAATACAAATGCCCGTAACGGGTAACGTAAAGACACGCATGCATGATCTTAAAACAGTGTTACAGGTGTCGGGTTTTAGATTAGAAAAATATCATACATTTATTTAAATTTTGAATTTGAGAAATGAAAATAATGAGAGCAATACGGTTTAATTCATATGACTGTGTCAAATGATGTTCCGAATTTTAAGCTCTTTCTTTTCATGTTTGATTTTCTTAGAACTTATACATCAAAGTTTCAAATTTCTGTTTTCTTTACTTGACAGACTAGGAAAGAAAGTTATAAACGGCGTTTAAACAACATATTGCATAATTGCCTAGCATTACCGAGCCATCAGATCTCAGGAAGTGTGTGTATATACAAGTACACGTGTGTCTGTCACCTCATTGTTCCTAACCTCGCTACCGTGCACTGCAAATTGTCAAGAAGGGCTCTGTACAGTAGCTATAATTATATAATCAGTGCCCGGCCATTTAGATCTTAGGAAGTGTGTGTATATACATGTACACGCGTGTCTGTGATCTCATTTTCCCTACCTCGCTACCGTGCTCTGCAAATTGTCAAGAAGTCCTGTGTACAGTAGCTATAATATAACCACTGACCGAGTGAACAAATAATGTCAACATCCTCTCCTTTGAAAACTGTAACTTCAATCAATTCTTTGATCAATTGATAAAATGTAAAATAAAACATTGGTGGATTAAAATTAATAAGATCGCTTTAAGTTACTCTAAATAATGATCAAGAATTGGGAATAAAATTAGGATTGCACGTTAACTTACATTGTATTAGGAAATTAATTCTCGGGTAAACTTTTAGTAACTTTTAATTCAAAATCAATGCAATCTCTCTCTCTCTCTCTCTCTCTCTCTCTCTCTCTCTCTATTTTGACCAGGGCCGCGGATTTCTGTTCACTTGCAATAAATACATGTAACATTATCTTTGATATCTTCCACTTCGCAGTAAATGGGAAATGAAAATTAGATTTTAGAAATTATTAAATTGTTTATGTAAGTTAATCATCAGTTAAAATTCAATTTTAAGGTTCAATAACCCGCTTAGAAAATATTAAACAAACATACTAGTAAAATTATTTCTTAGGCAGGCAAACTTATTAGCTATTGAAGTTTTATTTTGCTATTCACGAGAAATTAATAAAGGTACAATAAGGAACTTGGTTATAAAAAAAGAGAAAAAAACACATGCTCTATCGTATCATGTACATTCTACATTCTGACTGATTTACTGGTTTCAGTGCGCAAATATTTGTTTAGATACATAAAATCAAATGCTAAACACCATGTGCTGCGCTTGATCTTTGTAGAAATAATTCACAGTATTTCTTATATCCGTTTTTCAAACATAACGGAGTAGTGATGTCCCCGACCGCTAAAGGACTAAATGCCCTGAAGGCTTTCACACAGTATCAATAAATTATTAATGAAAACACATTTTTGTTAAAAATACGATAACAGTGTGTCTTGTGAGTCGTCGCCCTGTTGAGTGCAAAAATTGATTTATAGCTCAAACTTTAACACATGCGAGCAAAATAATTGAACTTAGAAAAATATATTGAAATAAAATAACAGAAAATGCTGTTATAAACAGTCAAAAACCGTACAAGGGGTGTCAGGGGCATGTAAAGGGAAATATAGTGGCTTACAGGGGATGACAGGGACGTATAGGGGGTGACAGGGGCTTACAATGGCATACAGGGGATGTGTACAGTGGCTGGCAGGGGATTACAGGGTGTATAGGGGCTGTTTACAGGGGCTGACAGGGGGTGCAGAGGGGATGACAGGGAAAACACAGGGGGTGACAGGGAAAGACGGGATTTTCACACGGACAGGGGTTTTTAGAGCCAGTAGTGTATGATCGTCGAATTACCACTGAACACATAACTTTAAAACAACTTGAATTCATAAAACATTTAGTATCAATAGATGACAATTACCAAAACATACATAAAACAATGAATAGACTAGAGGGAATATTATGTTTAAAACATATTGAGTTAAAATGATTGACAAGAAAACATCATTTTAAAGTATGTACATTGACTAGCAGACAACACAGGATACAAAGAACATTCCTGTGTTAAATTTTAAAGATACCACGATAAAAAACAAAGTAAGGAGTCACTTTATTTTGTTAACAATCTTAGTAGCTTTTCCCCCATAGTAGGGTTTCTCCCTCACGTGTTTGGTTCAGATTTGATAAAAAAATATTTATGGAAACCCAGTAAGGATTAAAATCAATGTTTCTACACTCCCAGGTTGCTTATACCTGCATTCATCTGTACAGGTTAAGTTTCGTTTTGCCAATTTATTATTTTTTATAGACAATGCTGAAAATTGAACATGTGTGTAATGGAATTATACATAGAACTTAATTTAGGTAATTAATTTTAAAAAGTACTTGGTTTTACAAGATATATACTTATATGCATAATTCTGTGTTCTGAATTTGTAAGTGGTTTTGAGAATTTTTTAATAAATCTATCAGTCCGTCTGTCTGTTTGTGCAAATTTTATCCAGGCTCAACCTCTGTTTTAGAGAAATTTTGTTTTCGATGTTTGAGAGCCCGATGTTTAAAATCCTATTATAATGAATATATTGCATATTCTTTAGGGTCCCATATCTTATAAACTAGAGATAACCACATCACCATATTTCCATAATGGCAGTGGTTTACCACTTGTAGATGACTCTGAAAATTTCAGCCCTCAGGGTAGGGGCCCTCGATGTTTCAGGGCCCGATGTTTAAAACCCCATTATAATGATCGAATATTTTTTTTATAAGTGTGGGCCCGAATCTCAAATTCTAGAGATGACCACTTAACCATATTTTCACAGTGGTAGTGGTATACCACTTGTAGATGACCCTGAAAGTTTTAGCCCCAGGGGTAGGGGCCCTTGATGTTTCCGAGTCCGATGTTTGAAATTCAATTATAATGAATAGTGTATTTTTTAGTACCCCATATCTCAAAAACTAGAGATGACAACATCACCATATTTTTACGGTCATTTAAAAGTAAAAACATCATTTAAAAAACACACTCACTCATATATCTCTTTATCGAAATGGTTGAAAATTACGTTTAATTCTGCTTTTCTTTTTAAATTTACGAACAAAAATTTTAAAAGAGGTACGCGGGTAAATTCTGTATTCTTCAAAACATTTAATCAATTCATAAGACGACTAATGATATAATGAATAACTAGATAATTAAATCAATAAATTTTTATTCATAAAAGTAGTAATCGAAAAACAAAAATAAATAACCAACAAAAGCGCACTTGATATACGACTTTTTTTTACATGCCAATTGATTAGAAGAACAAGCTTTAGTTATATTTCAAAAAATAAGTCAGCCTATCACAAACATTGTGTTAGTTTTTATTTCTTATTACCCTTGTTTCATTGTTCGAAGAAATAATATGGTATACAAGTAAATCTTTATTGCAAAAATATGAAATAAATAGTATGATAAGATTTTTAGGTAAGTGAATCGTATATCTTATTTCATATGGCATCGTTTTCAAAATTGTATATTTATAAATCACGTTGCAAAATAAAAAGCGGAAAAACTAGCACGCAGTGAATGATAATATATACATAAGGTTAGTTCAGGCTCCATTTCACATTTTCCAAAGTAACCAGCAAAGATACCGACTTTGTTCTGGTTGTGAAGCCATTTCATTTTTTTTAAAAATGTTATCATCATAAAACCTTGCGTTTCGTAAAAAATGTGCTTAAAAACATGAATATGAATATGCGTGACTTTAAAACAAAATTGTTAATACTAACTTTACACATGCCTTTAATACATAATCAATTATAATGCCCCTTACCCATGATTTAGAACCCTATCAATCGAAGTAAAACATTTCAGTTTCTCATTATATCATTGCACCCTGTCTCTCGTTTGATATTTAGAAGTAAAAATATATGATTATATTTAAGATCGTCAATTCTAACGGTATTGATTTAAAATTAATAGCCATTTGGACGAAGGGAGTAATACATTTCTACTTCTTATTCCCTTCCTCTACAAAATTAAGTTAAGATTGGTCAGTTAGTTTCCTGGGAGGAGCTTATACATAGATGATAATACATGGGAAAATTAAACTTCCAAACCGGCATATTTTCACTCAAATGTATTCTGACATGTTCTGTGAAAAATGTCAATGTCATAACGTCGAAGTCAAAACTATAGATAAGCATTGATTAGATGAAAAAGATTCGAGGTATTCCGAAATCCGCGTAAAAGGTGTTCCAAAAAGGTGTAACAAAAGGTGAAATAAATGGTGATGACACAGGTATGTTATGAAGGCGCGTGCCTTTGTTCATATCAGGGGTGAAAAAAACATGTATTTTATTATATGTATTAATAAATGCCATAATTATCCTTTATTATCAGAAATTAATATCATATGTTATTGCAAATTATTGCCACGAATGGTCCGCCATAAACATGACCGGAATGTAAAAAAGGGGGAAAATCTACTACATAGTAAATACTGGGTTTCTTTGTTAACATTTGTTTCCTGGGGGAGCCCGGCAGGGTAAAAAAACAGCACCCGACAGGTTAGCTGTTATTAAAACTGAACTACCACAATATAATGTATGATAATAGAAACATTTGAAAAATTTATCTAAATATGATATACCTATGCATATTTTTAACTTGAATGAATTTGAATTTGCTATCAAGTATTTGCACTTTGCAACGCTACACCATCTGAATCGATTCTGATCATGCGGGCCTAATCTGCACATGCTACATGAGCTCTAACCACGTGACCATTGGTCATTTACATATCTACAAAAATTAAATCTTGCACTGTTTATGTAATGTATTGGTTAGAGAGTAAAGAACACGTCTGTATCGTTTGCTTACTATTAAGTACCGTGATACCATCAGAGGATACCATAATTTGAGATGGAATATAGCTTAATGCGTAAGAACATCGTCAACCAGAGAGCAGTTAATAGCTCGTATATAAAAACATAAATAAAAAAAATCTCGTAAGTCAGTTCTGAATGTTTGGACATTACAATTTACTCAACTGCTCTCGTAGTATCTTAGACTTCAAAATTGTGTATAAACTTATATTAAATAAATATACATGAACAAAGAGGATTTTTTTTTTACAAGAACCGTTCATTGACGCGGACATTGCTACTCTTTTAAAATTTTTAAAACCATATTGTAGAAGTTTATAACAAATATTTATGTTATGATATCGCAAATATAGCTGTAGGTAGCACGCTTAAAATAATGATTTTAGATATATCACTTCTAAAGTATTTCTTTTTTTTAACATTCTATTATACGTGTTTAATTTCAAAAAAAAAAATCACTAGTTTTTAATCATTGTTCTGACATTAAGGGTTTACAATTTTGATGTAATATTTTTGGTTTAAAAAAATGTTCTCGATATTCTCCTTTATTTGATATACTTTAATTTCACATTTTGCATAACACTAATTATACTAAGGTTTACCCATTCTGGTAAACTTCATCGTCTAACCTTAGGCTGATTTTTCTACTTTATGTTGATCATCATAGAATTGTATATAGGCGTGTGCAGTACACAATCGTGATAATCACCATCAATTTCATCCCTTGAAACAACTCTTCGTCCAAGAAGTTGATCTTATACACATAACAACTTAGTAATGGCAAAATGTTAAAAAGATGAATGCATTTTAGAATAATTGCAAGCGCATGGGATCATTATTTAACAGGACTATATCTAAATATCAGAGTACAATAAGACTCAATATTAATATGCAAAAAGCTTTCAAATGTTTTATTTCTGTTTGTCTCACCTACGAGTACATGAAAATAACACACATTGATAAAAATATATTCCCAGAAACAAGAAAGAACGATAAAGTACTGAATTAATTGCAGCGGGTTGTTAATTTCATCTTT
>WFKH01010211.1:10855095-10867486 GCA_016163765.1 Magallana hongkongensis | reverse complement strand
CAAACTTTACCAAACAGCCTTCTAACAACACACAATACCTTTGCATGGTCGGTTGTACCCGTTTTTAAACCATAGTCATAAGAGGTATCTGAAAAATATTCACACTGTCCAAACACACCTAAATAATGTCTACATTCTTTTACAATGTTGATTTAAAAGTTACTACAGTAAAAATAGATGGACTTGTTGCTAAAATAGGCGTTAAATATTTCGTGTACTGAGTGTATGTGCGAAAATCAGAAAATTTGGCGCATTAAATTAAAAACTGAGGTTAATTTGTACAAAATGTAAATATAACACCAAGCGGCTGATTAATACGCTTTTCACGCCGTCATATTGTGACGTATACAAGATATGTTATACAATATAGATGCATTTGTCTAGATAATAAAATGAGTCGTTTCAACCTGAATTAAATAACTGTATAATAAATGACCTTTTTTATTCAATCAAGTTGTGTCATATCTTGTGTGTTCAAAGAAAAGGAAACGCACATAAAAATAAATCTTTCATAGGTTGTTAAATCTTAAGCTTGATGACGCGACCTAAAAATGTAGAATGATCCCAATAAAATATAAATCTGATCAATATTATTTAGGCAATTTAATATTTACTAGCAACATAAATTCAAGCAACTGAAGGAACATTATAAGTGCCTTTCAACAATTTCAGGTTTTTGGTATACAGTAAATCACATCACATTACCGGTTTAATATACCAATGTCAAAAAAGAATGTGCATTTTTTGTTACACCTTTTTCCCAAATGTGTATGTAACCTGATTAAAATAAAATAATAAAACTTATTAGTAGGCTGGATATGCAGGATAGCGGGGATACAGGATAATGTATAATTTAGAAATATCAACATTCAGAATGACGGCATTATGCCATACTATTTAAACCACAACGCGTTGTAATTAGAAGAAATAATATTGCCGGTCCTTTATCACACAAAAGTAGAAAATAGAGATCAGGCAGCAGACCTTAAACCCAATACTTGTTCCATTTCAGTTCAGCTGATTCCCTCAAAAATGAGGTCGAACGTTTGTGTAACTCCTCTATGTCATTTGATACCAACCAGTCGCCACGGTCAACATCAGAGTTATACTTAAATAAGTTCATTGCTAATAAGTCTTTTAGGAAATACAGGCCCTCATCCGCCAGTTCATACAACACAACAAGCAGTTATTGTTGTACATGTACAACACAGCTCCGGTGGTCCTACCACCTAATTAAGACATTGTCAGAAGGTATGTAACACACTATGGTATACCCAGACACCAGGTACCTAGTTCTTGACATGATTAATTATTTCATTTGAAATTAGCAGTTTTTGAACAATGGCTATGGAACCAAATTATTTATGTCGGCTTTTTTATTGGTATTTTAAGCATTATTACTGGGGAAAATGGCCTATTAGAACGCAACACTACGCTTAAGACTGTGCAATTTCAGCACATCTCACTCCTGTACAAAACCCCCCAATGTTCTACACTCAAATATTTCAAAATTATCCAGCTGAATAAAGAGACTACTATCACAAAACCATTGTTCTGTTTATTTGAGGTCATTATGGATTATTTGCAGATAAACTAGGTCCACAGTTTTGTCATTTTGAGTCAAATTTTAACTCTAACAGTTTAATGCTGTTCTGTTCATTCTGTTCAAAACTCTTGTTCCACTTGGTATTGACAACTACAACTACAAATATCATTCATTTTGCAAAAAGATAGCAACAATTTTTGCCTAGTAGGGTTTGATAATTAAAACAACTAAGCTTTTGGACGTGAATCTACAAAAACATATCATAGTAACGTTTATAATATATCTTATATTTAAATTATCTTATGATTAAATTCATCTTTGTTTTTACGATATAGTTTTGTAGATATTGAGAAATGAGGTTATAAGACTTGCATGTAACATTCCTTTTTAAATCACATTGAAGATTA
Source organism: Magallana hongkongensis (assembly GCA_016163765.1). NCBI lineage: Eukaryota > Metazoa > Mollusca > Bivalvia > Ostreida > Ostreidae > Magallana > Magallana hongkongensis. The sequence continues at coordinate 10,865,533 of WFKH01010211.1, read as the reverse complement.
CCAAATTTTTTTCATGATTTATTGTGAGGAAAATAATCTAGGGAAGACAGAAATCTATAAATTCGTTGATCCTTTATTGGCCCTTTTTGATGCTATGTGAAAACATGTGACGGTTTCCCAACATCTTAAATAATGGACTCTTGTACCCGTCCATAAAAAACAATTTTCTACATGGATAAGCGTTATAGTAAGTATTGGACGGGGTACAAAAGAGGTCTAAATCCGCTAAAAGAAAATACTATATTTATACATTACCTCAACACTTTCATCATGATGGTGTGTATATCTTTCGGATTTCGATAACTTTCATGGGACTGACATTCCAAAAGAAAAAAAAACCGGATAGTGTCCTGGCCAATTCCCTTTTAAGTAAATTCACCCTTTGTGACCCTTGAGTCTCTGCCACCACAGTTTGAGCACTCAATTTGCGGCGGTTGCTGTTTTTGTTTACATACGTTATTCATGGCCTATCATTTAAGGTGTTATCGGCGCTTCTCAACTTCAATAGGCAATAACTCTGTTTTTAGTGTCAGTGATTCTTTGACTCATTAAAGGTCAACTAACAGCAATACATATACATGTATTCTCATTGTTTACCATTGTTTTCGTTGTACATGTATCAAAGTGCACAGTTCCATTTGATAACTGACAGATTTGTTAAATGTTTTGTATTTGAGTGACGTCTGTGCATTTTATAATTTGATACTTGTAAAAATAATTTAGTTTTTCTTGAGAATTTTTTTTATAAATCATGTTATATGTTAAATTTTAAATACAGTTTTTAAACTTAGGGTAGCTCGCGGGATTTCTGTTTGTGAGAAAACATACCCTAAAAAGATGTCCGCTTGATCCATTGGGTTCAAAGTCTTATTTTTGGAATTTATTTGAGATTCGTCTTTGTGGTGATAATGGTATCGTGTTTCAAACACAGCAATGATGATCAATTCAAGCAATGCAATTTCAATGATAGAAATATAAAGCAACATACATATTTAAGTAGGTAAACGCATTTTGAAACTGTTCTCCTAATTTTATAACGAATCAGACGAATTTAATTTTACTCAATACAATAACAGAGGAGATAATTAAGACTCAGTTCATAAAAATCATCAATATGTGTTCTCGGCCAAATTTTTGCATTACAACTTTTAAGTTTTTAAATATTTTACAAACCCTTATGTTTACATTATGACGTTATACTACGTTATCGCGACGTCATTATCTTACGATTGAGAACCAAAAAAGAAATGCGTTGATAAGCTAGCCACACATATCATAACATGCAAATACTTAGTAGATATCATAATTATATTTCTTTTAGTTGGTATCGAATGCAGAGATGCAATTAATGTTAGGCTGTCAACAGAATAAATAGGACTATTTTTCTGTTCATGAGACTGAATCAATGCAGAAATAATTGCATCAAAACTATAGACATAATAAGTTCGTAATCGTATAAAATCAGTAGCTAGATTTCGATCTTTAGATCAGTAGTTGAGAAAACAGAGTTAAAGTTTTAATTGTAAAAGTAACGAAGTTTCTATCATTTAGGACCTAAGCATACCTAATAGAACAAAATGTGACCTTATATATATCACATCTTTGAATTTTGATCACTTGATAACTAAAAATTTGTATAAACTGCAATCAACCTTCTTGAAATATTTCATTTTAAGTCCCTAAAGATTATTTGTAATTTTCTAAAAGTTAAATAATTTTGCTAAGGCTGTCAACTTTCTACGTCGATTCCTATGGTGACGTCAGCAAACCCGCAAGATACCTTAAATGTAGATTAGCGGATAATGCATTGACTAGTATTTTAAACGCGCTATTAAGATGCCTCTTTTTCTAAACGCCAGATTTTCTTCAAATTAAAAAAAAACCTTTAACCTGCATACATTTGTTACCATGTAAGACAAATGACAAAAATGTAATTTCATCTACAACTTTGCGAATCGTTAAGGGAGGGGGATTTCTCGTTGATGGCGAACACAAAACTTTCTCCCCGTCTCATTCCAATTTTTTTGTCTCTCTCCAAAAGCAAAAAAAAAAAAAAATTAGTTAGCTGCTTTTGAAACGTTTTTTTTTTTAATCATGCCAGGGCCAAATGACGGAAGCTTTATCTGGAAACGACTTTCATCAAATACTATTATGTTTTTATCTTATCATGGAGTAGTTTTTGTAAATAGAACTCATAATTACGATAATTCACACGATATATTCTCCAACGTTATTCAAACTGTTAAATGTATATATAACGATATTCATTATGTTATCATGTACTCCAAAAATCAATCTATTTCATAATTCATCATGTACTGTTTTCTTCAAAATGACAGGTCGTGATAACTAACAGTGTTCAAAATCAAAAGTCCAAAGGAAAAATACAAAACAGATGCTGCATGAGCAAACACGGACCTCTTTAAAAATTAGAGGTAGGATCAGGTGCCATGCTGGAGTGAGCATCCTCTGCTGACCGGTCACACCCGCCGTGTGCTCTTTGTCGTAATCGAGAAAACGAAAAAAAAAACCGTAGACAATTAGGTTTTTATTATGGTCTAACAATAAATATGAAAAATGTCAGTCAGCATGCGACCCAGTGGAAGATTGTATTTGCTGACAAGGTCGTTGTATTGACCAGATACCTTACGAAAAGATGACTTCAATTGAGACTGTTGGTAGTCCTGTTTTATCAACTTGTTTTTCAGTAGCTTGCCTCGCCTTTGAATCTGTTCATACGTAGAGCCTTCCTTTGCGTATCGAAATAACTGAGAGATAAAAACCCCATATGCAGGTGATGAAGGTGTATTGCTACATAAGTAATGAAAGTTGACTATAGAAAAATTGAAGTCATCACGTTTATCATAAAGTTTTGTTATTTGGTTACAATCAATATCCCTTACCAGTAAAATATCCAACTGTAACAAAATTGCTAAAAGTATTATATCCCGAATAACAAATTTTCTAATTCAAGAGTACAATTTTCGGACCTTTTAAAAATAATACAACAATCGTTGACACTCCTCTTTGGATAGTGTAAATTTTAATATTTTAATTGATGTTAATACTTTTTTGTGCAATTTAAGTGTATTGCTTGCATTTTTGTATTTGTGTTGGTATCAATATTATCGGATGAGGAATTTTCTTATATTTGGGTCCGGCAACTATTTTTGTGCCTTTGTAACGTAACTCCCGCCCAGCATCTTCGAAAACGAAACGTTAAAGGCTAGGAACTTGGTCAGGAGATCTAGGTAGTTAACGATCACGTTTACATGTAGATTTTCGTGTGCATTACCCATTAGAACGTATAGTAACCTCATCTTGTTTTGCATACACATATGTAGACATAAGAGATATATCATTTTGCAACTATAGCATTTTTGTGCAAACGTCGCTTGTGCCGGTTTTCATACATAGTGCCATTATCGACCCACGTGTAGTGAAATGTTAATCTTTTAACCATCTGCCACTCTATAACAAATTACGACAGACATTACATACTGTTTCCTGACACCAAGACACTTTTCATTAAACTTTGTCCATGTATAGCTCTGAAATTGCAAAGTAAAGTCGCCTCTAATATAAAAAGCATATAGCTGCCCCTTTTTTTAAACAAAATTTTGTAAAAGTTTATAATGTAATGCAATGTTCTTTTCTATTATCATTTAGGGAAACAAGAGGCAACAATATAAGTACGATCGATAGCAATGCTTCTAGGGATTATCACAGCTTCAAAAATTGTAAGTAAAAATGAAATTATAAAAAAACAGACTTCTGCTATTGTTTATACATTTCTTTCGTTTTTTTCTATCCAAATTATCACATCGTGTGTGACATGTTTGAGGACAGATATGAAATAATGTGTTTACATACATTGCCGAGTAATGAGAAACATTTTAAAGCAAAAATACATTTATTTGACAGTAAACAATTTTGCAATTTCACAAATACATTTCCTAAAACTAACAGTACAATAAAAATTCCAGGACATGATTTTGTTAAAGACATTTGTTTGGCCAAAATTATGCAACGTCTAAAACTCTTATTCAAAACAGTCCATTTCGAAAATTAGGACATTTTGAATTTCATTATGTACAAATAATCTACTTCTAAGTGACAGAACAGCTGTAAAAACATGATGCGCCGTTGTATTATAAAACAATTTATTGCAATAATGTTAAAAGTTAAAAGCAACAGTTAAAGTACATTTCATGAACATTAAGATCTTCTAAACTGTTTATTTTTAATGAAACCGGCATTTGACCTCTATAAAAACTTCGCCAATCGATATTATTAAAATGTTATCATTTCATTTTACATGTTGTTTTAAAATTGAAATATTGAATATATATATTGTAATGTTTTGTCTAAAAAAGACCATGGTCACTAAATGACAATGACAATATGACACCCGTAATATGCAGATGCTTCTTTAAGCGTCATATGTTTTTGTTGTTTAGAAGGCGTTGTGGATGGCGCATTTATGTATCAATAGCAAATGTAGCAACCATTTTATTGCATGTTCTTTGTTTCTTGATTGAATGATTAAATATATTAAAGTAGCATGGTACGAGTCATATTCATGTGTTACCGTCTGACATGTATAAGTCCAATAAAAATTAAACAATACATATTTCTCATTCAAATGGATGTGTATGGCCATTATTGTTGTACAACTTGTAACTAAGTGTTAACTTATTTGCAGTGAAATGGAACCTTGCAACAATCATCTCTCTCTTCTTAACAAATAAATTGACCGAATATTTATTCTTAGGAATAAAACAGCAGAGTAACAGACTTTCAGTGTTTGAAGCTGTGATAACCCCTGAAAGATGTTGCCATCAATCCTACTTATCTGATTTCCATCAAGGTACCTACATGAGTAAAATAACAAGAAAGTGATAAATATAGACTGGGTAATGTAGAATGACAATCCTAGGGGAAAAATTGTTATGCATACTAAGAACTGATATACACGGTAGTTTATATTACAGACATGTTTTTTTCTGTGCTCTTTTTTGTATTTGTAGCATTCAAAATACATATGAAATTGATGTTACCGATGAATACTAGTTAAAATGACTTTTATATGTATTCTTGGACAGATGTAATTTTATTCATAAATTAAACATTATGGAAAAAAAATGTTGTTGTTACCAATAAGTCCGAATAAGTGTTGAAAGTACATTCAGTGACTGACATAAAATAAATGAACGCTTAGGTCGAAATATATGCATTCTGAGTCTAATTTTATTCGTGATTCAAAAATCTTCTATCAGATGAATAAACGATATCATATAAACAAGTATCGCCGAAATGAACTGACAACGGCACCTAAATGAAGTGTTATGTATTTAGGCAGACTTGCAATATATATTAATGGGGAATTTTTTGCACATCTCCGATGGTCAAATTATCTTTCAAATGTGTGCAGCAGAAAGTTAGAAATAGTTGGGTTTTTTTTCATTTTAAATATAACGCAATGGTGCATTAGCGCTGATCAACTTAACAGTGTGAATAAAATAACAAAATAAAATTTATACACTAAAAATCATATCTTCTTTAAACCGGTGCTGTAGCATTGTAAAAACCGTTAATGATACAACGCCGCTTAATGAAATAAACATCATTAAGCGTAACGGTTGCAATTGCAACGCCTAATGCTATAAATTTTTGCATTAACAGTTGACATCGCCAACGGCTAATGATATATCGCCGCTTAATGATAGAATTGTATCATTAGGCGTCACAAATGCACAGCAGCCCTAACGCTTAATGAAACAAGCAAATATCTACACCCTCAACCGCTAATGATACAAACTTTTTATCATTTAGCGTTGCAGTCGCACTCTTTAATGATACAAAATTGTAAAATTGAAAGCAGTCTTTTATGAAATAACACCATTTTATTTATCTATACTTGCTCAGAATTAGTAATAAGTGATTTTTACTATAACATGCACGTGTACTGTTTCTACAAGTTCTACATTAATGATGAAAATTGATAAAGACAGATAGACAGACAGAAAGACAGACAGACAGACAGACAGTCAGACAGACAGTCAGACGGACAGACAGACATACATATAAATAGTTGCATATGAGGATGAAAAGATAAGTGAAAGAAATTTGGCTTTAAAAAATGAATATTTATAGATTATAGATAGACAAAAGACCTTTATATGGATAAAGAACGTGTAAAGATAAACAGACAAAAAAGCTAAAGCTTGCAGCCACTAACAGCAGCCACTTAGCCCATATATGCTTGCTGTAGATGCTAGCTGCAATCAAAAAAATCATTAAAGTACTCGAACAGAAACTCCTTTTTGCTCTGTCATTATTATAATTGTTATCAAGATGATAAATGCATGAATAAATATGTTTGATGATTGACAACTTCAAATGCAGTAAAGCTCGCCTGGAGAAAGATTATTAAGTATATTATAGAAAATCAATGAAAAATTTATCTTTGTCTACGGGTCATAAGTTATGAAACTGATAATGCCATAGACGCTTATCTTAAAATGTAGTTTTAAAAATAGAAAGGTACAATTTAAAGTAAGTTACCGTCACCAAATAAATAAAATAAAATATTAAACACAATTTTAATGAAAAACATATAAACATTTAAGGGTTTATATCTGCTAAAGATGTGGTCGCTAGATTATTGCTAGCTTTATAGGACTCAAATAATTTACAAAGACAATTTACGCTTGTTTCTGAAAATCAAGCAAATACCAGGGTAGGAGAGCTAAAGGGGTATCATTTCCCGTCCTCAGCTTAGGGCTGTATGGATACCACGTTTCAATGATTTATAGCTCCTTCGATTTTGATCACAAAGGGAGATTAGAGACTAGGGATTAAAAGAAGACTTTCTATAGATGCATTCATTACAAGCTTAAAAAGGCGTCTGTGACACCTACAAAGGTTCAATTGGCTCACCCGAACTTTGTTATTTTTTAACATTTTAAAATTTTACAATTTTACAATTTCACAGATATCTTTTAAAGCTTGAAATGGACACATCTAAAGTTCCTGTTAGTGGCTACTATATTCAGCCTGGTAGACATATATGCATTTAGATAAATGATAGACAGATTTATTTAAATCAACAGATTCAAGATTTAAACAAAATTAAAAGTGAAATTTATCAATAGAATTTTTAAATGTATCTTTAGTATTTGGAAGCTGGAATTAGTGGTCAACTACTGTGAATAAAGTGTGATAGCACATTTTTAGCTAGACAGATCCGGGCCATACTTAAAATACAAGACTAGTTTTCATTATAAGGTATTTTAAACATCGGGGTCGGAAACATCCAAGATTCTACTATTGGGATTAAAATTTTGAAAATTTGATAATGGTATCATCTTACGTTTAAGAAGTTCGAGGCCTTTCGAAAGATTGGGATCTGAAACTTCGAGCGATAGTTCTTTTTTTTATCTTAAAATCTTCATATTATCCTTTTGCGTTCTCCCAATATATTTGCTCATTTGAAATTTTATATATAATGATTTTTATGTACATTCATCACTTATAACCTACATCGAGAATGATAAATTTATATTTTAAGTAACTTTGAAATTCTACAAATTATTCAGAAATATCGAGTACAAATGCAAATACACATTTCCGAAAAGCTTCCTTCCTGGATAGCATGGGCTCCATTAGTTAGTTTGTCAGAGTTTGTCATAGGTTATATAGGAAGAAAGCCCTATCTGATTAAAATACAAATATCTAAAATAGCGCTGGACGCTTTGTGCTATTGATTAGATCTGTTATTTAATCAGATTGAAAACAAACCTGTCAATAAAACTTTCATTTCCATTTTCTTAAGGTCAAGATCTAGTAAATGATTCCAGAGTGTCTTTTTGGTACTAAAATTATTATGACGGTATAATTGATTTAATGATTCTTTTACCGGTACCTTTACGGCTTTAAAGGAATAATGTAGAAAATGAAACAATTTCTTGACATTTTATATCAAACCCTGGAAAAAGTAATCCCGATACCTACATTGAAATGGACATCATTTTCAAGAGGATGTCAAGTGCTTGTCTAATTCTATTTTTGAAGAGACGGTGGGCATTATAGATATAATTCATTAGTCAACAATGAACAAAACTCCAAAATGTTTCACTTATTTCCTTCGTATTTCATTGAAAATGACATTTCAGGACATGCCTTTTCAATGTGTTACAAAAGATTAAAGCCCCGGTACACCCTATCAAACAAAGCTATTGTTACGAAGCATCACTAAAAGAACTGAAATCTTGAATTTCATAAACCTATTGGCATCTTTCATTTACTAGATCTTGACCTTAAGTCTGGTCTCTCATAAGCAATCACGGAATCGTCTCGCAGATATTTTCAATCAACGGAATATGGAAGTGTTTTTGTGTGCTGATTTTCTCACTTGTGTATAAAGACAATCACAATAGTTTAGTGTCATATTTCTTTTTAAATTTTACAATCATCAGCCTAATAGTAGTGAATAATCATTTTCAAATCATTCCAATGTATAAGTCAGAATAACATTATCCTTAAATATTGGATCACCCTTGTTTTTCGCGAACACTGTTATTTTGAAGTTATATGTATTATATAGATGTAACCTAAAACATAATAAGGAAAGTTTTCAAAATGAGAGCAAATCGGGTTTATTTTTGTGGGAACAATATCCGTATTGCAATTTGTCGACACTGAATTGATCAACTCTACCTTAGGCCGATCCCGACCCGAAATAATCAGAAGATAGTCATAATTTCGTTTCAGTATTTTTACATAATTATCAAAAACTCAAAGTATGATTCTTAACTCTACTGTGCATATCTGTGCAATTGAACTAACAATAACTTCATATCTTCAAAACTACAGGAGGAGTTATCTGAACATATGATGCACAGTGTGTTCAATATAATGGTAAAAAAATATATATATTAAGTTCAATAACTGGTATTTCACAAAACAAATACAAGTTATATAAACATCTTACATTTTTGTAATAATGCAAGGTCATTTGAATTTTTGATACGCGTTGTTTCCGTTGGGTTAGAATACACAGTGTGATATCAAAAATTTATTGCATGAGTAATATCCACCGTATATTGAGCTAAGCATGTGATAAAGTACGATATATGATGACAATGAAACGATGGTGCGATAGCACGATGACGATGATGCGATGGCGCGACAATGCGATGACGATGGTGCGATCACATGATGAATAGATATCACGATGACGCGATGGTACAATAGCGGTAAGGCGATAATGCGATAGAGATGAGCGATCATGTTGTGCAACGGCTGCTGGGAATGTATCCTTTTTTAAATGATATTAGATGGTATAACAATGGTGCGATGACACGAAGGCGATAGTGCGATAAAAACTGACGATGACACGATAGAGCATTGCGTCGTCGCTATCGCATCATTGCGTCATCTCTATCGCGCCATCGTGTTAAGGCTATCGTACCATCGCGTCATCGCACTATCGCTTTAATTTATCGCTAAAATTTCTTCCACAAAAATTGTCAATCAGTCGGTCTGATTGCTTCACAAAAGAAGCAAATTATCATCGATTTTGCGCTGGTCCAAATTTTCTATTTTGACAAAATGAAATAATAAATCTCTTAGAAAGAATACACGTTTACAACTTGAACACTTCTACAATATAATGCCAATTTCTATAAACAATATAAAGATCTTTGGTTTTTTATGACAATGTACTTGTGGCATGGTTTTGCTGCTTTCTTTATTATATTTGTGTGATTTTATAGACTAACTACATCTCTATTTTTAGCTCACCGAGACGAAGTCCGCGGTAGCTTATGCTATATCCCCAGCGTCGGCGTCTGGACCTGGTTAAAGTTTTTTGAGCAGGTCCTGTATCTAAGTTATTACTTGTCCTATCTGCACCAAACCTGGATGGATGGTACATCTGAACCTACTTATGAACTTGAAAGTGGTGAATCTGGGCCATAAAATTTAGATATTCGAGAAAGCAAGGGTTTTTGGAGCAGGTTAATTTTTTTCAGAGCAGGTGCGCTTTGATGACCATATCTAAGTTTTTACTTTTCCTATCATTACCAAACTTGCATTATTGATGCATCTTGTGATGCTGATGCACTCGACAGGAATTGATGTTAGATCTGAGCCATTGGTTTCGGATTGTGAAGAAGGTAAAAGTTTTTGGAGCTGGTTAAAGTTTTTAGAGCTGGTGATCTCTGATAGACTAATTTAAATTATATTATTGGTTCTATCTTTACTAAATTTGGAAAGGTGATGCTTCTAGTAATACTGATGTACTTTACTAGCTTGGATGCTAATACTGAGTTATAGGTTTCGGATGCTGGAGGAGGTAAGGGTTTTTGGAACATGGTCATGTGTTTAGGTAAATAATGGTCCTTACTTATTCAAACTTGCATCGTTGATTTAA
>WFKH01010211.1:10792953-10831871 GCA_016163765.1 Magallana hongkongensis | reverse complement strand
AAAAAAAATGTAAAAATGTGCAAAATTGATACATTTCAAGCAAAATTCCATAAGGTCCTATGTTTAAAAATAACAAACTTTAGGATGACCCCCTAAACAAACGATGTGGTAAATGTCGGATTTTTTATCTTAAGATAATACATATTACAGTAGAAATTCATGTATAAAAAAATCATTAAAAAACTAGGGCAGAACAAGTTAGACCCGGCCTCGTTTACTTCCCGGATACGTATGTTTTTTCGTACAACACGTCTGTGATATTTATTTTTCACAGTTACTTCAGAAACAGGATTTTCTCTAAACTAGTTAAATCTGTGGGCTGTTTCTTTCAAAGGCTGGACACGATGTGTTTTTACTGACCTCAAAATAGATCGCTCATCTTGAACGCTGAGTTTAAATTTTAAAAAGAAATTTTGTCACCTGATTTGATTACATACATTTTTAAGATTGAAAATTCTTGTCGCCAATATCTTGACTAAAAAATCTACGATGCATCAATTTTTTTTTCACCAGCAAACAAGATTTTCTAGCAATTACGTGGTTTTTCTTTTTTAAAGAACAATGTGCGGGATAAAGTGCTTTAATGCCCCAAAATTCAAAGTTATGAAAAGAGCTTTAGAAATTTGCTTAAAGATAGATTAAAAGATATTTAGTTCATGTTTCTAAAGAAAAAATTGTCTGATCGATGTCATAATAGAAATATGTTAATAATGAGCTAATTTCACAAAAAGAATGTATTTAATCCAAAGATTGGGGTATTTTCTATCAGTTTTTTGAAAAAAGAAACATCGAGCATATGCTTGGTCCAACACCATTTTTTAATATGATATGCAAAATAATATGAACAATTATATCTCTGAAAATGGTTTTAAGGCAACATTGCACTCAGAAAAACTGATGTTTTCGTCATGCTTTGGAGAAATTGCCGGAAATGGCCCATTTACGTGACTTCATAGAAGCACGAGGGATGATCGATGCTGTAAAATTTCTAGATTTCTGTAACTAACGTAGTCAGTTTTATGTTTTATTAAAATATATAAATGATATTATTTTATCGTAAAAAAAAATGGGGGTAAATATTACAACTTATCGAATATGGTTCTTTAATTCATGTATTCAGCCTACAACAAACATTTAGTCTTTTTGAAAATATGTGAGACAGTCAGAATAACACGGTTTTGTAGACTAACATTTAAATTGATTGGTTGGGTAATCAAGTATTTTTGGGCAAAAGTAATTGATGCCCTTATGCAGAACGAGATTTGTAATTGGTGTGGTCAGTATAAATTGAAACAAGGGTGTTGAACAGAACAGCATTACATTGATACAAAATAAACATTCTAACATAAGGACAATACTGTGGACTTAGTTTATCTGGGCGTATCTGCAATCTATCCATCATAACCTCAAAAGGATTGAACACTGTTTTTGTGTTGTCTCTTTATTCAACTGGTCAACTTTGACTTGTCAAAATTGAGTGTAAAACAATCTATTTTTGTACAGAAAGGAGATGGGATAAATAACATAATCTTTTGATTAGAGTTGCCTTTTCATAGAAGATGTCCACATGTATAAATAAAACATATAAAAGCCAGCTTGAAAAATTTCGCTTCAAAGCCTTTGTTAAAAACTGCAAATATTGATTTAAAAATTGAGCATATCAAGGGTTCTTACTTTAATACCTTGTAACCATTTTTTTAATTGTTAAATATATGGTAGGACCACTAGCACTAGTGCAAGTATGACAACTGATTGGTGTGTGGTATAAAATGGCAGTTGAGTGTTTGTATTCCCTAAAATACTTATTAGCTATGAATTTGGTTAAGTGTACAAATTCTGTAACTCTGATGGTGGCCATAACAACTCGTTGGTACCACATGATAAAGAATGACAAACAATTGACTTCACTTTAGAGAGTATCAGCTAAACTAAATTGAAATTAGATTCTGGTTTAGGTCCGCTGCCTGATTTTTACTTCCCACTTTCTGTGAGAAAAATCTCCAGCAAGTATGTTACTTTTATCCACAGTGTGTCGTGCTTTGAATTGTATGGTATTAATAATATGCCGTCATTTGAAAGTTGATATAATTTTAATCTTATAAATTATTTTGTGTCTCACTATCTTGCATCCTATCCTACTAATTAGTTTCATCCTTTCCTTTTTTCAATTCGGTTTCAACCACATTTAGAAAATAGTGTAAACAATATCAACTCCTAAGTCGGTTCAAGCTCTGTGCACCATTATTTTCTGTGATAAACATCTTTAAACAAAAACGCATATTCTTTTGCACTGATAGTTTAAACCGATGATGTGATGAGATCTAGATATACTGTAAATTCAAAAGAGAAAACTTAATACATGTTGCTTTAAGAAATAAATCAAGGTAAAATAAAAATTGTGGCTTTTTAAAGAAAATTATTTTTTTTGTTTTCTAATATCTCGAAGTAAGCTGTGAATTTGAAAACTTGTTTGCTGGTGTTTTTATTATTTGTTTTGTCTGTAATGGATTAGTATTTTCAGGAAATATGAATTTGTTTAAATGACAATAAACAAATACCCGACACATTAGTATTTTAACAAACCATACCGGTGTAAAGCAGAATAATGATCCCCATAGAATAAATGACCGGGGATAATTTTCGACGTAGAATAATGACCCCACACTCTATGTGAACAAAGGTGACCCCTGTAGAATAATGACCACTTATAAATTTAAGTTTTTTAGTATCATTTCTTGTAATATATAAAATAATCTCTACAATATTGTCATTTTTATTGCAGTAAACAGAAAGTAACAGAAATTATTATTCATATTCAAATAAACTTGAAGTGAAAGAAGGGGAACATTTTTGAAAAAAAAAACCCCAATCCTTTCGTTATAACACGATTATGACATGTTGCACTGAGGTATAGTTCTCACCACAACGAGTTATATGTATCTCATTATTACGAGTGAAACACATTAATATTATTTAGAGATACAAATCACCATATAACGAAATTCTGTTTATTGGCGATGAAAGATTAGATTCTATATTTGTCATGAATTTTACTTGTATTGACGTTTATAATTTTCTCCTACTGCTAGCTACAGGGTATGCAAGTGCAGCACCCAGAATAAATGTTTAAACCAAAATTATTAAACGTTTACTCCACTGTTAGGAGTTATAACTCGAATGATCTATCTATCAAATCTTAAGCTCTAATAAACCTTGTTCGAAGTCAAAACAATTTTTTCCGTTTCACTTAAAAATTACATAAGAATTCACATAAAATAATTTAAAGCAGATATTGCATGGTCTCTGTTTTGAGAAATCACATTTCAAAAAAAGATTCTTTATCGATCCATCAAATAAAATATTGGTGTGTCGAGGAACCTTAATTTGAAATCTTAAGACGGCTCGTTGGTCGTGGCCATTTTTAGACTATTTAAATCTCCTAGGAAGAAGAACATTGTATAAAGATATAGGAAACTGACAAATTTTAAAGCTAAAATTTTGCATTTTTTCTTTACTTAATGTTATTATATGGACAAAAATATCTTCTGTTAAAGTTTAAGGCAGATCTGATGGTTAATTTTTTTACCCCCAGCCTCCCTAAGAAGTCTGTGTAAGGTAACACACTATACTTCAGTCCGTTCTTACACGGTGATCACAGATGCACTGTACTTTTACATAAAATTGTGATTGAAACATTTTATACGTAAAGAATAAAATCTATAATGTGAACTACATGTAAATGCATTTTTTGTTACCTTTTCAACGCTTTTATATGTATTCTTTTTTTTCTTATATGTATATATTCGATCAGTGCTTACTATCTATTTATTTTTTTAAGATATATTACTATAGTCAGGTACTCTTCACACAGTTGCTCTGGAAAAGTATAGTTCTATTCATGATCAGCAAATACAACATTACAACAAATGTTTAGAATATCAATGTATAGGCCTATGTAATACATGGAAGAAAACTAAATTAATGTAAAATGATATTTTTAAAATAGCTTTCCCCTGAAATGTAAATAAGAAGTATTCATAATCCTACGCTAGCTGCCTTCTCAGTCTTTTTCACGAAAATATAGGTATTGCTTCGATTGACAAAATAATCCATTTATTCCACAGCTGGGGGTCATTATTCTACGTCGAAAAATGGCCCCCATCATTAACCTACGGGGGTCATTATTCTTCTTTACACCGGGAAAGAAACAAATTATTTAAATGTTTCATGATCGTCAAATTACCCCTGAACAAATAACTTTAAAAGATCTTGAATTCATAAAAACAGTCATATAGTATTTGTCAATAGATGGCAATTACCAAGAATGAAAAAATGACAATAACAAACCGTCAACCATCTCAAAAATCCATAAAACGAAATACAAATTCAAAGCAGACCAACACGGACCTCCAAGATAGAGGTAGGATCAGGTGCCTAGGAGGAGTGAGCATCCTCTGCAGACCGGTCACACCCGCCGTGTGCTCTTTGTCGTAATCGGGAAAATATAAATTGCAAAAATCCGTAGACAATTAGGTAATTAATTATGGTCTAACAATTAGTATGAAAAACGTCAGTCAGCATGCGACTCAGTGGAAGATTGTATTTGCTGACAAGGTCGTCGTATCGACCATAGAACTTACGAAAAAATGACTCTAAACGAGACTGTTGATAGTCCTGTTTTATCAACTTGTTTGTCAGTGGCTTGCCTCGTCTTAGAAACTGTTCATACGAAGAGCATGCCCTTGCGTATCGAATTAACTGAAAGACAAAAACACCATATGCAGGTGATGAAGGTATATTGCTACATAAGTAAGGAAAGTTGACTATAGAAAAATTGAAGTCATCATACATAAAACAATAAATAGACGAGGGAATATTATGTTAAAACCATATTGAATTAAAATGATTGACAAGAAAACATCATTTTAAAGTATGTACATTGACTAATAGAAAACACAGGATATAAAGAACATTCCTGTATTAAATTTTAAAGATACCACGATAAAAAACAAAGTAAGGAGTCACTTTATTTGTTCACAGTCTTCCTTTTTGCGAAAGATGATGAATGAACTTTAGCTACACATAAATTATTGTAAATTCAAAGCGTGCACAAATATAATTTGGCCATATTACTATTACCTAACAGCTGCTGATTACCGGCTTGATATTTTTCGACATAATTCAACAAACCCCGTACTCTTAAAAATATGCATGTCACCTATTTTGTTTTCTGATAGAGCTATTAGATGCGTAAATACTGGGTTTTCTTTGTTAACATTTGATTCCTTTTCACTAAGTATTTTTAACGAACATATTCTTTGTCTCTTAGTGACTGCGTGGGAATGTTTAACTATACACCTTACTTTCCAGATTTGATAGATACGTGCATTGTCACGTGCCAATTGGAAGCACATGAATTTACACAGCTACATAAAACAAAAACTATGCAGTACAAGAACTTAATATTTTATTGCTTAATTAACTAATACACGTACATGTAAAATACGTTTATGATATAAAAAAAAAAACACAGAACAAAACAATGTTCAGCTGCAAACCCCAGCAGGGTTTGCAGCTGACTAATAAAGGGTCCATACATTATCAGAAGACCAAAGTTCTAAAGATTTCCGACCCTGGGGGAGCCCGGCAGGGTAAACACAGCACCCGACAGGTTAGCTGTTATTAAAACTGAACTATCACAAATAATGTATGATAATAGATACATTTGAAAAAATTATCTAAAATATAATATATCTATGGATATTTTTTTGGAATAAATTTGAATTGGGGCTTAACAAGTATTTGCACTTTGCAACGCGACACCATCTGAATCGATTCTGATCATGCGGGCTTAATCTGCACATGCTACATGAGCTCAAACCACGTGACCATTGGTCATTTACATATCTACAAAAATTAAATCTTACACTGTTTATGTAATTTTTGGTTAGAGAGTGAAAAACACGTCTGTATCGTTTGCTTACTATTAAGTACCGTTATACTATATTTTGAGATTGATTATAGCTTAACGCGTAAGGACATCGTCACCAGAGAGCAGTTAATAGCTCGTAAATAAATACATAAATAAAAACAAATCTCGTAAGTCAGTTCTGAATGTTTGGACATTACAATTTACTCAACTGCTCTCGTAGTATCTTAAACTTCAAAATTGTGTATAAACTAATATTAAATAAGTATACATAAACAAAGAGGATTTTTTTTTTTTTACAAGAACCGTTCATTGACGCGAACATTGCTACTTTTTAAAAATTTTTAAAACCATATTCTAGAATTTTATTCATGTTTATAACAAATATTTATGTTATGATATCGCAAATATATCTGTACGTAGCACGCTTAAAATAATGATTTAAAAAAAACTATCACTTCTTAAATATTTCCTTTTTTTAACTTTCTATGATACGTGTTCAATTTCAGAAAAAAAAATCACTAGTTTTTAATCATTGTTCTGACATTAGGGGTTTACAATTTTGATGTAATATTTTTGGTCTTAAAAAATGTTCTCGATATTCTCCTTTATTGAATTACTTTATTTTTCACATTTCGCAATTATGCTTAAGTTTACCCATTCTGTTAAACTTCATCGTCTTACCTTATGTTGATTTTTCTACTTTATGTTGATCATCATAGAATTGTATATAGGCGTGTGCAATACACAATCGTGATAACCACCATCAAACTTACCCCTTGAAACAACTCTCTGTCCAAGAAGTTGATCTTATACACATAACAACTTAGTAATGGCAAAATGTTAAAAAGATGAATGTATTTAAGAATAATTGCAAGCGCATGAGATCATTATTTAACAGAACTATATCTAATTATCAGAGTACAATAAGGCTCAAAATTAATATGCAAAAAGCTTTCAAATGTTTTATTTTTGTTTGTCTCACCTACGAGAACATGAAAATAACACACATTGAGAAAAATATATCCCCAGAAACAGGAAGAGACGATAAAGTTCCTAATTAATTGCAGCGGGCTGTTAATTACATGATCTTTATTTTAAAGGTCATTAAGTTAATAAAAGCATTAAGTGTACATGTATAAAAGTAAAATATATGGAAAGTGATATAACACTAACTTACATCAATCTTCTGTGTGCGTAATTTGTTTGCCTTTATCCGTTTTTATCTAAAATATACATTGCTCATAAATGATTAAACTTCGTTTTCATGTAGGTATCTTACTGAACATTAGATAAGTATACTCAACAACAAAACCTTTTGAGAGCTACCATAGCTTCAAACACTTTTTAAAAGTCCGATAAAAAATAGACCTTACAAAAAAACGGTTGTTCATCAGCTGCACTCTGGGCTAAAAATGCGCCTTTTTGATATCTGATATAGGTCCCATCAACTAAACCAACATATGTTCCAAAATGATAAGTTTATAATAGTTGGTCTAGAACTTTTTGGACGCGGATTCTAAATTTATTGTTAATTGTTGAATCGTACCGGTTTATTAATGTCATTTTTAACTTGAACTTTCTTTCATTTTTTTTTTTAAAGATTTTCCACAAACATTGCTATCTTCAACAGTGTTATCATTAGTAATGTGAATTTATTTTACACTCTTCTATAGGGATCTTCAAAGCAACCAGATAAATAGGATCGACAGCAAAACCTTTGAGGGGTTATTGCAGCTTCGTACATTGTAAGTTTGCGAGTGCTTTAGTACCATACACTTGATATTTTAAATTGTAATGTTGAGTAATGCTTTTAAATTTCGTTTAACAAAGGTTGATTGTTCACATGTTTGTTGATGATCGTTGAACTGTATTGTTGGACACAAAGGCTTGCACACAAAGGCTCGTATAAGACACAGTCGTAAAAAAGTCAGGTCATCAAACTCAATTATCCACCCCCACCCCCTCTCTAATAAAAAAAAAAACCGCTAGAAGTAAAAACAATCGTTTTATACCCAACACCACTTTGAAGTGGGAAAATGTTGGGTTTTTTAAAATCAAGTAATTATAAACTAGAGCAAAGCTTGTTTTCAAATCAACGAATATGTCTTCCGTTGCAGCTGCGAGGCGAAAAAGAACGATTTACGGTTAAAGGTATATGTGGCGTATTTTTAGTGAATAACAATAATTACATCTCATTATTTGCTTCATTTCTTTACTTAAAGATAGGACTTTCACACAAATTACGCTTAATAAGTCAATCGCATAACAAAGATACAAGAAATCAAAAAAATATTTTTTATTTTTTACCGGCACGGTAAAAAATACAAAAGATTTGAATAACCCCGCCTTAAATGGGTCACGTGACAGCCATCTCCGGTCTATCAACAACAATGGCGACGATGAGAAAGATAGGTATACCGTTAAGTTTGACAGATTTGGCAACGAAAGAAAAAAGAAAGAGACTGACAAGGATAGGAACAAAGCGAAGATTGTCATCGAGACCATGTAGATTGATGGAATAGGAATTAAAGCCGAATGAAACTTAAGTTTCCATCATGAAGTTGTAGGGGTTTTGCTAGTCAGGTTCGTGCTCGATGTGTTCCGTGTCTTTACTTTATAAGTTATAAACCACAAGTGGATTTTCGTTTAGAGGATTTTTTGAATAAAGAATAAAAAAACACTCTTAGTTCATGCATCCCTCCGTTTACCGTGTCGATGATGCTAAAATATATCATGTTTCATCTTTATTACACATAATTATAACAATTTATATCGTTCTACATTAATGAATATCGGAATAATAATGCTTCGAGTATCATCTGATATAAGAATTATCTAATTTAAGACATGAAATACGTAATTCTAATTTGTAAACAAACTGTTCTTCCACTCATGCGCAGTGGCGTTATAAATGGCGAATCACATTAATATTCATCAGACTGTAGCAAAGTTTAGAGACAAATAACTAAAGAACTAAAGACAGAACATGTTTTATGGACCTAGAGTTTGTGAAACGTCTAATTATAAGAAGCATGATGTATATTTTTACTCAAACTCATGTCAAAAAATTTACTCCAAATACGCCACATATACCTTTAACATTTTCTTCTTTTTTTTTAAGTGACACGGTGGCTCAAAAAAGTGTTTTACTTTTTGATTATGAAAATTGAAATAAGAAGAACTATACGAAATTTGATCATATGGGAGGTTTTACGCATTTTTAATCATCACCTATCGGTTTACAAGTCGTTAAAACTAATATGTAATTACATGTGTTAACAAACCAAGTTGTTTTGGACATTGATTGAGTGTCACATGATTGTGATTGCTATTTAAAAATTGTAAGCTGATGGCCCATGTACCTGTTATGCTATGTTTTAAACAATCTCAACATCATCAATGTTGTGGAAGAAGTGCACTGATCAAACGGCAAAAAAACAGAATAATTTTAAAGCATTTTGGCAAAAACAGTATATCTATACTACTAGATTTATGTGCTTAAATACAGATAAATAGGATTGTCGAATATTATCTTTAGATATTATATACATTCAAAGTAACTCATTTTAATTATCTCCTTTTTCGTATTCTGCTTATGAATCAAATCGTCTTCATTGAAGTTTGACTAATAGTAGCCCAACAACAATTGTACAGTTTGCGTTAATCTCTGAGAGCAATGCGAGAAATGACCGAAGCCCTTATATAATGTAAACATGAATTCCATAGTTCTAAAACTATAATGTGAAACCAATTATCGTAGACATTAGTGTTTAATAACACGCTAAAGCAATGAAAAATTAAACATATGATTTCACACTAAAACTTAGACTAATTGGAATATAAAGTATCGTCAAGATTCTTTTGGTATATCAAGCTACAGCATAATTTAGAGGATTCACACGCATGGGTGTATCGGTTGCTTTGATGCCGACGATTCACAAAGCGTCGATGAGCGATTGAATTCAGCGAGCGGCGGTCGATGTAAAGAAGATTGAAACGCATACTAGTTGTATCTGAAAATCACAACTAGTTTATAAAATAATTATATTAAGGTATTCAATGTATAATGAAGGGATGTTGAACAATCATTTTTGATTAGTTAAATAATAACTGCAAGATAACGATGAAAGTGAAAAAAACCAAATCACATGACTGATCACATATTAGAAGCCGGCCGTTTCGCACCTAAAACTTTTTTAGAAGAGTCATCTTGCCTTATGAAAATGTAAAAAGCTTTATTATTATCAAAATATCTGCGGTAAATGATTTTATTTTATTTCATATTTGAAAAAAGAGAGTTTATGCATATATTCACGAAAATATCTGTAAGAAATTCAAGTTACTTTTTACAATATCTTCATAAAACATGCCTTGCTACGGAAGCTCATTGAGGCCAGTTCAGAAAAAAATTAATTTCTTTTGCGTTTAATCGCAATAGCTATTGCGTTAAATCGCAATCTTTTGTGTTAAATCGCAATATGATTTGCGTTTAAACGCAAAAGATTGCATTAAAACGCACAAACTATTGCGATTAAACGCAAAGTATTGCATTTAAACGCAAAAGTATTGCGTTTAAACGCAAAGTTATTATTGCGTTTAAACGCAAAGCTATTATTTCGTTTAAACGCAAAAGTTTTTGCGATTAAACGCAAACATTTTTGCGATTTAACACAATAATTTTGCGATTTAATGCAATGATTTTTGCGATTAAATGCAATGATTTTTGCGTTAAAAAGCAATTAATTACTTTCCTTAAATATATTTAATATATGTACCAAGTCCTTGATTTGGTGACAACACTTGACACATTGACTCTTATCAATTTTTGTTTTTTCACTTGGAGTAACTTATAATGAAATAGTAAGTTGTCATAACTTGAAAGCATGAGGTACTTCTAAGCGAGCGTACCTTGAAAAGATTGCTTGCGCTTTAAATATTATCAAAACCGCTTTGGTTGGCTTTTTCCGATAGCGTCACGATCAATTCTGTCAGCTACGTCAACCATAAACAAAACACGCCGCCGGTGTAAAACCTTTATGATTGGTCAACTCCTTTTAAATTCTTAGGGGGAGTTATCAGTACACGCTTATGCAGCTGAAGGATTTCTCAGAACAGTTCATTTTCCCCTAATATGGAGTTATTATCGACTATCCTCTACAGTGTATGTTTATAATAAATTCGTGCAAAACTCTCTCTCCCTCTCTCTCTGTGTAAACGGGCGTTAAACCATAGTCTCAAACTACGGTCTAGAGTACGGCTTAAACAAAATATAATACTTAAAAGTTGCATGTGCTCCGCGTTCATTTCATGTACTAGTAAATGTATAATGTACATGTATTACCTACCAACTCACCAGTCGAAGTGATAGATATGAATTCCTCGATTACACCTTTCGATCGGCAATCGACAGTCAATAAACGAATTGAACGATGATATGAAAGAATTTTAAAGAGACGGTTCCAAGTGGAAAGTGCAAGGGGGTATGTATTTGTGCGTCTTCACTAGGCAAGTGTCCGATTCGTTTCTTCTTCTGTTACCCTACCACATTCGGTGTAAATATATATACTTTATAAAAATATTCCCAAACAATTTACCGCAGATTTCATTATTTTACTTGTCTCTGAATCACCGATCACAAGCTCCATACAGTGGTTTGTTTACATATAAAAATGACAGCTCTTGATCTGGTTTCCGAGTAAGCCTAAGAGGTTGTTTAGTAGCTAGGAGAAAGTTTTGGGCAAGTAAAGCGACAATTATTAACAGTTACTGTAGTAAACTAAATGAAGAATTATTTAAATGGATTATTTGCACAAAATGTGGTATGATATGATGTTAATCTTTTCAAAACCAGCGTTATTTTCGTGCGCCGTAAATTGCAAGTATTTCGTAAGTATCGTATGCACTGTTGCTTTATAATTTTCCTCGTAGAGCTACAGCTATATGTACCGTATGTATGTTTTATTGCAAGTGTACACTTTCGAAAAATACCCCAATTTCGACAGTCACGAGTATCCCGGTGAATTGTTCATTCTCCGATAAGTTGTTGTTCTGTCCGTGCATAATTTAGTCTGAACCAGCAGCCAATCAGCGGTAAGCTGAATCCACCAATAAAAAAGTTTGTGGTTAAGGTGCGGGTATTGTTTATGCATGACGTAGCTGATAGAATTGAACGCGACGCGATCGGAAAAATCCAACCAAATCGGTTCTGATAATATATACAAGAGAAAGAATAAGTCTTTGCTAATTTTCCTTTCAAAATTATTTCTTAAGGATGACATGCAAAATAGCTATTAATGGATGCACCAGTGATCTTTGCTAGCCGGATACAGGGTATCTAGACTGTGAGAAACAGTTGAATTGAAAAAAAAAAACAGGAAAAGACTCCGTCGCACATCTAGAGAGTATTATGCCAAGGAACCTTATTAATAGAGGCGTGTCGATTCGTGTGACAAAATTAAAAAAATGGGATATGCATAATCAGTTGAATTGATGGCTATTCTAAAATTTCATTTTGTGAAGCAACTCAATCGAGTAGCAATACTCACCTCAAATTGTTACAGGTCATTTCATTTCATCAATAAAAAAAAATGTCCCAGAAAAGAAGGGATCGTTGAACAGAATAAAAGGATATTTGCACTCTATATTGTCAACCCGAATTATAGGGGACTAAACCTTGTTCAAACCTTGTGTCATAAAGTTGAAACTATCACGCCAACTTTTAATTTGGTTATTGAATCTTTCCAGTAAAAGCAATATGATAAATAAATGTCAATCTCATTATTGAATTTGACGTTGTACGTCACTTGCACACGTAGATAACATTACGTTTGATGGACAGATTGACGGATGATTGTGGCAAAACATTAGTATGTCGTAACAATATGAACCTCTTACTTTCTTTTTAATAAAAAAAATCAAAACAGTTTTGCGATTAAACGCAATAAATATTGAATAACTATTCAATAATCAAAATTTTGAAAAATTTCTTTGTTGGAGGGGGGGAGGGTATTTTTATTAATCTTCAAAATGTTACCATGATTTAAAACAGGTACACAATTTGGTCGTTATACATCAACGACCTTAAATTGATTCATTTGTCATAATGACCCATGTTTTAGTATGCATTGGTGCTCTGCAAGATACCAAACATAATATTATCTATTTTTATTTTTTAATAAAGATATTAATAGGATTTATATGATTTCATCATGAATTTATCATCGATTGCCTTTTTAGAAGATGTTCAAAATTTATTTTAGGATTTTTTCTGATGTTTGGCATTCGAGTTTCAACCTGATTTACATTTGCAGATAATTTATGACGATTTTCGGTGCGCTTTCAGGGCATCATAACACAACATTTAGCAAACTGCGTTTAACAGTTGTTTGGGTATCATACAATTTTTCGCATGGGCTCTCAGTGAGAGTTCTGCATAAATAAGTACTACGAGTGTAGGGATTATTAAACGCTTAACAATGATACAGAGACCTTTATGCGGACTATTTCCTTTTGGAGAATCATTTAGTTATTTCGGTGAGTCTACAATGTTCGTGTAAATTGTAAACATGCCATGCGTACATGTATGCAAACTAATCGGCTACCTGCAGCTAAGCGATTGGCGCACTAAACTTGACCATATGAATATAGTGCGATACATCCATATAGTATGACATTAACACGCTACGGACATATCATTTTATTTAGTTAAACAGATTTGTAATGAAGAATGTAGTAAAGTGTGCGGGGGGTTATCGATTGTTTAAAAAAAAAAAACTTATCCTAGTAGCTGTTCATTTAATTGTTCTGTAGGGTTGAGCTATGTTAATCAGATTAGTTTAATCATTGTACTTTTCATTTATCACAAAATGTAACTCATTTACTTATATGCTTTGGCTTTTGTCTGAGGTACATTCTTCTTTTTTAAACTGCGAGTGCTTGGGCACCACATATTTCATATGTTTAACTTTGCATATTGATTTAATAACAGCCAATTATAATATTGAGGAATGCTGCTACATTTCGTTGAACTAAGGTTGATATTTCTTCTATTTATTGATTACCATAGGACTGTATTGTTGCCCGTAAAGGATTGTATAATACACACTCATGAAAAAGTCAGGCCATCAAACTCAATCCTCCACCCCCTCTCTCCAATTAAAAAAAACGCTTAAAAGAAAAAAATACCAAACACCACTAAGAAGTAGGAAAATGTAAAAAAAAAAATAATAATAATAAAAAATAAAACATGAATGTGTTGATTAATTACTATTATTCTTACAATATTCCTTAGCGAGTACAATAAGTGTCAACATTGATAGACATTAAGCTATCAAGTGTTTTACTTTTTTTGTTAATCTCATCTACGACCATATAAAAATAATACTCATTGAAATAATAAGCATGGTCCTTAATTTAAACTAAATTTAATAAAGATAAACTTAAGCCATGGTGCTATAAAACGTCAACTACTTTAATAAAAACCAAAGACCTTACAAGTAATTGGTTGTTAAGGTTGGAAAGTCATAGAATTTTTATTTTTGAACTTATTATAAAGTGGTTTAAATGATTACAGTTTGTCATACTGTTTCGAAGTTGAACTAAATTAATGAATCCATTCAGTCCGAATGCCTTTATGATAGATTTGATCACGCCCGACCGTGTTTGATCACCTCATAATATTCAAAGAATGATTTCTTATTACTTATATGCACACAATCTTCAGCAGTTGTACGATTTAATTTTTAAATAGTCATTGATGAATTGTATTAGACTGTACATTTTAAAATCTATTAGCAGTGTAATCACAAAGACACTGAATAAGTAAAAAATAAAGACCTTAAAACCGTGTACTAAAATTGAAAATGAAACTTTCTATCAAAGCTAAAATGTCTGGATACCCCTAGGGAACAAGAAGTTAGTCTCAAAGCTAATATACATGGTACCCCTAGGTAACAAGTGGTCACTCTCGGGGGGGGGGGGGGATTAAAAAGAGTTGAAGTCTGGTCTAATTATGCTGACATTTAATACAGAATGAAGTCTAATTCCGAGAGGATATAAAGCAGTCTTTTATTTTATGTTTTTCATTTCTAAATGCCCTGAAGGAAGGCTTTCTGCGTGGCCCCAGGGGTTGGTCAGTAATTAAAATACGTCTCTGGTTTGTAAACAAATGTTTGTTTATAGTATATTGCATTTAAGAAATGATGTTTTTGAACGCAAATAGAAAGTCACACCTCGATGTAATGTGTTGAAACCTACCATCCTGTTAACATAATTTAGTCTTGTCGACATTGTATGAGATTTAAATCAATATATCCATCTTCTATGAAGTATAAACAACACATTTTTAACACAGTGATATGTTAGACCAAAAAGAAGTGCATGCTGTAATCATTACGGTCTAAGGGCCTCTTTTGACTGTTTACATTGAATAAAAATTGAATGCCTTTTTAGGGATAATATATGGCTGTGTGTTAATTGCGTATGCATAGCAATTTATTACTCAAACCAATGTCAAGGATTTCAAGGATGTTAAGGAACTTCTGCAAATACTGATACTGTTCTAAGTATCATAATGTGGATATAGAGACACGGAATGCTATTAAGCCAAAATTTTGATATAAATACAGTATTATTTGATAAGGCAATTTAAACCAATCAAACCAAAGAAAGCATGGACAGGCTCAGATGCAGGAGTTTTCATTACGTAGAGAAAGTTGGGGGTCATAAGTGGAGTTCGAATAATTGAAGGATTACTTTTAACTTTTAAATAAGTGAAAATAACATAAAAATATAAAATTTGTAGCAGTGTATGTTTTAATGGGATTTTTGTGAATTAATAATTGTGAAAAACCGTATTTAATTGTTGAAGTTTTATTTTTATAAAGGAGGAGTAGTGAAATACAAGATTTAATTATTTACTAGTATTTCGGTTTTCACATTGTATTGCTATCTGTGTAATTTAAGGTGTTTGCTATTAATTTTGTTGCTTGTTTTGAAAAACGTATTGTCTTAGTTTGTTTTTCTTACCTGTAGCTGTCTTGAATGTTTTGCCCATTACTGTCCACTACGTTGAGTACTGTTCCATATCTTTAGAATAGACTGCTTTTCTGTCAATTGTTTTTAAGAATAAAAACCTATAAGAAACATCATGATTTTTTTTAAACTTACATTCTTCTGTTTAAAAGCGAAAAATAACAAAAGATTGCATAACAAATATGTTTTATGGTTGAACTGCGTTAATCGATTATTCCGTTGCATTTCTAACCAGTTGTCTCGATTAACATTGAGAAGAAAACAAAATCAATACCACACAATTTTTATCCTGAACTAAGTACTGTTCAACTGACTTCGGTGATCACTGAAATGGTTTGTTACTAATGTAACGCTATTTGTTTAAACCGGTGTTGTAGCATGTCGCACCGGAAAAACGGTCCCGTGTTAGATTTTACCCCTAGGTAAAATTCATCCGGCCTCACCCTAAAAAAAATCAATTACATATGGAAATATCCCTAAATGCCAGTACTTCCCCTTTTTTTATTTTAAATTTCACCTGTGGATTCTTTCAAAATTATTTTACTAAATTGGCTTACTTCCTCTTCACCCAGAACCTCTTCATGCAATTTTGATCAGGACCTTGTGAATTACTTGTTTCATTGTCTTTAAAACCCCAGAAATTAATCATTCCTTACAATCGATATGAAATTTTATAAGACACTAGAAGTTATTTCGTTAATTACGTGTACATGTATATAAATTTGAAATTTTAAGGAGATGGCTCAAATAGGCAGATTGCCTGCTGCCCAATCCTTATTATGTAATATTTTTACATAATAAAATATTGTTTAAATAAAAAAAAAATATAAATTTGAAACAAAGTTACTTCTAGTTATAGATGTTGCATGCATTTGTTAAGTTCCAGCTTATAAATTAAGGACACACGAGACGTTCCTCAATTTTATATAATTTTCCTTGATATATTATTCCTTATTTATTAACATTTAAACCTGTTAATTCCCAAAAATTCAGGGTACGCTACCAGGCTCTTTTCGGAGCTAGAATATTTAGAATTTTCCTTAAAATAGCATGCAAAATGCATTTGAATGCTTATAAATAAAGTCATATATATTTTCAATTGAACACTTTATATCTAAATAGAAATAGTATCATATAACATGAAAATATAATTATGGAATTACTTGGTGGAAATCTTTACATTGTGGAGATAGGAAAAAATAGAAAAAATGGAAGATAGGTCGCGTCTGACCTTAAGATATACATGCTCACTCAAATCTTAGTCGACATGGTAAAAAATTCCGATGTTATTTAAAACATGTACTTGTAGTTCAAAGGTTTTCATCGTAAAACTCTACAATCTTAACATCGACAAATATAATTAAACATAATAGTTCATATTGCAATCAGCATAATAATTAATGAGCAGATACATATTTTCTTTTTTAACTTTTTGACAAAATTTAAGAAAACATGATTAATTTTGTATTATTATTGCGTTTCATTAAAAAAAGTATTGGCTCATAAAAAGATGCTACTGTTATGATTCCACTTTTAATAGACCAATGTCCCCTGCAAATTTACATATCGTGGCGCATCGAAAGCTTTCAGTTTTTGTTAGTTTATCAAAAGTTTAAAGTTAATTTTAAAGGGAAATCCAAAAATAAGTAACAACAAATAATTGTCATGAATAAAACAAGAATCAAAGATGCTGACACACCATTTGCTAATACAAAAGTTAACGTTTTTCTTCAGATATTACTTGTATATGTATAATTTTAAAATTAAATTTGAAATAATCATTGATTTTAATGGAAAAGTGTTACTGCGTTTCGAGTTGATCAAAAAATGAGAAAACGTGGAAACACGATAGATCGGAAAATATAGAAAGAATAATCCGGAATTGTAGTCGAACAGAGTTTGTTCTAGGGGTTTTCCAGTTTTTCGGAAGGGGGGGGGGGGCTATACTAATTTGTGCCAATGGGGGATTTCTATGCTGGGACACTATTTTACCTCAATGTGGAATATCTAATATAATGGAATGGAATGGAATATCTGGCCTGTTTTTCATGTGACAAAGACAATCAATGGAAAACGTTTGCTAAATTCTATATAAAAATAGAGATACATGTATGAAGACATTCCCTCTGTCTATACGTACAATGATTAAAGCTGTAATAACAGAGAATATGTCGATCATCGTTTGAGTAAAACCCAACTAGGCCATGTGAATAATTAAAATTGAATTGTACTTTACCTTGTAGATATCTGAACAACAATTTCATAACTTACCTTACTAAGGAAATGTTTATAACACTTCCAAACCTACAATATCTGTGAGTATTTTTGTACTTTTAAAAAAAAATCTATTAATAAGCAGTATATCGTTTTTTCATAAGATAGTTGATAATCAGTATAACTTTCTTGACATACTTGATTATTCATATCTTAAAGTTTCATTGTTATTTCAATTGCATGTACTGTTGTACACTAATTTTATCGTAAAGCTAAACACAACTCACAAAAAGCAGACGCACATAATGCAAGAGAAGTCGTACTCTGGAGAGCCCTTACCCTGGTGAACTCGTACCCAGCATGTAATATTAGTATATGGATTCTTTTACAGAAGTCGTACACGATTACAGGTTCACTAAGATAATTCCTACTGGGTACGAAATGTTGGTCTATGTGTGTTTCCTCCCCAGAAATCAATTAAAATGAAATCCTCATTTAATCACCATTACTAAATGCATTGAGTATTTTGCATCTGACTTCAAATTTTATAATAAACAATTCTGAAAACTTAAAATTATAACAAGTACAAGTACTAAGGAAATTGCTGCAATGACAACAGCGTCTATGATCCATTTCTTTTGAATGCTAATCCCACAATACAATCATACAAATATGCGCTACCTGTCTTAATTCCTGCGATACTGATCATTGACTTTTCTAATTGTTTTATAATCATTAAATATTTTTCTGTTTGTTAAAAAATATCCAAGGTTAAAAGATAAACACTACACATTATTTAATTCACGATACCGTAAATTAAATGTCTTCTCATGATTTCGTCTATTTGAGGTTACGATTAACATTTACGTCGATGCTGGCTGTTCCCGAAATCAAATTTAACACTTTTATTCCTAAGGCCTTTTTAATGTTCGGTTTCTCTATGTTATAATGCGTATATATATATATATATATATATATATGATATTACTTTTCTCCTGGCGTAATAATTGCGTACTATTTGTTAATTATATAGCAAAACTGCATGTATTTTGGACTGTTGAAAGGTTTGCAGCTTAAATAGTGGTTGTTAGAGCAACTTTAAGGAGAGATAAACTTCGGAAGTAGTCGTGTTTACCTTTAAAACATGTGAATTTTAAACTTCTCTGTAGATTTAAAAACATTTGAGTATGACGAATGTTTCAGAAATTAAGGTTCTCCGATCCTCAGCCTCAACATTTTTTTTTTTTCATCATAAACATGATATTTTTCTTTCAACCTTCATAATGAAATGAAATAAAATGAAATTTTTAGATGGTATCCATGCATTTAACAAAGTTATTGCAAATTTGCCTACGATGGATATAATTGAATAAAGAAACAAGTTGAGTTGAAAAAAAAGTACCAGTGCGTCGGTGGCTCGAACTCTTTACCAACATGTATATAAGCGGGAGTGCTCCGTGGATCCACTACGCCAAGCATGTAGTTGTGTGACTGATGGTTATACTAGCAGTAGAATACTAATAAAATTTGTCTGTATAAAGGTCAGATTTATGGTACAAATAAGAGAAATCCGGATAATTAAGAGTTATCGAACATTGCTGAGGATCGGAGATTGTTAAATACCTTTATATTAACAATTATTTAACGTCAAAATCTTATGATTAAGTAATGAATATATTATTTAAAGTTGTAGGTAACTTTAGACAGTTTATGCTTAATAAACAACAAAGCGGTTTATAAAAAAAAGTTAAGTCATACTTGTACAGCATTTGACAAATTATTTTTTTTTACTTATACTTTAGTTATCTACAATTAAAATCAGAAAGTAATGCGCGTTATTAAAAAAAACTGAGGTTAATTTGTTTAAAAATTAAATGTAACGTCAAAGGGGTCAATACAATTAGCATGCGCTTTAAATCGTGACTTGGACAAGCTATATTATACGATATTATTGAATTTGTTCAGCCAATAAAATGAGGTATTACAGCAGAATCAAAGTACTGTAGTGGCATATTAACATGATATATCTTCAATCTAAATAATTGCAAAAACAAAATAATTTTCTTTAGATATATACAGGGGAACCCGTTTGAGTGTAGTTGTGATTTGGAACCGTTTACTGTGTTTGTGAAGACAAAGAGATTGGTGCTAAGCTACAGTTATGGTGAAAACCCCAAGTGCAACTCCCCAAGTCATTTAAAAGGAGTACAGATAATAGACGTCCCATTTCAAAATATGAGCTGTAGCACAACATATGGCAAGTACAACAATTATCTTGAATTTGATATAGCTTATTGATAGGAAACATAATCTAAATATTGTATTTGATCTTGATAGAATTTAGATGGTAGTCTAAGAAAACCACAAAATGAATGAAAACTATAGTTATAAATTCATTTGTTCAGTGTCGAATATTTAAATCACAAATAGTTTAGATTTAGCTACTCGATTTGATATATTTAAATAAGCTTAAGGGACAACAGTTTTTGATCTTAATACAACCCAACCCTCTGAAAATGATAGCATCACAATAATAAGATTTTTGTTCAATAAATTGTATTCTAAAAGATGTTTTCATTTAGGAAGACATGTTTATTTGTCTACTGAGTGGTCTTCGCATTTGTATCTTTTTCTCTTTTTATATCAGTTTTTGTATACTTAAGTTAGAAGGTTACATTAGTGATTACAGGAACAACAATACCTATAGAGATGACCACTGATTTTAAGAGTACAAAACACACAGTATATTTGACAACAATGAAGAATGATCAACACACTACAGGTATTTCTCTTGTGTGATCATTTTATGATAAACGTATTTTAAGTTACTTACAATTAATTAATGGGTGCTGGCTTGTGTTGTCTAAAGCTTTTAATAAAGATAAGTCAGTTATTGTAAACATGCGCAATATAATCGGATATTTCGTCACCGTTTCTTCTGGAGAAATCTTTTAGCAGTTTTAACAAAAAGGTATGTATTTTTGTTTGCATTCGAACATTAAACAATGCATGTATGTAATATAGTTGCACATGCATCTATAACCATCAGTAAAAATACGTTCAATCCGTTCAAATGCGACATTGAAGTTCTGTTCGCTAATTTTAATCAGATAACTACTACAGTAAATCAAAGTCTGTATGTGAAGTAAACAAAAAAAAAAAAAAAAAAAAAAAAAAAAAAAAAAAAAAATAAAATAAAAAAAAAACTAAAGAAACTAAATGTTAGTACCGAGTAACAACCGGTAGGAGTGTTTCCTACTTAAGCAACGGCAAACATGGATACCATATCTTATTTTTACAAGACAACGAGCACAACAGGCGTTCTGTGTATCGGGAGTTTACTGGAAATAAAGGTAAAACTGAAGGTATAAAGTAAGAACATTTCTATACTAGTCTAGCATATTTTGCATTAGAATATCTCGAAATCGAGATTCTAATTATAAGTAAATGTATATGGAAAAGATTAAATGATCATTAATTACCAGATTATCAAGTCTTATCACATACAAAGTTCAATGGAACAAAAGAGATTTATGTAAGCCATTCCTTTATTGCAACAATACTGTTAACTTTACCTACATGTATTTATTAACCGAGTAGGAGATCATAACATATTTTAGAACTGAAATTTGATTTTTCTACAACAATTCTATTTAAATTCAGATTTTGAAAATTGCGCAGAATGTCTACATGTACTAAGTTGGTTGTTCAGACAAAAGTTCAGTTGTAGAAAATTTGATTGATATTGTCGCGATTTTATTTCCAAGTTCATGCAATGGATGAGGAGAACTGGTTGACGCCAATAAAGCAATACGAAATAATATTTAAGTGTATCATATAAAAGAAGAATAACAAATACCCAAGTATAACTTTGCCATGGTGCAAAGATGCTTTAACACATCTTTTTTTTTTATCTTGAAGTCTACCCTGATTACTCTGGTTTGATTCAAAAATTTGTTCCCATATTTTCCTCTCAACAACTTGTTGTTTTTGTTTGTTTGTAATGAAAGTATGTTAAGCATATTTGAAGAATTACCTTGTCATCACACATTACTTTCAGTGGTGTAAGGAGTAAGTGGTCAATTAGCAAGAACATCATCTATGCTTTATTAGTTTTGAAAGAAAGATAGACGTCAAGGCACTCTTTTGACAATTAAATAACATCTGTTTGTCCTTATAGTTTGATCCTATTTATTTGACGGTGCGTGAAATGAATACATATTCAAATTTTCAAATTTCTTTTCTACTATAAACCTTATATGAACCTATAAAACAGCAAAATCGTTCATTTCACAATATATAGAGTCATGTACAATAAAATCAAAGTGAGTAGTAAAGATGCAATTCTAGAACTGGTTCTCATAAGCATTGATCAAAGTTTAAAAAAAAAACTCCTCTTAAAACCGTTAACATGATTGCAAATATGATTTCTTTTATACACAAGATATCCTGATGGGGGGGGGGGGGGGGGGGGGGGGGGTAAGTTTTTATTGGAGTTTCATTAATAAATTGTTTGATGACTATAACATAGATATCTAACTACTTATGTGGGTTTTTTTCAAAAGCATACACATAAATTGTTACAAAATGAATGCATCCGTAGTGTGGAATTAAATTTAGAACTATATGCCTGAAAATAAGAATTAATTGAATTACAAATGAAAGTACAGTACAGTGTAGGGTTAGTATTTTACTTGTCAATTGTTACTCCATAATTAATCGATTTTTTTATGCCAGAATATACTTCAGCAGAAGAAATGTACGTGTAATCATGTATATGTATAAATCTCATACAGAAATATTTTGCAAATACAGCTGCAAAGGTAATCGTGAATTGCGCGAATATTAATTGCCCGCATAGTATACTTGGTAATGCAGTTTACAGTTTATAAAACTACCATATTTTTTCATATTTCACAGCTTCTCACATCCCATAATCGGCAAGAAAATGTACATCAGTAAATACAGTTATGGTATTTTTCTTTTGGGCATACAATAATTTGTTTTACGGTGCGACCGTTGGGGCGAGCGCAGCAGGAATTACACATATCTTGCATCATGGTCATTTATGTAATATTTTAACCATTATCAATTAACTTCAGAGATTTTTAGAGAGGGAGAAAAAAATAATACTTCTAAGTTTTAAAAGAAAATTCGCACAAAATACATTCCATAGACTTGCTCCACCCTAAATCCGTCCTTTACTTTTGAGAGAATTGATCAGTCTGTAATATGTAATTTGTGTTTAATTTGATCAAATCTCTAAACGATTTTTTTTTCTTTCTTTCTTTTTTTTTTTTTTTTTTTTTTTTTTTTTTTTTTTTGTTATCTGACTATTATTTTTTTCTCCTTGTTCAAACATTTTGTTTTCTTATTTGTTTATTTTTTGCATGCTTAATATTCGTTTTTTCTATCCGCCCCCCCCCCCCCCCCCCAAACACACACACACACCTGATAGGTGTGTAATTTCCCATTTAATGGTTTAACCATTTGAATATCTACATAGTTTTTTTAGTTGTTTAATTTTTCTCTTTATTTCTTTTTATTTATTACAAAATGACGAGGCTGTAACTTTGATATCAATAATATATTTTTAAACGCTAAGCGTACTATGGTGTTATGATTTAACGCAAATTCTGAAGCTACACCTGGCATATGACAATGACAAATTCTGCTGCATGCAATTTTATACTAGTCAGTCTTTTATTTCATATAAAGTTGGATTGTTTCGTCTGTTATTGCACCAGTAGTTAACTGTTTTCAATTAACGCTTTAGTCTAGTGGCTATAAGATTGTGAAACACAGATCCTAGAGTTCAAATCTCGCTTTATTCTGTGTTCATGATTGTAGTGGCTAGGTAGCAACTAGGTTGTACAACGATTAGCTAGCTAGCCGCTAGGTACATGTAGACATACCTAGCCTAAAATTGTATGACTAAGCATCAAATTTAAGATGGCTGCCTTAGTTACCAAGTTGCAATAAACACAAAATCTATATTATTTAATGATATTTGGTTCGTTTGATAAGTTATTATGAATTTTAACACATATATTTCTGCATGCAATTACCAAATCATGTCGGTGAATTTATTTATCTGTTGATAATTTTTACTTCAAATCAATAAACTAGAGGCTAGGCTAGCTTATTATTCAGTAGACCTAGATATGATCTATAACCTAGCGGCTATGCACGCATCTCAGTTATTGAACGCAGTCCTGGATATTGTTTGTTGTTCAATTTATACAAAAATGCAAAATCTTGGCTATATAGATGACGTATGTAAACTAAAATTTATTAATCATGATACATGTATAATGCAATTAATTTTTTGCTCATGTAGGGACAGCTTAGCGCTTCTCAGTACTTTGAGTACTTTGATTTAGTTTCCTCCCTACTTATACTTACTGTATGCAAAATTAGCTTAGATCGATATGGCAGTAAAGTATGGAACTTGCGTGCATATATATCATCCCTCTATCTTAGCACCCCCCCCCCAAAAAAAAAAAAATAAAAAAAATAAAAAATAATCATCTGAGGGATCGCAGTTTACACTGAAACAACGAGTACACGCAGTACAGATGTTTGATCCAACTCCGTTTATCGCGGTAAATATAGCGCGAGATCACTGTGACGTCATACATAAAATTTAATTTCCTTTGTATAAGTATCTCGGCACGATACGAAAGAATGGAAGCGTATAGAAAATCTGTTGGTTCTCACCAAAGCTTGTGCGATACTCAAAACGTGTCTTCAATCCTCAAGGAACCGTTAATTGAGAGTTAAATTTCAGCCATTTTGGCATAGCAATACGGGAGCTAGAAGGCATGCTTTGATGCTGCCAAAAATTTTCTTGATGAATCTGTAGGCTTAGCTCGTTCTTTTCCCCGCGCACTGGTTCTTAGAGCTCGTTTTGCTCGCTATAATGTTGTTTCTTTGTCAAACATGAGCTATTGGTGTTTTTTGCCAGTTTTGAAATAACAATATCCATAGAGATCTTCATTTTAAATTTATTAAAATTTGCTTTGCCATAAGAATCAATATCTATGGCAACAAATCCATTGGATGGTTTGGATGGTATGGTGATTGTAAGCACAGGAACTCGATTCACACTGCCAACAGCTGAATATTCTGAGAACGAAAGAATTATCAATGTATCCCCATTTCTTTCCAATATAATTCGAGAATTTAATTCAATGTCATCGTCGGAAACTTTAGGCTAGTCACACATCTACGTTTGAACCATTGACCAATTCGCTGAATTCTCGACTTCTATCAATTATTCATGCGCTATTCATATCGGCTTTTTCACACTCTGGGAAAGTTAATATTGCCAATATCGCAAATGCTTACGCATAAATATGAACAGCGACATGTTTACAAAATATTTTTTTTCAAAAACTAAACAGCTTAGCGCCTACATTTTAGATAAATTATAATTGTGAAAACGAGAAAAGGTCACTTAGATGGTCCATGGTAAGTACGCGTTAACATGACTTTACCCATAAGTACCATATAGAGAGAGAGAGAGGGATAAAAAAGATATTCATGCATGAAGGATGCATCACTGGTTCATTGTGTTCAATGTCAAAATCCGCTTTAGATCATACTACCCTATGATTATCGATTGTGTATTTCAATTTTAATATATCTTAACTATTTAGATGATCCACAGAATCTTGACATCTATATGAACATATTTATATATAAGGTTTCAATATTTTATGCATTTAGAGATGCATTCAGAGAAGAAGTACAGGAGACTCCGGGGGGGGGGGGGGCATATGGACACATCGCTCACCTGAGCAATGAAAGCCATCAATTTGATCAAATCAATTTTACTCTCATCTTTGCAAGCCAAGGGTTTACGATCCACTCTGCTCCTCTACAACCCTTGACAAATTTAGACAATGTTTTCAGAAATAGCACAGCGCCGTCTAGCGATTGAGTTAAATTGGAGCAGCTAAAATACGTATTTTTCATATAAGAGGTATTGGAAGAAATGGTCGTGAAAGAAAAATAAAAATGAGAATAATTTAAAGAAAAAAAACATATATTTGTAATTATATATCTTATGTTATTCATTAATCACGTTAAAATTGTAAAAACTAATTGGATTTAAAATTTGTATGAAAACACAACGAATTAACCGCCAATTAGTAGATTCTCTGTGATCGCCTGGCTTCGCAGCCAATCAGATTCCGTTGTGCGAGTTTTGATTTTATCGGCTAAATCTGCCAATTAAGGGTTGTAGAGGAACAGAGTGGATTGTAAACTCTTGGCTTTCGAAGATGCTTTATTCTTAGCCACTACTTAAAAAAAACAGTTTTCTTGTGTAATTAAATTTTTGTTAAAACAGATTCAAAACTTGTTACCACTTTTTGATAAAAGGTAATATCTTATAAGATAATTATTTTATATTTTATTTTTATCATAAACTTTTTTATTATCTCCCATTATGACCTCTTTATCACCTATATATGGTCAAACGTACTAAAATGTATTCAATTTGAGAAAATTCTAATTAGTAATTCGGCTTCAGAGTAAATGTTTAAAAGAACTCAATCCATTTTAATAAATTTTTATAATCCTCTTTTAAAGTGGGCATTGCATTTGAACAAACTTAGAAAACCCTCCTTTTAGGATCCTTTAATTTGCAACAAGCTTAGTTGAAATTATTATAATTGGCCAATGCTAGTGATTCTAGAAACAGAAACCAGTTAACGCAAGTTACAATAGTGGAAATGACAACAGAGAACAGACAAACCTCACGTAAGTTTATTTAAGCATAAAACACTTCAAATATACAGTGATTGATCAAAGTCTGAAACTACTAAAATCTTTAAAAATCCGAAAAGGAAAAACAAATTCCCTGCATAACAGGATGTCTTTGCAAGAAAAGAAAAACATGATTGTGTTTTGCATGTATTATTACACTAACTGATCCAACCCTATATACAGGTGAACACATCATTTGTTGTACTGTGTTTATGTACATTAAAGTAAGATAATATCTTTGTGCAAGTATGTTTCAGCAGTAAAATATGATCATTGATGGGTTAAAGACTTCCGAGGACAAGACAGAGCAGCTGCTACCTACCAAGAATGGTTTCCTATGAGAATAACTGGAAAAATTAGATTCAATATACACCAGTATATAAAAAAGGGGAGGTATCAACTTGAGTAAGCACCATTCCATGACTAAAATCATCCGATTTTTTTTGGTTTCAAACACACCTACTTGTTGCCCAAAGAGTGAAGGCTCGATAATTTCTGGGTAACCTGTGTGTATAGAAAGACATGACTTAACTTGTATTTCTAGGAATTATCTATCATAAGTTGTTTTAAGGAGAAAGTGCAAGGCGGGTGCATATCAGTGCAGCAATTTACTGAGACGGTATAATTTGTCTGAAAAGAAAATATTTAGCTTAAGAAGGTCGATTTGGGTTTTATTGCGTAAAAACTACAATTTTATAGCAAAACCATATATTAAATAAACCAACTTTAGTATATTTCAAAGGTTTAAATCTTCCTGGTTCATTTTGGGGCCATCTCAAAATACGGGTACATTTACTTTAGGAAATTAGGAATATATAGGATATTGTCATTTTCGGCACTTTGAAGCAGATTTAAAAAATACTACAATAGCATAATTCTGTGTGTAAAATTTCCAAGATGTACATTTTGTTTACTTTTTCTTTAATGTTATTTCTTAGAACGTACTCCTACAAAACTTCATTTATCATAACGTCATAAAAGCATAATGGCAACGCTTACCTACAGAACAACGGAAAATATTTTAATATTTATTAGTTTGACGAGATATTGGCGCTTCGGATTCGTCGAAAAATTTCTTTGATGCCTGCATCAATAAAATTATAGCCGGATCTACTTTTCTTTACTGTTTTTATTTAACACTATTTATAGAACGGGAATTTTCAAAATAAACACTATCAACAAAATGTAAAATTTTAAGCAAACAAAAAATTTAACATCGAAAAAAAACCCAATACACTTTAATTAATTTATGTGTCTTCTTAGCAGTTCGACTGCTAGACGCGACGATCAACATTACGACAAGGCTGGCTGTTTTAGGAATAATTCTAATGAACATAAGGACTTATACACTTTCAAGGTAACACTGCTGTTCAAAGGACTATTGTGAATAACAAAAGAATTGACCTACATTGTATAGGGGAGATGGATTTCCCGGAAAAAATCACTTTTGAAAATCAAAGTTTTTTTTGTTTTGTTTTTTTTTTCTATCGTACATATTTCTAAATTGTTCGAATTTGCAATTTGAACCTATCGTATTGGTCTTGAAATTTTATTATTAATCTTCAACGTTGGCTAAAACAACAACATTTTCTCAGTGAAATGGTATATTTCTGCGTGGTTTTTGGCCTAAATATCCTTCAGGACCTGCCTGCCCCTAAAAAATCTTAGATATTTTGATAGGTTTTGTTCAAAGGAATAAAGTATGATAGAATTTTTTTTAGAGGCATCCCGGCCCTGGGGTCGAGTTTTGCAAAAAACAGAGAGAAATTTCGGAAACTGATTTCTATCATAGTGGTCTATATTTACATCGGAAAGTGTAAGTTCTGGATAGCTCAGAAGGTTAAACCGCTGGCAATGTCACACATGATGTTTTTTGTGCCCTGGTTCGATTCCATCTGTGCGCATACTTTTTTTTTAAACAATAACGGCATTTATAAACACGGTTTAATTTTTATTATTATTATTATTTTTTTTTTTTTGCAGAATTGTGCATTTTGTATATTTAACTTCGATCTTCTTTTAGATGCACATTTGCTCTTTGAATTGAAGATATCGATAGAAACGGTATATACTTAACTACATGTACAAGCAATCAACCGGAACTATAGCTTAGTGCAACCACGCTTTGTTTGAGGACAAGAATCATTCACTCTGCGTTACTCGAGACAAGTGCCACGTAGAAAAATACTGCCGAGCAAAAACTGCTGCGTTTGCCATTCAAAAACAACTCTGGGAAATGGAACCATTGTCGGAGAAGTATTGCAATGTAGATGTAGTAAATTTTTGGGAAAGAACGTGTGCATTGGCAACATTATATGTCAAAAATGCAGGAGAAAGGTTTATAGAATAGAAAAAAATGGGGTTTGGTTAGTAAGGGTTTTCCATACCCTTGCCATCCCGGCATCAGGTACGTACCTTCATACAACGGATGTAGCTGTAAATACTGAAAGGAGTTTAGTTGAACGTACGGTGAATGATGAAAGTGTTCAAACCTTACGTAAAAATCCCTCTTTATCTGCAACTATCGTTCTTCCCGTTACATGTATGTCTGTTGGAAAAACTAAGGCGACGTGCATCATTTGCCACAAAGACTCCAAAGGTTTGCGTAATATTCCACGTTCAGCACGTGCAGGCATTTTCATACAGCAAGGTGTGCTTGTTGTGGATGGGGTCAAGTGTTGTATTTCTCATTTGAAAGATAACCACTTGCGAGCAGGGCATGAAGTTGAAACGTCTAAACTCAGAAAAGTTTCCTCAGAAATCAGCTAAAGTGAAATCGCAGATTTACTTAGTGATTTAAGGGATAGAATATTGCAAGGTTTCTCTAAGAAACTTAATTTTAGAAACATGTGTGACGAGGATTACTATAATCTAACGGGTCTTTCTTAAGATCAGTTTGAAGATTTGTTTCGTCGTCATGTTCTAAACTGAATGAGATATAAGGAAAAAAAATAACGTCATTGTGGACACGGCATATGTGAGAATTTAATCATCGTAATAATGATCCTATACGGGAATGAAGTAAAATAACACATTCCTTATTATTCTTTAAAGGATATTGTGGAAATGTTTTCAATGGAATAGATAAAAAATTGATGCATAAACGACCTTTGAAATCGCGTCACGTGAGACTTTCTATAGTCTCTAATATGTTCCTGGTTGTAAGTAAACGCATATAAAGTACATGTATCGTATTATAGAAAGCATACTGAAAACAAAATTTAAAGATAATATAGTGAAAAAAGCGTCCATAACTCATACTGTCGGACAACGACTTTGAAACTTTTTTCAATCACTATACATTATGACAACTAGAACCTAAGAGTTTACTGTGTATGGCCTAAAATCAAGAAGTGGAACAGAAATCGATATGCGTTTTGTAAAGACAGACACCAATATCGGCCCTATAGGCCAATTCTTTTGTTATTCGTAATAAAATCTTTGCTAACAATGAGTTACAAATTAACACACGTACATGATAGGCCATCAGAATAAAGCGTCGTAAAGCTATGGGTAGTGCATCAATTCCTTCAGCATATTTCAAGCGGCATATGTACCATTTAAGAACCTCACTGGCTGTATATTTACCACATTTGCAAACAGGAGCACATACATACTATTCTTTGTCAACATATCAACTATTTTCTCACAGAATCGCGTATCCTTGCATCATGGTTATGCCATGTTGCATTTTCCAGCGATCCAACTCACTTAAAAACCAGTTTTAACGAATCTTGTTGCACAGTGAAGAATATCACAAGCCATCGCATGTATTTGCCATTCGTTTTCAATTTAGCCTGTTCAGATTTCAACCTTCTATTCGTGTTTAATCCGTTAAATTCAGCTCAATAGCTCTGCATCAGCTGAATGCTATATTGAATATTGTTGCTGTTACTGTTGCGTATTCACTCGCCTATTCAGTTACATTATTTACATTTTTGAATGACACTTCACGTTTTATGATTTGACATTTTTTTTTATTAAATGATAAGAATTTTATATTTTGTTTTTGATTGACGTATCAAAGGAAAACAAATGACCGGCAAACTTTTTCTCCAATGCGCTACGCGCATTGAGAAAGTTTTCCGGTCAAATTTTCCTTTGTTAAGTCAATCAACAAAACATTGTTGAATTCATTTCTTAATCTATTTAATGTGTTCAATTTCATAAATGATATCGAACGAGTTTCTTATAAGTTATCTGAAATACATT
Source organism: Magallana hongkongensis (assembly GCA_016163765.1). NCBI lineage: Eukaryota > Metazoa > Mollusca > Bivalvia > Ostreida > Ostreidae > Magallana > Magallana hongkongensis. The sequence goes on along the minus strand of WFKH01010211.1, from coordinate 10,800,706 downwards.
GTTTTTCTAGGTTGCGCAAAAGCATGCGCAATGAAAACTAAACTCGGTCACCTTAAAATAGAGGATGAGATGAAGGTAGCATATTCTTTTACTGTATATTGATTGATTTAGTTCGAATGGAAAAAAATGAAATTGAAAAAAAAAATATGAAGGTAGACTGATCGATATGATCACAGTAAGACACAATAATATTAAATTCAAAAGCAGACAAATATTTAGAAAATGATAGATTTACAGATATGTAAATCCATTGATATAATATAATAATATAAAATTATCGATAATTTTAATTGGGTGAACAACTTATCCACTAAATTCACTTAAACTGCCTTCAAAATCTTAAAATTATTTTTTTGTTTTATTTGCTTTTTAACATTTTTTTTCCGTTTGTTAGGAATATCATTTAAAAAAGAAACTTACTTACTCCATGATGATGGGACAGGTATTTCCATCCAGTTTTAGTGAACTGTGAGGTATGGGCTGACAAACATGTATCAGATTGTGAATTTTAAACACAAAAAGCACATGATATATTTATGTGCATTATACTTTATAATTGTACATTATTTCATATGAAACTTAGCACTTTCTCCATGATCATGGGATAGGTATAGTGAACTGTGGGGTATGGGCTAAAAACCGTGTATCAGATTGTGAACTTTAAGACAAAGTATCCACGTACATGTACAAATTTGTACACTGTACACTTTCTTTTAGGTAAACACTTTTTATTTTCAAATAATTATATGATCTTTACAATACTTGAAAATCTTTCTAAAATTACACATTCCTTGATCATGATAACATTGTGCACTAAGATTTTATAAAAGAAAGGCGCTGTATTGAGTTAAAAGAAAAGTTTTCACCTCTGTTTTAAAACTTCTTCTGTTTGCCCTCATTGTAATTGGATATTTTAAGATTTAGACATTTCTTTTACAGATTTACTTCAATTGTACAAAATTTGTTATATGCTCAAATCCAGACTATTAACACATGAGGTCATCATATCTCTGCTATTATGCATGTATACAGTAACATTTTAAAACTAAGCACAAAGATTACTTTCATTATCAAGCAATGTTATGTATAAAATAAAATCCAAATTAATGTAGCATATTTAAATGTTACCAATCTTATTTTCAGTTTTACATGCAATGTAAGCATTAGTTAATACGTGTGATCCAGATAGGGCTTTCAACCATATAATGTCCACTCCATGGAGTCTCGGCAGTCAGTAGTCCATTTCGAGGTAACAGCAGAGCCTCATAATACCTGGCAATCAGATTTCATGAAATGGTGCTAAAATGTATAAAACACAAAATAATAGCATATCTGTTTGGTTTGACTAGGTGAGAATTTGTAAAATTTGTTGTTGTTGTTGTTGTTGTTTTTTGTTTTTTTTGTTTTTTGTTTTTTTTTTTGAAGGGGGGGGGGAGGGGGGTTGTTTGCAGTTAAAGTTTGAAAAAAGTTGCTTACAATTTTAACATTAGAATCTAAAGACACTTAAAATTCAGAGAAAAAAATAGAGGGTTCCTTAAAGGATGAAAATTAGAAAGAGTTGATGTAATTATACATGAATGGGATTGCCAGTGAGTTTGATCTGTCATAGTCTTGCTTAGGCATGCGCCAATTTTTGTTTCTGAACATTATTAATCGTAAAGGTTTAAGAAAAAGTCAAAATTATCAATAAAGCATAATTGTAACACAACAAACTTATACATGTAACAATACTGCGTACATTGCTTTAATCATCATTTATCTGATTACTTAGTCCCTTTGTCATACATGCAGCAGGCGTTTTACCTAGCTATCTTATTGTAGCAACATATCACTTATCAAAATTCTCTTCAAAGAGGCTGTAGACAATTGTTGTGAAACCCATTCTAACTAGAACAATAGGTAAATTTGTAAATTTGAGTTTTTAAATCATTATTTTTTTTTAATGGACTTAAAACATTTATTTTTGTCGTTATTGTTTCAATTCAAAGTAGTGCAAGATTAATGTTGGAAACTATTGAATGCTGTGTGGCTTTGAGAGCCATTAAGTTTTTATTATTACAGTGAGAACATTCCATGTCCAACAGTGGTCTGATCATGGCAGGCAATCTCAATATAATGGCATTTCTGTGGACCTTTGGATCAAAGAGGAGGTTCTGGCTTTTTCTGACTGTTAACAGTGTTAGCTGTTTTGTCAACCTGTGAAATTGTAGTCATTTAGGCTGAATGTCCAAATGACAACATATGTATGCAACTTAAATTATCTTGCTAAAAAGTATTTTAAAAAACATGTCATGTGGGTAACAACATTGTTTTTTACTTTCTATATTATTGGTTATAACAGCGAAGATGGGTGCAAATTGCTGTCAGAGGAGTATTACCTACCTAGGCAATTTAGGACTAGTAGAAGACACAAAAAGATAAGCTAATTTATGGACAAAAAGACTGTCTAATCTGTGAACTATTCATGCTTTTCAAGAGTGATACAAGGTTGATTTTTCTTTATGTGAAATTCTAACCATGAAGAACAGGATCATCAACACCGAGTAAATTTGTTCAAAGGTTAAACAAAAGAAAACAAGAAAACTAACTCGCTATTATATGTCTGGAAAATACTCTGTGCGCAACTGATAGGTAAAACTGTACAGCACTAAGAAGTGTAGAAGCTTGCATTTCAAACAAACGTTATTAACGGCAAAGGAGAATGTGTGGGATTAACCATGAAATTAATTATAAGGATAATGACTATCATTTGTTAGGTTGACGATGTTTTAATCCAGTGTTTTTTTTTTTATTATGTTTACGCCTTCAATAGTTTTGTTGCATTACGTCACAGGTAAAGGCGCTTCTGTACATCATTGAAAAATTGTTGTTCGAGTTAAAAAAAATCAACCTTAAACTGTGTCCCTATTATAACGTTTGATTGTTACATTGCATCTTTTTTTATCAATGAGATCTTATATGTACATTTAGCTGTTTGAATCGATTTGCAATGCATAAATATTAAATTCATAAAACCTGTAAAGGGAGCTTTTATTTGAATCTGCTTCTAACTCAGAAGGGATGGTCGCATTTCAATACAATATTTCAATATTTCAATGTTACTTAAACGTTTGAAAAAATCCCCAACTGTTTAGACCTTTATTTGCATCTTTTTCTAAATTTCTCTTTTATAATTTGCATCAAGAAAGTTTACCTACGTTGATAATCGTTACTGTTATGTTTCATAAAAGGAACTTTAGATCGTGACCTTAAGGATTGTTTTGAAAAAATTACCTTGAAGATCTTTCAACTTGAAGAGAAAAATGTCGACCAAAATTCAATAAAACAATAAAAAGAAAATAATTAAAAATAGCTTTACTGGTATATAAATGAGCTCGCAACATCCGATTAATTCGATGATTTGATTGAAATCAACTTGTTTGTTTAGAACTTAGGCTCTTTTTTATCCCTGAACAACAAGAAGGGGTTTTTTGTCAGTCGTCTTTATTGATTCCAACAAACATTATGCTGTTTTAAGGCAGAGTAGGCATTTCCTTTCGCTCTTGAATTCTTCAATAATTACTTCATCCAAATTTAAATCGAAGATAAATCATTTTTTGAATATAAGAACATCAGAGACATTAAAAACAAAAGCGAAGAATTTAATGCACCATTTTTGGTTAAGGTAAGGTTTGTGATGCGTTTATTTTTCATTTATAGAAATTGAGCAAAAGTTGCATATTATTTTGTTCATTTGAACGAATGTCAATTGATTTTGTCCGATCCGTTTCATGACTGTAACAGTCGGTTTATTCAAACTGTCATTTTGATTAAATGTAAACAATTTTGTAACAAATATGAACATTATATAAATAAGTGGCAGTTTTAAGGGTTAGGCAATCCAAAAATGTTCAAAAATAATGCCACTATCTATGTCATGATTCGTTTTGATTTATCTCGTTTAACGAAAACAACTTAAATAAAACTTTACCAAGTCCATCAAGAAACTTATCATAGTATATGTACAATCTGGTCATTCTAAAAAGTCAATGAAAACTGTATGTATCGGACTTCGGTTTTGTTGAAACAATAAAATGCTTGTGGTGTGTTACATTTTCACGATAAACTACACAATCTTGCAAAATAAATAACTGAAGTCAGTTATTACTTTGCATTAATATTGACGTGATATCTTCAAGAAAGTGTGGCTGGTGTTAATTGTCACAATGAAATGTGTAACCGATAACCTGACCTTTAAACGAACAATCAATTGACATATTTATCAAATATTGTACTTGTTATGAAAAAAAGGTTTCGCCAAAGAATGATTAATAAGACAAATAGAAAGTTGAAACTCTATGTTAATTGGTCAATTCATTGTTACTGCTTCTACACTTTTACACGGTCGAATGAGTAAAGAACATGTACATATTTAAACAAATATATGTATATACTATAATTATAATAAAAAGATAAATTAAAATGTGATAGAGTAGTTAGTGTGATATCTTATATTTTTTCATAATAAAATTATCTTCTTTAAATCTGCTTTTATTAAATACGTATTTGTATCATCTTATAGTTTTCCCGCGTAATTATTATCCTTCTGTTTATCGTATACATATTTTGTAACAAAATAAATATATAATGTTGTTAAGTTGCCTGATATGATTGTGATAATTTACATTCTAGTCGAACATTTTTTTAAATAAATAAATAAGCTAGATTTTAAACGGTCATAGCTAATGGTCTCTCATTAGAAATGTTTGATAAATCTTAAAACCGGCGACTTTGTGTTACTTATACATATTATTCATTTTTGTAGCTCATTGGTTTGAAGATCACGCCCGCCGTTCCTAATTTCAACAATTTCAGACTATGCGAAAATAAAATGATATATAACATTTGCTGAATATGATGCAATGAAATGGAATATGATTTAATCTCTCCAAATATGACCATACACGTATATGCTTTAGTTCCCTATGATATTGGTTTTATATTTCTTGAAAGTGCAAGAAAATATGATGAAATATTTTTTAATATATGATCATTACACAAAATAGATACACAGATTCATAAATAAAACAAAAAAAATTACATAACTTGTCCACAATCATTCAAAGGTTTACAAATCTGTTTGTTTGATATTACATAAACTATGACATGGACAATAACTTTCTCTGTTTAAATTTAATCATACAATCTCATGTACATGCTTTAGTTTTCTATGACATTTTGGTTTTATAATTCTTGAAAGCGAAACAAAATATGACGAAATATCGTCTATTATTTGATCATTACACAAACTGGATACATCGATTCTTAATTAAAGAAAACATAAAAAATCGATTATACTTTGTTCAAAATTATTCTAAGGTTTACAAATCTGTGTTTGTTTGACATTATATGTTTTGTGATGGCGATTGCCGTTTTATAATGATAACAATTTGATGATAGAAAATGATAACAATTTGATGTAGAATTTGAAAAAAATAGTTTGATCAAAATCTTGCTGTAAGAAATATGTAATTTAAAATATGCAATTCCTTAAAATATGTAAAAACAAAAAATAGAAAAAAAGAGTATCTTGTTATGGTTTGATGCCAAACAGCAATATTTATAAAGTTCATTACATATCATATGTTCAACAATACATGTACAATAAGTGGGGCTCCTTAATGTTAACGTTTTTCATTTATAGTTAGATGTTACATGTATTAGAGCACAAATAACGCGTCTAGTCGGCATGAGTCTATCTCTCAAATCACTTAGTTTATGATGAAATATTATTCAACCGGTCATACAACTTAATTGGTCTCTACTATTTTCCAAATCTGACAAGAAGATGAAAGGCCCTACGTTTCTCCCGCACTGGTCCTAGAAATAAATTTGAAACCGCCGGTCTGTTACTTAATCATAAGTGACTGTTGTATGAGAGTTTCCACTGACAGTTAGATGTTAGTAGAGCATATATAACGCGTCTAATGAGCATGAGTCTTTGTCTTTCAGTTCACATAGATAATGACAAAATTGCATCTAATAAACACATCGGAATTGGTATAACCAGCCTTCAGATCTCACAAGAAAATGAAAAAAAACAAAACAATGATTCTTCCGCCTTGGCACTAGAGAGGAATTTAAGATTTCCTGTTTGTAATAAATAATGAGTGACTGTTTTTATGTTGTTTGAAAAGGATTGTTATCAGGTTTTTATTGTATTAAATGCATATTGGAATTTTTAGTTTTGTAAGCAAAACATAAATAATGTATTGTCTTAATAAGTTTTATAGCGTTTTTGAAATGTATTTTTAGAATTAGATACATAATTACGTGTAACAGGTTTCGGAATTTTAACTTATAACTGAATTACACCCGTTCAACTTTTTAAAAAAAAATGTAATTTTTATGTTATTTTTTCACTTAAATATTTTAACTCCTATTACACTACAAGCGTGGTAGATCGTTGACAATTGAATAGGCATAGCCTAAAGAATGATTAACTGTAGCAGTTTGAGCGTTCCACATAATTCGACATCTACTTTTTTGCAATAAAAATAATAATAATATATAAAAGTTGTTTGAGTAAATGAAAATAAGATATTGGGAATTGTACGAGAGCTGTACTTGAAATTAATTTACTATAATTTCATTAGACAACTATGTTTTTACCTTTACTATGATCAAACCTTCTTAAATGAATTTAAACATTTCAACGCCGGTGTCATATAATTTCTTGAACCCCGCGATATATTGAACCCAGGTTCAAAATATCGCTGCGATATATTGAACCCCCCCCCCCATAAAATATTGAACCCCGGGTTCAAAATATTATGGCCGCGATATTTTGAACCCCTCCCCCTAATTTTCATTGCCATTGGAGAGGGGGTTCAATATATTATGGCCGCGATATATTGAACCCCCCTCAAATTTCCAATTTTCATTGGAGAGGGGGTTCAAAATATGATGGCCGCGATATTTTGAACCCCCATCTAATTTTCATTGCTATTGGAGAGGGGGTTCAAAATATTATGGCCGCGATATATTGAACCCCCAACCTTTGGAGAGGGGGTTCAAAATATTATGGCCGCGATATTTTGAACCCCCCTCTAATTTTCATTGCCATTGGAGAGGGGGTTCAAAATATTATGGCCGCGATGTTTTGAACCCCCCCCCCAATTTTAATTGCTATTGGAGAGGGGATTCAATAGCATTGAAAATTAGAGGGGGGTTCAAAATATCGCAGCCATAATATTTTGAACCCCCTCTCCAGTAGCAATATAATTTAGAGGGGGGGGGGGTTCAATATATCTCGGCCATAATATATTGAACCCCCTCTCCAATGGGAATTTCAAATTGGAGGGGGTTCAAAATATCGCAGTCATAATATTTTGAACCCCCTCTCCAATGGGAATTGAAAATTGGAGGGGGTTTAAAATATCGCGGCCATAATATTTTGAACCCCCTCTCCAGTAGCAATAAAACTTAGAGGGGGGGGGGTCAAAATATCACGGCCATAATATATTGAACCCCCTCTCCAAGGGAATTTCAAATTGGAGGGGGGTTCAATATATCGCAGCCATAATATTTTGAACCCCCTCTCCAATGGGAATTGAAAATTGGAGGGGTGTTCAAAATATCGCGGCCATAATATTTTGAACCCCCTCTCCAATAGCAATAAAAATTAGAGGGGGGGGGTTCAAAATATCGCAGCAATAATATTTTGAACCCCCTCTCCAATAGCATTAAAATTAGAGGAGGGGTTCAAAATATC
>WFKH01010211.1:10767852-10792853 GCA_016163765.1 Magallana hongkongensis | reverse complement strand
CTCCAATGGGAATTGGAAATTGGAGGGGGGTTCAATATATCGCAGCCATAATATATTGAACCCCCTCTCCAATAGGATTGAAAATTAGAGGGGGGTTCAAAATATCGCAGCCATAACATTTTGAACCCCATCTCCAGTAGCAATAAAATTTAGGGGGGGGTCAAAATATCGCGGCCATAATATATTGAACCCCCTCTCCAATGGGAATTTCAAATTGGAGGGGGGTTCAATATATCGCGGCCATAATATTTGAACCACCTCTCCAAAAGCAATGTAAATTAGAGGGGGGGGGTTCAAAATATAGCGGCCATAATATTATGAACCCCCTCTCCAATGGGAATTTGAAATAGGAGAGGGGGGTTCAAAATATCGCAGCCATAATATATTGAACCCCCTCTCCAATAGCATTGAAAATTAGAGGGGGGGTCAAAATATCGCAGAATTAATATTTTGAACCCCCTTTCCAATGGGATTTGGAAATAGGAGGGGGGTTCAAAATATCGCAGCCATAATATTTTGAACCCTCTCTCCAATGGGAATTTGAAAATTGGAGGGGGGTTCAATATATCGCGGCCATAATATTTTGAACCACCTCTACAAAAGCAATGTAAATTAGAGTGGGGGGGGGGGTTAAAATATAGCGGCCATAATATTATGAACCCCCTCTCCAATGGGAATTGGAAATAGGAGAGGGGGGTTCAAAATATCGCAGCCATAATATATTGAACCCCATCTCCAATAGCATTAGCTGCAATAATGTAGCCCTCTCCCGATTTTTTTTTTTTTTTGAGAGGGCTACAACTCCATAGGATCTCCGTAATGGTGCAAGTGCGGGAGTGATTCACTCCCGCAACGATTACGTCTCAAATCGTATATAAATGACAATAACATTTGCATTTTATACCTGAACTCAAACATTGTAGATGTGTGTGGCATAAATTAATCCAAAAATATCAAGTATAGTCCATATATCGGCTATTTTTCGTGTATGTCAACAGCGCAAGTTGAATTTGTACGCCATGTTTACTGACCTTGACCGGTTTTATTTTGGGACAGCCAATGAGAATTTAGGAGCGGATCTTGAACTGAATATAGGAATTCCCCTATTTTAAACATAATTAACGCGGTAAATATGAATTTTTCATTATATACCATTTCCTTAAATGATGTTTTAATGATAGAACGAGGTAAGATCGCTTATTTACACTGAATTTCACTTTATCAAGCCCAATAAAACTCCAAGCGTAAATCCCACAAAATCACGCGAGAACTGTCATGGCTGCTGAAAAGGACGACTGGTAAACATGCTGATGTGTTTTATCTGGTTTTGATTTATATACGGTTAGTTTGTTCAACCTGAATTAAAAAATCGTTTTATCTAAAGGAAGTCAATTATAAAAACGATCTTTTCATGCCGAAGTCGAACGCATTAAAAAATTTATTTTGCACCATTACGGAGATCCTATGGAATTGTAGCCCTCTCCAGTAAACATCAGATATAAAAAATCGGAGAGGGCTACATTATTGCAGCTACAATAGCATTGAAAATTAGAGGGGGGGGGTTCAAAATATCGCAGCCATAATATTTTGAACCCCCTCTCCACTAGCAATAAAATTTAGAGGGGGGGGGTTCAAAATATCGCAGCCATAATATATTGAACCCGGGGTTCAATATTTTATAGGGGGGTTCAATATTTCGCAGCGATATATTGAACCCGGGTTCATAATATCGCATAATGTATTGAACCCGGGTTCAATATTTTGCGGTATCAAAATATTATATGACACCGGGCTTAACTGAAATTTAAGGAAAGAAACATAATTAATTCACAAGCGTTTGGTTAGGTGACGCAATACCCGACGTCAAAAATGTCCAAAGTTTGCGTCGTTGTTAGACTCTTTAAATCGTTTACGATAAAATTTATTTCTGGAAAAGAAGACAATGATTATGTTCGCGCAACGCAAATTAGGGCACAAAGCAACACAGCCGCCATATGGCATGTATCATTGAAGAATATTACTCGACATATATTCTGAAACAGCATACGATTTCACCGTCTTTCAAGGAAGTCAACATCATCTATTTGAAAGTACGTAATCTATCACTGTATAATTGATTCCTTGTTTAGATCATTGATAACAGTAAGTGGAATTAATATTGATGTTGTAATTAAACAAAAATTGAATTTTAAATGTGAATATGTTATTTCTGTTTTTCTTCGGCAAAGCAGTTACCATGGGAAACAAAGTGATCGATGCACATTCCATGCACACCTTCCGATGATACCATTACAAAAATACCCCAAAAGTATGAATGAGATGGTAATAAGGCGTTTCAATTTCACAACGTGATTATTATAAATGATTGTAAAAGAACATCATGTATTTTAATTTTCATGTTTCTTTCAGAGATATAAGTAAACGAATTTTTAACCATGAAAAACGTAGTCAAGGTATACGACTATCAAACGTGGTTATCAATAAAACCGAGAATTATATTTCAGGTTTTTTCTTTTCTTCTTGGACTATCATCATACTACCTTTCAATTCTAATTTTTTTCGCATACTCTTTTATCCAATTGAGAGAATGTACTTCTTTTTTCTTTAAACATTTTAAAATTTATATACATGACGTATCGAACAAAATATTGTCAATTTTAGGACTTTCTGCTTTGATAATTCAATTCGATATTTATTGGAACCTGGTGCTAAAAGTAAGCGTATCATCAATCATGATTTAATTTTTAAATAATTGATCAAAGCAACGACTTTTTATTTTCATATATATTAATATTTTTTTTTCTTCTTAATGTTTATTATGAACTATATGTTTTTGAAAGGATGGCTGATTTTGTTCTTTTAATGTTCAAATGGACTGTTTTCTTGCCGCTCAACATATTATGCGAATATTGAAATCCAGAAAATCACTAAATGGCGTCAACATTTTGATATGTTCTGGACATCTTTGATATTCACAGGGTTATACTATGCATCATGTAAGTTTGATGTAGAATATCGCGTTCATATTATGATTATTTAAGTTTAATTTTTTCAGATCCAATGAAAAAAAACGATTCTACCTTATCCTGACCTTTCTAGTAGCAATACATTAGCATATAATATGCACAGAAAAATAAAACAACTTTGTTCTGGATTTTGCATGAAATATTTCATGCCTTTTCTGGCTGTCCAGGTTATCGTAAGTTCTCAGAATGGGGTAAATGTGCTCTGTAAAAGAGTGTTTAATATTTTTACTGTTCATACAACCGACGTTGTTTATTAATAAGATTTAAACATCGTTTTAGAAGTGTTTTTTTTTTATTGAAAATAATGACATTACTAAATGTGGTTTGTCTATACCTGAATATGTATGTGTAATAGATAATACAAAACTCGTATTTAAATTCAAAGGTGTCAATGCATCTTACAGGTACTGTAGTCTGCTGTGTTGGATGCAAGTGTTGTAGGAATTGGACCAAGTACGCAAAGGGAGACAGTCGAGAAAAGGGGAACCTGGTCGTAATGACCAAGAACACCATTCCAATTTTATTTCCACGATAGGTGTCAATTTTAAGCGTTTTATTTTGTATATTGTAAAACACAATAACATGTTCATTGTTTACTTGATTCAACTGAATGGGTGGTTAAGACAATAAAAAGACAAGATACAAAGTTATAGTTTTTTGTTGATATCATAGCGATGGAACTTAAATAGTAAACTTTTAATACATTTTTGTTTTAAACCCGTTTCTCGCCACAAAATAATAATATCTTTTTATTATTGAATTATTAGAAAGCAGAATAATTTTAAATATGGTTATTTTTAACATTATTTATATTGAAATTTAGTAAATAAATTTAGAACAGAGCGAAATGATTCACAAATAGGTTTGGAAGAAAATGTCACCTGTTAAATAAACCTTTCTTTATAAAATCTTGAGCAACGTTGATTATAGTGAAGGCGAATGGTAAAACGGCAGATGTACTAGTAATGTATATAAATGCTTTTATTAAAAGATCACACATTCATAAATAAAGTGAATATTAAGTTATTTCTTCATAGTCTTCAAAGTATTGCATTATTAACTTTGAAATTCATTCGTTTGAGGAATTCAAAATTTGAAATATTCCTAATTTTAAACTAATCATTAAAGAATTATCAGAGTTGACAATTCTTCAGGGATCTGCATTAAGCAAGTATTTTGTCAATACTTTAGTCACTTCTGATGTCATTTAAAAGATTGAATGGTTTAATGCATCAGATTAATGCAAACAGTATTGACAATAATTAAATTGTTTATAGGATTTGGTACGAATTTAATGCATTTTCTATCCCTTATTGAAATGTACAAAAACTTGTATCTCTTAATTTAATGTTTCCTGTTAAACTATATACATAGGATAGTTCTCGAACGTACGGCTTTTAAATTGCATTGGACAGATAGCCATTTTATTTAATTAAATATCTAACCCATCACAACACTTGTCCATAACTAAAACGTTCATCATATGCAATATCGGGAACTTTTTATATTATTTTCCTTTGATGATAGTATGATTCAAAATAGGTGCAAAACATAAATTAACTTTTCATTACAGTCATCATGTATATATTTTATAAATTCCTCTTAATACAATTTAAATCAATAAACGATATCAATTCTTTGTAAAAAAAAAAAAAACAAAAACAAAAAACAAAAAAAACAAAAAAAAACAAAAAAAAAAACATATATGTTTTAGACTTTTTATTAATTCTATTGATTTACAATAGTGATAAGAAATACAATTTCTAAGTTATTATTACTGTTACATTGATTAATAGTTAAATAGCTAAACATATTAAGTTTACTTAAATAGCATTCATTCACAATCATTTAAAGGTTTACATATCTGTTTATATTCGTATTCATGTTTCATGATAGCGTTTGGCGTGGGAGAAAAATTATAACAAAATTGACAGAGCAGATTTAAAATTTAAGGTGGCATTGATCACCTGCGTTTTGTGACGTACAATAAGGATCTTCTGAATAAACAATGAAATAAACAATAATTCTATACATGTCTTCTTCCACGATTTTTATGTGCATTTATAACATCCTTGCCTTATAGGTTTAAACCAGAAAAACTTTTTGAACCTTTGAAATACAGTGTCCGACAAACTTGTATAATTTAAAAAATAACGAGATTTTATTGTTAGTAAATCTTCATGCTCTTTCATCTATATGGATATATGAAGGTGTCCAATATCTCAAACCATTGTGCTATTGTTATTGTTGTAAGATTTATGCAAACGATTAAGTGTATCTAAGCTACATACAAACAATAGTGGTTCATTAAAAAACGGATCATTTGTTTGATATCAAGCTGCAATATTTACAAAAATAAATGGGAATGTGGAAATACTTAAATTGAGAGTTTCCCATTCGTATTTAGATGTTAATCAAGCATTGATTATACGTTTAATCAAGATAAATATTTTGTCTCTGGAACCCTTTTAATTATGAGGACATATTATTCAATAGACACAATTGATCTTGGTCAGTACCAGTCTCTGTGTCCCACAAAAGACTCAAAGAGGACACAATTCTTCCTCATTGTCCATATAATTTAATTAGAAAGCTCCGGTTTGTGACTATTTCATGAGTGACTAGTTGTATGTATATAAAAAACACTTATAATGACACTTGAGAGGCCGACTGGAGTTAGCTTGGGAAATTATATAACAAAGAAGCATTGCATGCACGATTTAATGTTTTTCCTAATGATATGCTAGATTTGTTTTTAACCCTTTTAGTCTGCAGGTGTGTAAAGGTGTAAATCCAGCATATAAAAAACATAATAACGTAACACTTTGTTTGAAAAAAAAAAGATGTAATAGAAATCAAACTTTTTTGATTTGTTTTTATTCTGATGTATTTAATTTTGATCTTCATTGGTTTTCTGAGTAAATCCTTTTAATTTTTGAGACTGTGAAATCGATGATCATGATATAAATTATGAAGCATCCGAAAGCACTAACAAGATTGGTGCGATATCCTTCACGGAGGTATGAAATTTTAAAGATTGTTTGAACATAATTAATAAGTGCAGTGATTTAAGGATACATATTAGATTTCACTTGGTTAAACAATTATTCAGGTTTTACCAGCTATTTGTTTTTAATCTGAGGTATTTAATTTTGGTCTTCATTAGTTTTCTAGAGGTGGGGGAATTTTCATCTCAGTAGGCACTTTCATGTCAGTAGGCGCTGACATGTGTTTAATGTTCCAATTCATGCACCTGATCCTACCTCTAATTTTTTTAGAGGTCCGTTTGTGCTCTGCTCCTGTTTTGTTTTTTTCCTTTGGATTTTGATTTTGAACACTTTTTGTTATCACCAAATATCATTCAGCAGTTAAAGCTCAAACATTATATCTGTTTTTGTTTGATTGGAAAGGAAATAACTTTCCTGGGGGTAACTTCTATATAATAAGAACATTTCTGCACGTCGATTAGAATCTAAGATTAACAAAGCACATATTGGGTATCAACTTTTAGGTAAAACTCAACAACAAAAACATTATTCCACTATTGAATACGGAACATTTATATCCTGACACAGAAATCTCTTCATTCCATCAGAAGATACACTTGACAATCTTACAAAAGGTCAGGTTTACTCAAGTAAATGTTAAAATACACGTAAATGAAATATATCGTGGTCATCAACAAAAGGATACATTCTGTAGTGTTAATCTGTTTGCTAGTATTTCCATGTTTCAAAAATCGGAAGGTTTTAAGTTACAACAAATGATAAGTAAACCAAACAAGTGAGGATATTTTAGGGATTGGCAACGTCATCTACGAATCTACTTGCACGGTCAACATCATGATAATAATCCAATTAAAAAGGAAGATGAATTTCTGTTGCTCACCTGAAAACAGAACGACAGCATTTACTTAAGCATTGAATGCTAATTTTTGAATACCGTCGGTCTTATAACAGACGAGGCCGTGCTTACAAATTGGATACTGCGTTAACGTTAACATTATCTATAATTAGTAATTCATCTAAAATAATGTTCAACATCAACATTTTGACATTTAATCAGAGCACATTTATAATACGTTTTAAAGTATATTTATATTTTTATATGAACGGTTTATGTCCAAAAAAAAAAAAACAAAAAAAAAAACCCAAAAACAAAACAGAAAAGAATAATACTAGACGGTCATTCTCATACCATAATAGAGAGAGAAGACAATGCTTTTATTTGCGCGGCGCACCGCTGCCGCCATAGGGTATATGCTAGAACAGAGTATTTAGAGAAAGTATCATTAAAAAAGTTGACTCGAAGAAAACTGATACAGATTTTGTACAATTTCACCATCTTTCAAGAAAGTCAACATCATCTATTTGAAGGTATGTAACTGTCACTCAAAAAGTGATTCCTTGAGTGGATCATTGATAGCCGTGGGTGGAATAAATATTGAAGAATTGCACAAAACTGTATTTAAAATGACTAAAACTTAAAATGAATATTTTTATTGCTTTTTTAAAGGCAACCTAGCTTACAATGGGACAGAAAATGACCGTTGGACATTCCATACAGACTTATTCCGGCAATACCATTACAAATATACCCCCAAAGTTTGAGTGGGATGGTACTAACATGTGTCCTTTTCACAGCATGATTATTATAATTGATTGTACAAGAACATCAAGTATTTTTTTTTTTTCATGTTTCTTTCGAAAGATAAATGGAAAGGAATCTTCATCCATGCAAAACTTAGACACCGTACGACTATCAAATGAGGTTACCAATGAACTCGATATTTAGTTTTCAGCTTTTTTCTCTTCTTAAACAATCATCATACTATTTTTAAATTCTGATTTTTTACGCATAGCTTTTTATCCGATTGAGAGAACTATGTTCAAATTTATTTAGGTATATCATTAACACAGACAAACAGAACTGTGTAACTGAACTATATTTTATGTATGTGTATAGTGATTTACATTGGAACATTTTTATAAGTTTCACGCAGTTATTTAAACAGGTAAATTCACTCTAATCTATAACTTTAGTAGTTTCAAAGGAAAACTGTGTAACTATGCTGTATGATATTTATTTTATGTGTTAAATGCATTCGATAGAATGTAAAATAAGGGGATACCTTTTGAATTACAAATTTATTGAATAGAGAGTTATCTTTTTAATTTGCTCAAAACTGTATTTGAGAAAGTAATTAAACCAGGAAGAATAATACAAAGTCCTTTAATCTATCATAATATTGTTAATTATACCATTGAGACCTGTACTTCTTTTTTCATTTAGCATTTTTAAATTTATATACATAACGTTTTGAACAGAGTATTGTCAATTTGAGGACTGTTTGCTTTGATAATTCAATTCAATATTTATCTGTAACTGGTGCTAAAAGTAAGCGCATCTTCAATCATGATTTAATTTTTAGATAATTGATCAAAACAACGACCTTTTATTTTCATATATATTAATATTTTTTCTTCCTAATGTTTATCATGAACTATATATATATAAAGGATGGCTGATTTTGTTCTTTTAATGTTCCAAAGGACTGTTTTCTTGCCGATCAACATAACATTTTGCGAATATTGAAATCCAGAAAATTACTGAATGGCGTCAACATTTCGATGTGTTCTGGACATCTTTGATATTTACAGGGTTTTACTATGCATCATGTAAGTTTGATGTACAATATCGCGTTCATATTATGATTATTTAATTTAATTTATTCAGATCCAATAGATAGAATGATACTGCTTTACCCTGACCTTTCTAGTAGCAATAAATTAGAAAGGAATATGCACAGAAAAATAACTTTACTCTGGATTTTGCATGAAATAGTTTATGCCTTTTTTGGCTGTCCAGGTTATCTTAAGTTCTAAGATTGCGGTAAATGTGTCTGTAAGGGTTATGAACACAGGGTGAATGATATGTTTACTGTTTATACAACCGAAGTTGTTTATTAAAAACTTTTAATCATTTTTAAGAAGTGGTTATTTTTTTTTTAATTTAAAAAAATGATATTACTGAATATAGTTTGTTTATACTTTAATATGTATGTAACACTGTGCCGGATAATTATGCCAGTGTCAAGGTTGCATTTTTGCACCCGCTTAAGATACAGTTTCGAAAAAATCCATATATACCAAATGATAGACCATTGTCTATAGAGTATATAACCACTTTTGTTTTTAGTTTGTTTCATCTGACAGGTGAGATATTTACCTTTAAAAGTTAATATCCTATATGAAAATTATAATTCCCATAGGAGAAACGATTCTCCTACAGGAAATATTGACAATCCAATGGGATTTTCTTAAAATCCTATAGGAATTATATTTCATATAGGAGAAAGTTATTTCCTATAGGAATTTGACTCAGACAGGTAGTTTTCCTGTAGGAAATTAAAATTTCCTATCGGATTTTATCAAATCCTATCGGAATGGAAATTCCTATAGGAAGTTATTGTATTTCGATAGGAAATTTCTTATTTCCCATAGGAAGACTGTTTTTCCTATGGGAAAAATCATTTTCCTGTAGGAATGTATTTTTGAAAGGTAAATATCTCACCTGACAGGTGAGATACAATGAAAACAAAAGTGGTTATAAACTCTTTAAGCAATGGTTTATCATATGGCATATTTGGATTTTTCGATATATGCAGCTTAGACGGGTGCAAAAATGCCACCTTGGAACTAGCATAATTATCCGGCACAGTGTTATGTGTAATAGAAAACACAAAACTCGTATTTAAGTTCAAAGGTGTCAATGCATCGTACAGGTACTGTAGTCTGCTGTGTCGGATGCTAGTGTTGTGGGAATTGGACCAAGTATTCAGTGGGATACAGTCGAGAAAAGGGGAACCTGGCCATTATGAGCAAGAACACCATTCCAATTTTATTTCCACGATAGGGGTCAATTTTAAGCGTTTTATTTTGTATATTGTAAAACACAATAAAATGTTCATTGTTTACTTGATTCAACTTAATAATTGGTTTAGACAATAAAAAGACAAAATACAAAGTTATAGTTTTTTGTTTATATCATAGCGATGTAACTAAACAGTAAACATCCCTTCTTTTAATACATTTTTGTTTCAAGCCCGTTTCTCTCCACAAAATAATAATATCTTTTTATTATTAAATCATTAAAAAGCAAAATAATTCTAAATATGGATATTTTTAACGCTAACTGTTATTCATATTGACATTTAGTGAATAAATTTAGAACAGAGCGAAATGATTCACAAATAGGCTTGGAAGAAAATCTCACCTGTTAAATAAACATTTGATAACTTCTTAACCAACACTGGTTATAATGAAGGCGGTTAGTAAAATGGCAGATGTACTAGTAATGTATATAAATGCTTTTATTAAAAGATCACACATTAATTAATAAAGTGAAATATTAAGTTATTTCTTCAGCAGAAAGACGCTAAGAATTTCAAACTATGGTTCATAGTCTTCAAAGTATTGTATTGTTAACTTTGAAATTCATTTGTTTCAGGAATTCAAAATTTGAAACGTTCTTAAGTTTAAATTTATCATTAAAAAATTATCAGAGTTGACAACTTCAGGGATCTGCCTTAAGCAAGTAGTTGATCAAGACTTTAGTGTTGATTTGAAAGATTGAATGATTTAATGCATTAGATGAATGCAAACATTATTGACGATGATTAAATTGTTTATAGGAGTTGATACGAATTTAATGCCTGTTCTATCCCTTATTGAAACGTACAAAAACTCACATATCTGAATGAAATTTTTCCTGTTAGACTATATACATAGGATAGTTCTCGAACGTAAGGCCTTTTTAAATTGCATTGGACAGATAGTGTAAATCATTTTCTTTAATCACATACATATCAAATCCATCACAACACTTCTCCATAACTGTGACGTTCATCATATACAATATCGCGAACTTTTTATATTACTTCCCTTTGATGATAGTGTGATTCAAAAATAGGAGCAAAATATAAATTAACTTCTTATGACTGTCATCATGTGTATATTTTATAAATTCTTAATACAATTCAAATCAATAAAAGATATCTTTTCTTTGTCAAAAATAAGCATATATGCTTTAGACTTCTAATAATTCTATTGCTTTATAATACGTGATAAGAAATACGACAATATCTAAATTATCGTTACTATTACATTGATTAATAGTTAAATAGCTAAACATATTAAGTTTACTTAAATATCATTCATTCACAATCATTTAAAGGTTTACACATCTGTGTACATTCGTATTCATGTTTTATGATAACGTTTGACGTGGGAGAATAATTATAACAAAATTGGGAGAGCAGATATAGAGTTTAAGGTGGCATCAATCACCTCCGTTTTGAGACGTACAATAAGGATCTTTTGAATAAACAATGAAATAAACAATAACTCCATACATTTCTTCTTCCACGATCTTTATGTGCATTTATAACATCCTAGCATTATTGGTTTAAACCAGAAAGTCAGTCATTTTTAACCTTTTAAAATACAGTGTCGGTCAAACTTGTAAAATTTGAAAAAAGAGCGAGATTTTATTGCTAGTAAATATTAGTGCTCTTTCATCTATTTGGATATCTGAAGGTGTCCAATATCACGATCAAACCATTGTGCTATTGTTATTGTTGTAAGATTTATGCAAACAGTTTAGTGTATCTTAGCTCCATACAAACAATAGTTGTTCAGTAAAAAACGGATCTTTTGTTTGATGTCAAGCTGTAATATTTATAAATTATATTAAACAATAAAATAAATGGGAGTGTGAAAATACTTAAATTTAAAGTTTCCCATTCGTATATAGATGTTAATCAAGCATTGATTATACGTTAAATCAAGATAACTATTTTGTTTCTTGAACCCTTTTAATTATGAGGACATATTATTCAATAGACACATCTGATCTTGGTCAGTACCAGTCTCCGTGTCCCACAAAAGACTGAAAGAGCACACAATTCTTCCTCATCGCTCATATAATTTAATTGGAAACTTCCGGTTTGTGACTATTTCATGAGTGACTAGTTGTATGATGTATATAAAACCCACTTTTAATGACACTTGGGAGGCCGACTGAAGTTAGCTTTGCAAATTATAAAACAAAGAAGTATTGCATGCACGAATCAATGTTTTTCATGATGATATGCTAGCTTTTTTTTAAACTCTATGCTTGAAAAAGAATGATTTTATAGGAATCAAACTTTTTTGGTTTGAACTGTACTTTTGCTGTACTAGGCTAGCTGTTGCTAAGGTATGAAAATTGTTGCACATGTGTTAGAAGTTTACATGAATACTTCAATGGGACACAATATTCAATGAAATAAGTTGTACAGAATTAGCTGTGCGGTTACAATATTCAGTTTATCATCATTAGATTTCGTGGAAAAATAAGATTCAAAACGCAGTCACTACATACAATCATTGATGAATTCTAGTTAATCAGAGATTTGCCAAATGTATGCTAGTTTTGGCATTTTTCTGCTGTCATTATGAAAATATACCAAGAAAATCTAGCCAAATAAATTGTAGTTGCGTAACTATGTGTTTATCCTTTGATTGATGTCGTTTACTTCTCCAATTTGTAACATCTAATATACTTAGTGCATTGGACAAAATTCACTAAACGTATTGTTTTAATACATTTTCTTTATCTAATTCATATAAAATCACCGTGAAACAGCTTTTATTTCACCAGCATGACAATTCGAAAGATACCTATAGTTGCCATTAGGTATAGAAAAAACCATTTTAAAAATGTCCAGCTAGTGTAATGAGAATGCCAAGATCAATAAAATTGTCGAACCCAGTTGATGTAATACGATTATAATGTGTCCAAATGTTTGCAAAGGGTATAGATCCAAGTCTAAAACAATGAATTTAATCAATAAAGTTATTGAGCTATTGTGGGTTTTTTTTGTCTGGGGAATGCATCATCCCAATACCTTTGTTTTTGAGAATGCATTATTTTCATTTCCTCATTTTTAAACTGAGACCAAAATGAAAAAAAAATATCACGAAAATTTGACATGAATGTTTTGGGCCTAAGAATTCTGAGTAGTTCAGATAGAGACAACACGCAACCAAGACCAAGTTAACAACACAGAGAGTAAAACATAAGAGCATTTATTTTCTTTCATAGGAAATGTGTGCATCTAATTATTGAGGAAAATATTTAATCAATTAGTATATTGTCAGAGTGCTAAAATCCAATCAAGTTCCTTAAGGGACCAATCGCTCTTATAATGTCCGGGTTCGTTTTTTTTAAATGCAATAGATTCAAACCCGAAACATTAAAAGAGATTGGCAATGTAATTTACAAAACAGCTTGATTTTTATGTCTGTCAAATAGAAAACTAATTGTTCCAATTTCAAAGTAATGCATCATAAATTGTCTAAGTTTCATAAGGTTTAAATACATAAGGCAACTCGTTGAATTATATGGTTCGAAATATTAATTTCAATATTTACAATGCTTAACTTTAGTATTTTCAAAGGCTAGCTCAATTTTAATGTTAGTTGTCAAGTTATAAGCGAGATACAGATCTCAGATTTCAATTTTATTGTTATGTTAACAAAGCTCGTGCCTTGTTTTTTGGTTTTTTTTTGTTATTATAGGTTTTTCATTCTTGTAAAAACATTCTTTTTTTTTTGTTTAACTGTTAAGATTATTATGAGCATAATTTAACAGTTTGTATTGTTATCAACTCTTATTTTGATTTAAATAATGTATTTGTATTGATCCTTGATAACATACCAAAGAATTTTAAGCTCTCTATATAGCTTATAACTTAACTACCGACCTTAAAACTTTGGCTACCAATATGAATACCTAGAATAGGTAAAGCATTGTAAAAACTGTAATGTATTAAACTTGGAAAAGTGAAATTTGAAGAAAGTCGTAATAATGATTCTTTAAAGTTTGTCTGCTTGACCTTTACGACACTTGTCTGAGAAGTGTTGACAATAAGAAGTAGGAACGTAGCATGGTTTTGAATGGGGGGGGGGGGGTGAAGTGGGCATACTTATCCACAATTTTGTCAAGGAAAAAAAATACAAAAAAAACAAAAATACAAAAAAAAAAACAAAACAAAAAAGCAAACAAAAATAATTACAACAAAAAACCAAACCAATCATCAAACTAGCGCCGTAGTACCTAAAAGTTCCAAAATGATTTCAAGTTTTTCCATAATTGTTAACATGCTCCAAAACAGTGGGGGCAGTTCCTTCAAAATCATAATTCTATTTGTTAAACTAAAATAAAAGTGATGCTACCTGCCTGAAAAAAAGAGTTGCAACTCAAAAATATAATAATAAAAATTAACAAATCTGCTTGTATATCCTGAAACAATCTAGACTGACAGGAATCGCACGGCCCAAGAGACCCAAAAGCAGGCACAGATCAAAGGAAGACTCATGACCTTCTAAGGCTGCTTAGAACTTAGTGGAACAACTAATTTCCTCCTCCCAGTGAGCTGAAAATCGTAAGAAGATTGGTCAGGCTACAACTGTAGAAGAACCATAGTCGGAAACCTACTGAAACGCATATACTTACTTACAGTGGGTCAACATGTTAAACCTTTTTTGTTTTCATGAATATTTATTAATCCCAATTCACCAATGAAAAGGAAAAGAGTAAATCCTTTAAGTTTTGAAAATGTGAAATTGACGATCATGATATAAAACATAAAGCATACGAAAGCATTAACAAGATTGGTAAGGTATCCTTCACGAAAGTCTGAAATTTTAAATATTGTATTAACAAAATTAATAAGTGCAGTGTTTTAAGGATACAAAGTTCATTTTACTTGTTTAAACAATTATTCAGGTTTAACCAGCTATTGTTTTTATTCTGATGTATTTTATTTTGTGTCTTCATTGGTTTTGTAGGGGTGGGGGAATTTTCTTTTCAATAGGCACTTTCATGTCAGTAGGCACTGTGGCAATCCATACATTCAGCTGTTAAAGCTCAAACTTTATATTAGTTTTTGTTTGATTGGAAAGGAAAAGGTCAGGTTTATTCAGGTAAACTGTACAAATACACGTAAATGACATATATCTTGGTTATCAACAAATAGTTACATTTTGTAGTGTTAATCTGGTTGAACCAATTTTAATTTTCTCAAATGCACATAAAATATAAAATGCTTTATGCTTTTTATTGTTCCTATGCTTCCATAAATTATGTTTGTTGGTATTTCCATGCTTCAAAAATCGGAAGGTTTTAAGTTACAACAAATGACAACTAACCATACAAGTGAGGACATTTTTCGGATTGCGAACGTCATCTACGAATCTACTTGCACCGCCAACATCATGACAATAATCCAATTAAAAAGGAAGGGTAAATTTCTGTTGTTCACCTTAAAGCAGAACGACAGCATTTACTTAAGCATTGATTTCTTATTTTTGGATATCTTCGGGCCGTGCAGACAAATTGAATACTGCGTTAGCGCGGTATGATAATTTGTCTGCATGGCTTGGTGTGTTATAGGACCGACGATGTCCAAAAATAAGAACTTAATGCTAATATTTACATTCTTGCCTTGTCCGCAAATGTGAAATATACCTCAAAATCACTCAATTATCCTGTGGGTAAGTTTAAATTAATGGAAGAGCTACTGTAACAGCGACAAGCGTAAACTTTGATTTTCACTTGTGACGTTGCACTTTAACAGCGTTCAACGTTTGTAACGTCATTATAAAACTCATCAAGAAAATGATAAATTAGATTATCTTACCTAATTTTAAGCCAAAAAATAAGGTTTTGCCCACTGATATAAGCAATCAAAAACATAAAACAACCTTTGTTATATTATCAATTCTCATTTTTTAGAAGATAATTGTCGAAGAAACTAATACTTTTATAATGTTACCAACCGTTATAATGAAACCGTTAAAGATTATTGAAATAGTTTTTTTTTTACGATTTTTTTTATTCAAGAACCGAATTGGGTTACTATTTAATTTTTACAACCCTATCAGTGTCCATGCAATACACATTTTAGTTATGAAAAATGACACCCGTTGCTATGGTAACAAGGCCAAGAAATACAAAAAACTAAAAAAAAAATAGGGTTGTTTTAATATGCTGTTATTCCTGATTTTAGAAATTTTAGCATTTTTGCATTTTTTTGATACTTGTTAAAATCTACCTCAATTTTTATTATATACCACAAAAAGCTTTGTTATGCAACACAGATGTGTTTTGTTGCTATGGATATTAAAGTACCATAAAAAATCATACAATTTTTTTACTTTTTGAAAAGTCCATATCAACGGCAATTATTTTTAGCAACATTCAAATTTTTTTCAAGTTGCACTAAGGTTGAGGACATACTTGATTTTTTAATATCAAATAATAATATTTTATAATTGATTAATACCCATTCAAAAATGCCTTAAAATATTAGAATTTTCCTTATTTTTCAGCTTGTTACTACAGCAAAAGTTCTAAATTTTTATTTTTAAATTCGTATGGCACAAACGTAATGGTGTGTACAAAAATTTTTAAGATTTGCATTTAAATTTCAAATTAGATGAAGAAATCATATTTTGAAATTTTGGTTTTGTTACCATGGAAAATATGCGTTTCTCCATTAATGTTTTTCTTTCTCTTTAAAAATTACAATTTTTAAAAAATAATATTATCGACCCTTGAAACCCCTAATAATTTCATTACTCACAATACGTTCTCAAATAAGAATTTAAATAATATACGAGGGTCAATCAAAAGATACGAAGACTTTTGTCATAGCTATTTACTTACCGTCACATTATTACTAAATTTGGTATACATGATTAAGCAATAATTTCAAACAGTTTTTTAATCAAAAAAGTAAATATATTCTTTATTTCTAAGAATTATTTAGAATCTAATCCTGCAAAAATGAGGTCACGGCGCACGATCAAAATTCGTGTTATGTCAACAATAAACCATATAATGTTGAAAGTAATATCTCTATAAATTGGGCTAAAACCAAATAATATTGAAACTTCAAATTAAGTATTGTCATGATATTCTATGTACCAAATAATGACGGGATATTTTGTTTTGTTGAACAGAAATCAGTAACTAAAGACAGATAGCCCTCTTTAAAATTGACTGAAAACATTGACGTCGCCGGACGCAAGAAGAAGTACAAACAGTTTGGGTTTAACTCTGGAAAAAGCCGATACAAACTCTAAAAATGCTCAGTGGTGCAAATAATAAGTCAAAAAATATTTGCACGTTTGTGTTTAACTGTAATACATTTTGTGGGGGTGGTGATAGTTGTATTTTGGACATCAAACAGTCCAAAAGAAAATAGAATATCTGTAAATATTTGGTCAAAAGAATAAGAAACGTCATCTAACGTTCAGGGTTTTCCTTACTGAAAACTAAGATACACACGGTAAAAAAAAGAAAACTTTAAAGAACTAACCTATGATTCTCGAACAAATGTGAGCAAATAAGATGTTAAGTGGTACAGTGCCATTTTTGAATTGTAAGGTGAAAGGCACAAGATACTTTGAGCGTGATATAAACATTGGGTTTTTTCTATAAACTGTGTGTGTGTGTGTGTGTGTGTGTGTGTGTGTGTGTGTGTGTGTGTCATCTTGACTTGACGTCATGTTTTGAACGTTACCATGCTCCGTTGAGACAAAACATGTTGTTTTTAATATGGGGTAACAAAAATTCCGTTTCATGAAATGGACTGAAACTTCACATATCAATAAAATAAGTGTTGGAGTACAGATTAATCTGTTAGTTATGACTTTCATGAAAAATATATGATAGACAGCCACATTGTCTTCGTATTTTTTTGATTGACCCTCGTAACTAATGCAACAGGTAGAAATATGATTGGATTTAACGTTTTTTACGAAAATAACCCCGTACGCTTACATTTGTGATATTGTTGAAAGTTATTTATCTTACAATTTGTGTCTGAATTGTAATGTGAGTACTTAAGGGAAAATTCATGAAGACATTAACCAGCTTATATCATCATTTCATGTTGTTGAAAATTTATTCATTGCATTGCCATCTGTTGATGAATGACGAAAAATGAAGCATGTTTGCATTGGCCGAATGCAGTTGGTGCTTTCCTCCATGGTAATAAATTGTACTAGAACGGAGTCCCAAAGATTATTTTACATAGTATTATTCTTATCATAGGAAATATCATGCGTTACATGCAAAGATCATAGCAATTCAGGGTTGATTCGTCGCGTAAAAATAGATTCCTTGAATATCAAAGTGATGCCTAACATTATTCTCAATTGAAATCCTTTTCCAAATAGACTGGGTCATTTACGTAACTGGAAATATTCAAGAGAAAAGAAAACGGAAAGAATAGAAACTTAAATAGGCTTGTATCAATATAAAGATTCCTTATTTTGACGCGCACAGTTTGTAAATTTCAGTTGTGGTTCCTGAGCTTAATTAAAACCTGAAATGTCAATTATTTACATTACTGAAACTTTCCTGTAATTTTAAAGCAATCCTATTGGCTCCTAAAGCTGATCTCACATTGAAAACGTTTGTACATTCAAATTACCCAATCATTTTAATGCTATTATATCGAAATTGTATTTGATTTGTTTTCTTCTGCGTTATATAAGCACTTGTATATTCCAAAATCAAACTGCGTCTTCACTAAAATCACTGCGCATATTCACTTTATAAAAGGAAATCAGTGATAACAAGTTTTGGAACTTGAAATGCTGGTATAACGATTTAGGAATAAAGAGCTATTTCATGAGCGTTAAAATGAATGGAATTTCTTTTATCCTTTATTCGTTTCTTCTAATTGCGGTGTGTTCTATTGGTATGACGGATGGTTGTCCCGCTTGCTGTTCTTGCAGTGGGGACACGTGTAAAGGAGTGTATTGTTACAGTCGAGGCCTGGAAAACGTTCCGACGGGGATACCCAATAATACATGCTATCTGTAAGTCATTGCCATATTTACTGTATACTAATACTACATGCAAAACTGATAATAATAATAATAATAATAATAATAATAATAATAATAATAATAACAAAAAAGTGATTTACGTAACGAATATGAAATTAATCACCAACCAATACGTAACTGAAACATAATGCCTCTGTAAATTTATAAAACTGACTTTTACATCTTTATCATTCATTATATTATTATAACTTTAAAACCATTTCTTCTTATTCTTAACCCTGTCCAGTTCATATAATCCATTCCGTATCGATATATAAACCACTTTTCTAAGAAATGTTAGAAATTACTTTCCTAAAACTTTGTTTTTTCTCAATATTATAATTGCTTTAAGGTGGGTCACTTTACTTTGAAATATTTTTTCAACTCAGAGGAAAATGACCTGATAGCAGGATATCAGGTAGCATAAAGAAGCAGGTTGCATAAAGAAATATTTAAGTCAAATAAGCGAAAAATAAGTAATTTGATGTAAAAATATGATTCTCGCAAATTTAATTCAGTAGATATGAACAAAAGACCTAGCGGATTAGAACTCGGGATCTGCGATTCACAAGCGCTATTATTTAATAACGTGCACTGAGCTCTGACGATATGCAAACAAATCAATCGATATAACTTCACAAAACATTTCAATCGTTATCTTGTGATATTGTGTCATAAAAATTATCTAAACAATTATGCTAGGAGCTACCTTAAATAGAGAGATTTGTTTTCTTCTATTTAAGATGACAGGATCATGCTTGCGCATAATTAATTATGAAAATAAAAAACCCATTGCTTTCTCTCTGTACCTGAGTAAATTCGTTTTCGATAAACTCATAACCATTGTATATTATAAGTTGGAGACCCCGGTTTGATTCCATCAATAGCATGTAATAGTTACCAGCTTCTCCTCAACAGTAAAAGCAAAACGTGTAATACTGCTCAAGCTCACTGGGAGAACAGTTTTATAATTGTATCGCACTAGTTGAACCGATATACAATGAATGAGCGGACGGCTACAGTTTGGGCATTGATAATGATGGGGGAAACAAAAGAATTTTTAATGGGAATTATTTTTTTGAGCAAAATTCAGACAACGTTTTACTTATGCATACATTCTTCACTTATAATACAATAACAGATGAATATAATTTTAATTGAAAAAACAAACATGCAATCAGAGCAAACTATTACGTAAAATGTATGGTTTAAACATGGAAAAATTTTATTACAATTAACTCCTTTAATATACTTATTTTTAAAAATGTACAACTTTGGAGAGGACGATATCTTTATTTTTCACTCTTTAAGGTATGAAATGGACTTTTCTTAATATATTTTAAATAAGAGATCCCGCCTTATTGATAAACATTGTGGGTTCTTCAAATGACATATATAGGGGTTTCTATTGAAATGTTTATCCCGCAGGCGCAGTTCAGATAGTTATAATGTACTGATTGCTCGAAAAAAACAACCTGTCAAATACAACTGGATTCAAAACCATGCATGATAAATAAACAATGAAAATTGTGAATATAAGATTTTAAATAGATAAAATATTATATCAAGAGTATAGATTTAAAAATAAATATGTGTTTGGTGAGATGAAATAATATGAAAACATAAGTAAAATCCAAAAATAATTAAATATCATTGTACATTTTGCCCCCTTCCCCTCCTCCCGTAACGGGGTATGGTCATATTAATCCAGCAATGATAAATGAGGTAACAACTAAAATATGTTTTATAACTAATCTAATAAACCCCGCCTTATATATATGTTAAAGAAAGTTTATGCAATGACGAAGCTCACAATCTTTAACAAAACATGAATGTAAGTTAACACATTGTATTTAAACATACTCCTTCTCACAATCCTCCCTCCTCCCCCTCAACCCCCCCCCCCCAAAAAAAAAACCCAAAAAAAACAAAAAAACCGTGGGAGATGGATAATCATATACAAGAATATTGATGAATGTTCTTTATTACATTTATAGTCTTCTATTAATCTTTAAAGACTGTTCAATAAGTCAATGACAAAATAATACTAACGTTACCGGTTTTTCTGACCAAAAAACCCCAAATATTTGTGACAGACAAAAAAAAATTACGGTGAATCATATGACCAAACCTCTACATTATTTACAATAAACTTTTTATAAATCAATGGCAAGTACACACGAAGGAAAGGGTACAACCATGAAGGCAATGTGTAAATAGGTTGACAATTAATATACTTACATGTATTCCAATGATAAGCGATGTTTGATGTAAAAGTTCAAATTTAGATTAAATAAAAAAAGAGTATTTTTAAACTCATATAATGTAAGTAAATGATGGAAATATTATTGATACAGTGTATATGGAACTCGCACTCTTCTTCAATGTACTCTATGGTTCTTGAGGCCCATTAATGTTTGTAGTATTTTTCATTAAACGCTTTCTGAACAGTACGGTGCTAGCAATATATGGCAAAGTTTATACACAGTAAGATGAATGTTCTTAATGAAGGTGTATAAGCATGTGTCGAAGTCTGCAATATCATTACAATTTTGTGTAGACAATATATACTAGCCAGAATAAATCGTAGTCTTTCCTCTTTCCTTGGTGACATAATTTTTGATCTCTTGAAGTCTTCCTAACATTTTGTAGACCAACCTAGAGTGACTGTATTACACCTATTTAAACCATAAAAATAAGCAAATATGTTTTTTCCTTCATTCTATTATTTTGCTGTTTTTGAACATTTCATTCTGGTCAGAATTGCATGTACCCTATTAATTTTGCCGGCCATTTATTCTGTTTTCAGTGCTTCTCTTAGTCAGTAGTTATTAAGAAATAAGCTCAACAGTCATATTATTTTCCACTTTAATTGAAATAATTAAACACAGTTACCTTCAACTCGACACATTTTTTATAAAAAAATTATAATTAACGGTTCCCACACAAGATAAGCCATCATTTCACAGAGCAGTATATTGTAAAGATGTTACGAACTACTTATTGACTACTAGCAAAGCTCCACGTGTACCAATGCATTAATGATAGGGCACACTTGCTGGCAAACGCATGAACTTATTCTTAGCGACGTCGACGTTCGTCAGGGTTGTTAAACTGTGTTATGGACGCACTGAAAGGGTTTAAACCTTTCAGGTAGCGTAAACTGTTTATTACGAATTAATCAAATTTAATTCATTGGACAACATGATGGAGAACTATTCTTAGTTATGTATTTCAGAGTAGCTATCAGTGTATACATTGTAACAAATAATGATTATTGGTAGACGTTTCATGAGTTTGCCATAAGTTTAATAATCACACGCGTTGGAGATTCGGAAAGTTGAAGCTGTCATTTTTTTAGACGGTGTATTTAAGTTTTAATGAAGATGTTGATATGTAACTAACGCGTAAGCAATTGGTTGTATGTACATAATTCATTTTATGCTCCAGTCACATCTTACCGGATTATCCTAAAGGACGTCAGGGTCAGTATATTGAAGCGTTGAAATCAGATAACAATCAAATAATTACCGACGGATGTAAATGACAAAGAAAAGGGCTGAAAGGTTGATGGACTTTGAGATATTTTGATAATAAAATTCTTTCAACGATGCTTCTTTAGCCCAGAAGCAGATGTTTTGATATACTGTCACAAAACGTAATGCACTGGGTATTCAGCATTGCTTAATAATCTGTAAGAGGGTCAAGGAAATATTTTTGGTTACGAAAGCAACATACATAACTGTAGTTTCAGACGACAAAGAATGGTGTTATTAATCTATTCCTTGACTATTGTCTCCTATAAACGTACGCTTACAGACATAAACGAGTATATATCTTAAGATGCATAAATGTTGGCGGATGACTTGTTCGGTGAACATTTTAATATATACAGATATATTTATAATGCAGGTGAATTCGTTTAGACACGTTCAATCAATGGTATAGGAGAAAACAAGGAGGGGGATTTCACTTATGCCTTCCTCCAAACTCTGGGTTATTTATCATCAGGATTTGAGGAATAGTTCAGTGATATCTGATTGACCAACTTGATCCCTGGGCAAGCGTTTTAGATCGTCTATCCCTAAGGGTGTTATCCTCAGAGAGTTGTTTTATACAAGAGGAGGCAAGCTAAAGTTACAACCACGAAATTCGATTTCTTTAATCATACATGTACGTGGCACTCACATATAAATAGACTCATAGCCTTTATTTTCTTTGCTGGAAATAATTAAAAGAAACGCATACAAATGGAAATAAACAAATTTTAAAAAAAAGTCTTCCAATGACGTCTAGTAGCATAATCCGGTGAGGTGGGACGGAGCATTGAGAAGAACAATATATTAGCGTATCTAATCAATTAAATGAAAAAAGAAAAGGGCCAACAAGCTTATGAACTTTGATACATTAATTCTTTCAACGATGCTTCTTTAGCACAGAAGCAGATGTTTTCATATAATGTCACACATCGTAATGCACTGGGTATTCAGCATTGCTTAATAATCTGAAAGAGGGTCAAGGAAACATTTTTGGTTACGACAGCAAAAGACATCACTGTAGTTTCATGCGACAAAAAATAAAATTAATTTATTCCTTGACTATTGTCTTCTATAAAGGCACGCTTACAGACATAAACGACCATATTGTTTTAGATGCATAAATGTTTACGGATTGCTCGTTAGGTGAAAATATTAAAATTACATATGAATTTATAGCGAATGAATAACGGGTAATTTCGTAAAGACAAATTCATTTGATGATATTTGGGGATATATCAAAGAAGGATTCCTCTGATGTCTGACCACAAACTCTGGATTATCTATTCCCAGGATCTGAAGGTTTACTTCAGTGATATCTGATAAATCAACTTAACCCCGGGGCAAGTGTTCTAATCCCTAGATAGTTGTTTTATAAAAGAAAAGGCATGCAAAAGTTTCAGCCGCATACTTGGCACTTACTTCTTATGAAGGTACTTAGAGGTATGCTTCCGACCCACTCTATTGAGGCGCTTTAACTCCATGTACAAAGGAAGGTTATACTTTTAGGCAGGCATCATTTTACTTGGTTTTGCAGGAGCATACATTCTATGTATTATTAGATCATGATCAGCAACATATTACTGTTGGAGTTCATTGTATTTCATATACATTGTACATTCAAAACGTATACGGTTTGTTTAGCCCAGTTTAGTTTTTGTAAAATTATATTCATTGTACATTTTTTCGACTGTACGGATCTTAAAAACAGTAGAGTAAGGTTTTTGCAGGGAAGGATGACTGTTTCGTTTGAATCGATACAATTTTCGGCAAACGAGTTCTAACACAAGTCGGGTCTGTATCATGATTAGGGACTAAGAGGGGCTAAACTTTCCGAAACTCTGCATACATATATCATACTAAACTATACACAGTCAATGATTCTCTTGATTAAATATTAAATAAATATATTTCAAAACCGTTGATAAACAAATGATTTTTTTTTATCCCTCAATTTCGTCGTAGAAATTACTCATGAGGAACACATAGGGCCAGAAGTTGAAAATTGCATAGCTAAAGATGAATTGCTCAATATGTCAAATAATAAAAACGGTATAATGAAATGATTGTTCCTCCTTATAAATGTTTATGTATGACATATATACGTGGGCTCGGAGATCTGATCAGGGACTTAATTTTAGACTTGGTAGGGGTCTTAATTCTATGTATCTTACAATGTGTATATCATATATGTAAATATTTAATTTCATCTTTAATCACTCACCGTTACGGACAACGTGATTGTTAATTTGATCGTCTCACTTGAAATTGTTGTTTAGAAACTTCTTTTATCAACCCAATTCAAGATATATTCAAGATATATTACCACTATAAAAGACCAGTGTTGACTTTAATGAACACCTTTGATTGCACACTTGCCGTTACGTACCTGACCATCCGTCTATAGTTCCGTTAATAACCTTTGTTTATGAACTGAGAGTAGTGTTATATATATATATATATATATATATATATATATATATATATATATA
>WFKH01010211.1:10733626-10746240 GCA_016163765.1 Magallana hongkongensis | reverse complement strand
TTTTTGAAAGCTAATTTTTGTTTGCGTAGTAATATTTTGAATGCGACACACAGAGGGTGCGACTTGTCGGCAAGGGATGCGTTCTCCTCCTAGGCACCTGATCCCACCTCTATCTTTTTTGAGGTCCGTGTTTGCTCTGCTTTGATTTGTATTTCGCTATATAGATTTTTGAGACGGTTGACAGTTTGTATTGCAATTGTGTTCTATTGCCTTTTCTCTTTATTATTGTTATACCAAATTTGTTATTACATCTTTTGATTTTACATTGTGTTTATTTAGGGAACTATGGAGAAACAATATAAGTACGATCGATGGCAATGCTTTTAATGGGTTATCACAGCTTCAAACATTGTAAGTTAAAATTACTTCTGATATGTTTGGAACATTTCTTTCGTTGTTCTCTCAAAAGTATCACATCTTGTGTAACATGCTTGAGGACAGGTATGGAATATGGTGCTTGCTCTAATTTGATGAGAACAAGTTTATAACTTTAACATTGAGTTTGCAATCTAAAAGTATTACATTTGATGATATAATAGCTATTTTGATTAAATAAACTATATTTTAATTTTTGTTGATTATATTCACAAAATGGTATGTATCAAATATACATGGTTATCTCAGATGTAAGTACACACGAAATTTGTTTTACCGATTGGCGTTAAAGGGTACGACTGATATACATTCAACAAAATGTTTTCAAAGCATATCACGAGTGTGCGCTTTGTAGTACATGTACTAGGAGATCCAAGACGGGTTTAACAACAACAATTTCAACAATTAAATGATATTGGTCCTGAGAGGTGCAATACGCAAGGCCTTAGATCACAAAATGCATAAATGACAATGATCCTGTGAGGTGCAATACTCAAGGTCAAAGATCAAAATTTTTTCAGGGAAATTATATATCAGTGGGAAGGAATTGCGGATTTATTTTGACGAATGACGTTGCTAATAGCCTATTTATTCGAACTAACTGCTTATTAAGATGAAATAATATGAAATAGGACCATGAGGCTAATTTTGAGGAAATAAACTATCTTTTACTACTTTTCGGACTAGGAGTTTTATTGTTTGAACAAATCACATAAATAGACATATACGTTTTTTGTTTCGACAAAATGTCTATGCATTTGGGAAAAAAAATTGTTAGGACTATTTTTCTTTTTTCAGACAAAAGGCTATGTGATACAGTACCCGCAACGTTTTATTTTTACAATCCTATCCTATCGTATCGTGTATCAATCCTATCGTATCGTGCGTGTATTCTGTTCTATCGTGCGTTAATCCTATCCTATCGTGCGTGTATACTGTTCTATCGTGCGTTAATCCTATCAGGTTTATCGTTCAATTTTAACAGTTTTTCCGTTTATCCTATCGTGTTAATCGTTTCGTGCCTTTTCATAAACAAGTAAATGTATTTCAAAGTTGCAAGTAGTTCAGTGCGCCGTATTCGAAAATTTATCGAACAAAAATCGTAAAATCCTATCCAGCATTCTATCATGATACTAATTTCCTAAATTTTTTTGAACAAAATTAACCAATATTATATGTAAATCATATCTGTAAGCATTGGAAATGAAAAATTAATGTAAACTATCGAAGTTCTTAGGAACAAGGTAACATATTTACCTGTATATCGAATATATTAAATCGTACGCGGAGTGTATACTTGCGTAAACATTAACTTTTATGCAATATAATTCGTTTTTATGCATCATTATTTACAGAAAAAAAAGAATTTATGATGTAATTTTTATTTTATGAAAACCAGAGTTGTATATTAATTGAACCCGTTATTTTCCGTGTGATATTTGATTTCGGACTGAAATGTTCTCGGCAATCGGCTAGAGTGTGTGGTAAGGTAATGAAAACAATGTTAACAAATCGTACGCTGAATGTGTATCTGCGTAAATATTTATTTAACTTGTATGTAATATAATTCGTATTTAATGCATTATTTTCTTATACAGAAAGAAATTTTTTTATGATTGATTTTATATTTACTTTGAACAAGGGTTTGATTTTTATAATTGAACCCGCTATTTTCCGTGTGATTTGATCTCGAGCTGAAATATTCACGGCGATCGGATAGGGTGTTCGGTAATGAAAATAATGTTAACAATACAGAAAATGTATTGATCATTTAAGCTAATAATTTTAGTTAAAAAAATTTAACTTGTCAGTTTTATACATTCTATAAATGATGCAGCGATGATTAACAACTCGGCAATTGTTGCTAAAAAGAAAATCCACGTAAATCTTCATTCGTACGTGTTCTTTCTCAAATTCTGCCAGTATTAGTTTATTCCTGAAGATCGTTTAAAGCGATTATACGTTTATCATGAACATCGTTTATCCATTCCTATCGTGTATCAATCCTATCCTATCGTGCATGTATACTGTTCTATCGTGCGTTAATCCTATCCTATCGTGCGTGTATACTGTTCTATCGTGCGTTAATCCTATCCTATCGTGCGTGAATCCTATCCTATCGTTTATCTTGTAAAAAATAACGTTGCGGGTACTGTAGGACATGTTAAATGTTTATTCGATCATTTTTTTCGAACAAATTAGAAATTGTTAAAAAAAATATGCTAAGCAATCTTACCAGAAAATCGAAGAGAGAGAGAGAGAGAGAGAGAGAGAGAGAGAGAGAGAGAGAGAGAATGATAGAGGAGTCAGAGAGGGAGCGTTTTGTGTTTGCCAGCGAGATGTCTCTTCTCTCTTAACGACACCCTTAATTAGACCTTAACTAGACTTTTCAAAAGCTATATCACAACAAATGAATGCATGCTAAAAAAACTGCGTTGAGGGTAAATATTGTCTTCATAACGCCATTTCTTCTTGGCCAAGAATGCTATAAAAAGAGGAACAACCGTAACTGCTGCCAATTGAATGCTAAATATAAAACTTCGGTGACGGAGGTGGTCACCCAACCTCAAGGGTCACTGATGCCAGTTAACTTCAAAGGAAAAAGGGGGAGACCTTACCTATGTAGCCGTTTCCTTTGCCTCTTTGAACAATTTTGAAAGATTTGATGGCCCTATGAATGTTGTTTAAGTAAATATTGCCCAAATCCGAAAATTGAACCTCGCCATCATGAGTGCTGTGACTGTTTTAAACAGAACTGAGGGTGTTAAACTAAGCACTCCTCTCGCAAAATTTTTAACAGAGCATCAAACAGGGCCAATTACGGATCAACAAATTTATGCCCTCCCTAAATTATTTTCCATACAAGGCATCATGATAAACTTTCGGTAATTCCCAAACTTTTAAAAAAAAAAATATTAAATTAATAAAGTTTGGAACTAGAGCCTATAAGCTCATCTATTCAAATCCACGTAACAACATTTCTACATCTGAACAATCGAATGAGATGTTGTCAATACCAAGCAAAACAAGAGTGCTAAACAGAACAGTTTTAAACTAATAGCGAGTTGATCTTTGTTCTGCAAAAATCCAATATAACAAGAAAAAAGGTAATGTGTTGATATAGTAGTCCTTTATTCCCCTTTATTCTGTTGAAGTCAATCGGGCAAAAACTAATCAAACAAGAGGCCCATGGGCCACATCGCTCACCTGAGCAACAATAGGCATGATAAAATCAGCTTAATGGAGACATAATACAAAATATCTGGACAATGTATATAATACATGTAGATATTCTTATGTTTATAATATATTATATAAGTCCCTTTTCTAATAGGATGATTTTATATTCATATCACATGTTGAGCATCGCAGTTCTCAACAAGATCCTAGACAATTGTTTATACATTGGATATAAACCTACATCAAACTCTGAACCCCTTGTGAGGCCCAAGAATCGTCCAGGGGCAAAAGTCTTAACAAATTTAAAGAATCACAAATTGGCAAAATGTTTGCATATAAGTAAAACCATATATTATAACATTTCATTTTTTGTTAATTAAAAATGTTTTCCTTTGTAAAATTGGATCCCAAATGTGGCCCCACCCTACTCTTCAAGATTTTTATTTTAACGAATTTGAATCTACACTACCCAAGGTTGCTTTTACTAAAGCTACAGATTGTTAAGAAAAACTTAAGAAATACTTAACAACTTAAGACACCTTCTTACCTTTCTTAACTTTAAGTCAATACTTAAGCAATAAGTTACTTTATGAATAATACTTAAGAATTTCTTTGAATTTAAGAAATTCTTAGAGTGACTTAAGTAAAAATTCTATAACTTAAGTTTTTTCTTACATTTAAGTACAGACGAAGAATCTTTATGAATCCCGGCCCAGATTCCAGTTTTATTAAGATCATTCTATATTAAGAGGTCGCGTCACCAAGCTTGGGATTTTAACAACCTATGAAAGAAAAGAAGCGCATGCCTTATTTTATCGTGTGATTCCTTTTCTTTGAACACATCATATGACACAACTTGATTGAAAAAAAAGTTCATTTATTATACAATTATTTAATTTTGGTTGAAACGCTTCATTTTATTATCTAAACAAATTCATCTATACTGTATAACATATCTTGTGCACGTCACAATATGACGGCGTGAAAAACTTATTTATCAGCGTCTTGGTGTTATATTTACATTTTGTACAAGTTAACCTCAGTTTTTTATTTATTGCGCAAAATTTTCTGAGTTTTGCACATACACTCAGTACACGAATTATTGAACGCATATTTTAGCAACAATTCCATCTATTTTTACTTTTTAAACGACGTTGTAAAAGAATGCAGACATTATTTTGGTGTGTTTGGTCAATGTGGATATTTTCCAGATATCTGGTATGAATATGGTTTAAAAAGGGGGACAACCGACCATGCAAAGGTATTGTGTGTTGTTAGCAAGCTGTCTCAAATATATTTGAGAGCGATTTATTAAGATTACTCCGGTATACATTTTGTCCAAAATAAAAGACCAAGGTATCACCAACAACTACATTCCTTTGCTTCAAATGACTGTTTATGATTTATGCGACTTTATGCTTATTATACATAGATATAATATTAAAATGCTGTTTTTTTCTCTCTAGCTTTAAAATAGAATAAAAAGAATTAGATAAAACTTGTAAAATAAAAAACCAGTATCCAGAATAAAACTGCTTTTTAACTATTTCATTAATTCATGTAAAATAAGTTTAGATATGTTGTCAGATGTTGGAGAAATTTATCGCTTAAGGTAAAATAAGCTCAGGTACATTTTCCTAACTCAATAAGAGCAAAACAAATAGGATCAGTACTTCTCAGCACTTGTCAGTACTTCTCTAAGTTTCTCAGTACCGTCAGTAAAATGTGTCAGTAAATGTCTAAGTTTATCAGTGCTGTCTAAGTTTCTCAGTACTTCTCTAAGTTTATCAGTACCATCAGTAAAAACGTCAGTATTTGTCTAAGTTTATCAGTAAGCTCAGTACATTGTCAGTAAATGTCTAAGTTTATCAGTACAAAATGGAAATGTCAGTACTTTTCTGGCGCAGTAGTGATATACATTATGTAGCATGAATTTTATCGGGTGGAGCTTGTTCTGAGTAAAATTCGTAGGGAGAACCACGAAAAATGAATTTTTCTACACAATCCTTCCTTTAAAACTTTGCATTCATGCTTTTACCTCATTTATAAAATTGGACTACACGACAAATGTGTCATATGATGCTAAATGCGTCAAACAGTTTATTTTATTTTAATAATTTTTTTAAAAATCAAGTACAATGCGTACTGGTAAAGAAAGTCAGCCTTTGAACTTTTAAGTCACATTATGAAATAAGCAAAGTTAACTGCAAAACTACTAATTTTTTAAAAATAATTACAAACTACAACAAAACCAAATATTTATACAGAAACATAAAGCAAAACTGAAAATAAAATTATGTATGTATTATGTATTTCATAAAAAAAATCAATTCCAGTGCCTACTGGTAAAAACAGTCAACCTTTTAAACTAAACAGTTACATTAAAAATTAAGCTTTTGCAAACTTAACTGTTAAAACACTTTGGTATTGCAAATAAAAACAAAGGCAAACCTTTAAACAGATATATAAAAATTAACTAAAAGTAAAATTCACACCATAAGATACTTATCATATTGACTACATACAGTGTTCTGTAAAACTGTTCTAGCTTAAATTTGTTGGCATATGATATAAACATAGAATTCGAATACTATTGGTATGTACCTGCCAATGAAACTACAAGGAGAACAGAATGTATTCCACTTGCGCAGCAAAACTTTGAAAGTTTGCATCTAAGATTTCAGAAAAAAAAATTGAACAATTAAAGATAAAACGATTGAAAAAATAAATAACCATATATATTAAATTCTCACCATCAAATTAATTGAACAAACTCATAAAAATATCAAATGTCGTCAGCTTTAAGAACTTATGTCTTCCAAATTTTATGCAAAAACATGTTATAGAAAGCAATCGGAATTTGTTAAATTGACCAACCTTTTTTGCATAGAAAATCAAATCTATGGCATATAATTATCAAATACTAGTGTTTATAAATTTTATAAAATTACATAATTAGTTATATTTTGATGTTACTATATAAACTAAATTCATCGTTCGTTTGTATCTGTAAAGTGTCGTAATCAATGAGAAAATTAGTATTTACTTTTTACTATTTTAATCAATGCTTCATATTGTCAACACAAAAATTGAATTATTTATAACTTCAAAATGTAATGTACTTCAGGGTGTGTTAAATATATTGCAAACGACCAGATGCGTCCGATACTAAATGTTGTATTTCCTTATAATTATTGATTCCTATGCCATAATGGGTGGAACACATGGCTCAATGGTTATAGGCGTTAGACCAGTAACCGAAACGTCGCTGGCTCAAACTCCGCTATGGTTACTTGATGTTATGTGTTGTGCACTTAGACAAGGCACTTAATCTACATTGTCTCAGTCCACCGAAGTGGAATTGGGTACGGCTTATGCTAGGAGTTAACCTGCGATGGACTGGTGTCCCATCCAGGGGGAGTCAATGACTCTCATCCGCTTAGCACCACGAAAACCGGAGATAAGCACCGGCCTAGTGCGTCTAAATGGCACGGGGAAGGATTTAACTAACTTAAATGCCATAATGGAACATCTTTGGAAGCAAAAGAATGAAAATACATGTATGTTTTTCTGGTAGGGAATGATTCCAATGCCGGTGGAATTTTAACAAAGCATCGCATTGAAAAGTCCTCTCATGCATACATTAACGCACTTAAATAGATTCAGGATTGGTTTTTGTTTCTTGTTTGTTTTCTTTTCTTTTCAAAGTTTTTGGTTTTTTGGGGGTTTTTTGGGTTTTTTTTTTTGTTTTTTTTTTGAAGGGGGATATGCACTATATTTGATCAAAATCTTCTTATTTGTAAAAATGTAAAATGAACCTTAGCTACAATTAACAGATGTGTTAACTGAAAGTAAGTACAAATCTATGCTGACCTTCATTATTATAAACGGTTGTTGATTACTGGCTGAAATTATTTGACATTTCATTATTTAACAAACTCTGTACTGTTAAATGAATGCATGTCACCTAGTTTAAATTCTGGTAAAAGGATTAGATGCGTAAATACTGTTTTCTTTCATTATTTGATCACTTTTTACTTAGTATTTTCAACGGATATATTCGTTATCTCTTAGTGGCATGTGTGGAAATGTTTGTAGAACAAACATGTTTTATCTCTACTGAATACATATTATGAATCAAATAAATATCGCCTATTGTGCTATTGTTCATTTTGTTAACATTCATCGATAAAAGAATACATAGTTACAAACCGGATTACTTTTGCTGTAAAAGAGAAAAAAAGGATGCTGAACCAGAGACCTTAGTTCCAGATGCAGGATGACGTAAAATTTTAAGAGCAGATTAAAGTTTTAGAGCAGATAAAAGTTTTGGTGCAGCTATTCTGTTAAACTTGTCATACATGTAGTAGAAGTTCTTACTTGAATGGTAGTACATGTAGAATTAGTTAGGAAAGATAAGGCTAGGATATGAAGCAGAATTGGTGTAACCAGCACTTTTGGTATCTAAGTAATTAATTTGGAAATAAGGACGGTGTAAATGACATGTGGTGATAACGAACAGTGCTCAAAATCAAAAATCCAAAGGAAAAATACAAAACAGGAGCAGAGCAAACACGGACCTCTAAAGCAGAGGTAGGAACAGGTGCCAGATTGAGGCACCTGATTCCTAATATTTATAGGAACCCAGTAGCGGGAAGTCTGCGGTGACAGTTCAACCAGCCATTAAGAATAGCTGGTAATGCTACTGATATATAATCGTTATTAAAAACGAATCATTAAAATTTTGGAAGAGTTGAAGGAAAATTGGCAATAATTTCTGAATACAAACCTTACAATCTTAGCTTACTTATTTATTTACTTACTTATTTAGACACATTTAGATACCTTGGTAACAACCAGATGAGTAGGATC
Source organism: Magallana hongkongensis (assembly GCA_016163765.1). Classification (NCBI taxonomy): domain Eukaryota; kingdom Metazoa; phylum Mollusca; class Bivalvia; order Ostreida; family Ostreidae; genus Magallana; species Magallana hongkongensis. The sequence goes on along the minus strand of WFKH01010211.1, from coordinate 10,737,813 downwards.
AACATTTACACTTTTCAGGGGTTATCATAACTTGAAATATTGTAAGTCCTTACGTTACCAAACTTAACTATAGAAAATATATACATCTAGCTATTTGTTTTGATATAAATCAGTGCTGTATATGGTTTTCTGATACTAACCGTAGGATTCAACTTACTTGACCGTGGAAAAACAATAACGCATGGGCTTTTTTTTGGGATGAAGTGGTGTTGATTAAAAAATTAGACTTATGCATTGGTTACATGTTTTGTAAGGCTGAACCTTGTTAATCAGATAAATTTAATCTTTGTTTCTTCTGTCCCTCCTTTGTATATTTATCACAATGGCAACTCTTTTTTTTTTTTTTATATGTTATTGTTCTTGTATACGGCAGATTTCCTTTTTTATGTGAATAAATGGTTCTACGCAACAGCGGTTTGGCTGCAAATAGTGAGAATGTAAAATTGAAAATGCTTAACTACATCATACTTTAAGTTTTGATTTTGCGACAGCCAATGGAGGGTTAAGGACAACTTTTGAATTTCGTTTCACTTTAGATTGATATCTCTACTATATATTGATTTTCATAGAACGGTGACAGTGCATGTAAAGACGTGCATGGTACACACAAATGGAAAGAGCAGACCATTAAACTCACCCCCAACCCCTTCAAATAGAAAACGAAATGAATGAAAATTCACCGATCTTATATACATTAAACCACTCAGAATGGAATAAAACGTAAACAATCTGAATGTATTCATTATTCATACCAGGCGCGTGGTAGAAATATCTAACAGAATAATATTCCATAAGAAATGCAATTATTTTCAAAACTTAATAAAAGACATCAAAGTGTAGTGTTTTTATATCTGTTTGTCTCATCACAAACAACAAACATTTTAAAAAAAATCAACTGAATGAGCAATAACTGTCCTTTTTTGAAAATACCAAATACTAATGATTGAAGTTTAATATAAAAAGTAAAAAAAGGCTTACTGAATTGTGGCGGGCTGTTGATTTCATATCTTGTTTTGAAAGTCACGGATTTAAAAACAAATGCAATAAGTGCACAACGTTAAAACAGATTTCATGTGATATAAAACACACGAAGGTAAATTCTCTGTTTGTGAAACTTGTTTCTGTTCGTACATTATTATCTAAAACGTACTTTTACTCATAAATGATTAAACCTTGTACTCATGTAGGCACCTTCAAGGAAATCAGATAAGTAGAATCGATAGCAACGCTTTTCAGAGATTATCTCAGCTTCAAACACTGTAAGTCTGATTTTTCATCTTCTTTTCCTTCCTATCTGTGTCTTTCCTAGTTCTTACCAGATAATGCTTGACAAACAGTGCCGTCTAGTGCGCCAAAGGTGGATTTGTTTAGCTGTGAGACAACCCTTACTTGCTATAATTTATTTTTATACAAAATACGATATTATGATCCTAAATGTATCATGAACTTTAACGACTGCATGAAAAATTGTTCATTATAATATTTCTGATAATCAAACAACTACGTTTATATATTTTTATGCTCACATGAATTTATGAAAGTACTTGGTCGCCATATTATTCTTTATCGCTTCTTAACTGCTACTGAGGTATATATACCGATCGATAAAATTACGGTCTAATTATATATACTATATATTCAATAGTTGTGATGCAATATTTTTTTTCTCGGGGCAGTTACAGAGGTGCAGGGCGGAGTCCCATATTGCTTGTTTAATACTTAGTTTAAAAAAAAATATTTTTTGTCCTTATCAGCTCGTCCAAATAACCAGCCTGAGTGCGCTTTTTCTGATCACCAGCTATTGCCTATTATCATCAATATCTCTGTCTCCTACTGTTATTGGTCTTCGATCGTCGTCGTGCGTTGCCCGTTAACAATTTTACATTTTTAACTTCTTCTTGAGATTGTTAACATGTTTGATTTCGAGTATTTCTAGGATAAGAAGAACCTAAATTGTAAAAATAATGGTAACCCAACCACCGCCGGGGTCTCATTGACGAGACCAAATGTGCAAAGAAGGCTAAATATTTTTTTAAAAATCTTCTTTTGTACTCCAATATAAATGTGAGAAAAACTAAATGCATGGTTATGATGTTCGAAAAACCTTTTACCTAAATTGAGAAATTCATAGCACCTAGTTTAGGGGTTCATGCCCTTGGCCTAGGTCAATATGGCCGTATGGTCAACATGGATTAAATCGTAAAAAAATCTTCTTCTCTACTCCCAATAATTGTGAGAAAATTTAAAAGCATGGTTATGATGTTCATAAAACCCTCTGCCTAAACTGTGAATTTCATGGCCTCTGGGTCTGGGATTCAGGCCCTTGGGTGGGTCCAATATGAACTTATAGGGAAAATGTATTTAAACTTTGGAAATCGTCGTCTTCTCTACTTCAACAGTTGTGGGAGAATAACTAAATGTATGGTTATGATGTCCATGAAACCCTCTTCCTAAATTGTGAAAGCACCTACCCACTTCCACAGTTGTAGGAGAGAAACTGAATGTATGGTTATGATGTCCACGAAACCCTCTTCCTAAATTGCGAACTTCATGGCCCCGGAGTCAGGAGTTCAGACCCTTGGGTAGAGCTATTATGACCATAAAGTGAACATGTATAAACGTTTATTATGGGTTTTTTTCCTGTACTTTAACAGTCATTGGAGATCAACTATATGCATTGTTAATGATGTCTATAATATTTCCTTTTTAAATTGGGAAATTAACGGTACATGGGGCGGGGGTTCAGGCTTTTTATTAAGGGGGCGGATGTGACTAATACGGCTATATAGTGAACATGCATTTTTTTTAAATCAACTTTGGTAAACGTCAAATAATACAAGTGGGGGTAATAGTCAGTGGGGTCTCGGATTAGGGTTTAGACTCCAAAATGAAGCTTAAAATGCAAACATGAGACTCCCTAACATGTCTATCTATTGGCAATGGTACCTCAAGGCCTGTGGACCTCTTATTCAAATTAAAAAAGAACAGATGCAGATTTAATCAATCAAAGTACCCTGGATATAAAAAGTTTCACTCCCTTCATCGTTACAAAAAAATTAAAGACGTACCTTAGATAAAAACAGAATGTTAGTTAAAACATTTTTTTGATCAATAAGTAAATCGAATGCGCGGATCTGGGGGGGGGGGGGGGGCAGGGGGTCCAGACCCCCCCCCTCCCCCTGCAAAATTCAAATTTCTTTAAATTTACATTTTAAAATTACCCCAAAAATGCCTCGGAACACCCTGGCAAACTCAAATGCCCGTCGACCCTTCCCCTGGAAAATTGTTCTGGATCCGCGCATGAATCAGGCGCGAATCTAGAAAATTTGAAAAAGGTTAAGGGAGGGGGTGGAGTAGAGGGGAAAATAATGATATGATTGATAATATAAGGTATGTTAATATTGTCAATCTAAATAGGTATAAACAAATCGCTCTCATTGTATAATGAAACTGATACTTGGAAATTTATAGGGGAAGAGAAAATGATACATCACGGTCTCTCTCGCCGTGAGGGATTTATTATAGACCATAGATCTAAAATAGGCAACTCTCATAACATGGGCAAATCCAGCAATTTTTTAACGGGGGTGGGGGTCTGAGAAAAAAATGTGTTTTCCAGCAAGGGGTGTCCGAGGCCAATTTTTTGGTAAATTTTTGATGCGTATTTAATAAATTTGAATGTTTCGGGAGGGTGGTGGTCAACTTTTCCCTCTAGATCAGCGCTTGATCAATACATATGAATTAACTAATAAATTAAACTAGTATGTTCCGGAAAGATGGAAATACAGCACAGATCGTCAAAGTATTTCAATCAAGCGAACATGTGCTATACCATTTGTACGAGGGCTGTCCAAAACGTTTGTGGAGAATCGCGTCCTCATTATTTTAAATAGTTTTATATTTGACATTTAAATTAATGTTTGAGTCATTGCTTGGAAAAAAATTCATTGGCATGGAGATTTTTTTTTGTTTTTTTTTTCAATGTCCAGTCATTCAGTTCAACAGTGTAATTACCATGGACGTTGCTACCTTGTCTTCATTGATAGGTCCCTATCTTCCAACCAGATTAGTCAGATTGACAACAATGCATTGAATGTTTTTTTTCAAATAAGCAATTCAGTCTAACCAGAACAGAAATAGGAATTTGGAGAGAGAGAGAGAGAGAGAGAGAGAGAGAGAGAGAGAGA
>WFKH01010211.1:10721811-10733526 GCA_016163765.1 Magallana hongkongensis | reverse complement strand
GAGAGAGAGAGAGAGAGAGAGAGAGAGAGAGAGAGAGAGAGAGAAAGTTTTATGTTTGCCCACAACGAGAAGTTTCCCATACTTAACGACACTTTCAATTATCTAGACTTTCCTAAAACTATGTCCCAACAAATGTATGCATGCATATAAGAATTAATTTAAATCTGAAGAAAAACGTGCGTTTAAGGAAATTGTGTCTTGATAACGCGCTTTAAATAGTAGTCAATGCTTTATACACTAGTCCAGATTTATTTTTCAAAACTATTCTTCAGTTAAATCTATAAGATGAATTGATAAATTATACAAAACATCACCAAATGAATGTGCGTCGAAAACGCTATTGTTTTTTGGCCTAGAATGCCGTACGTAGACGAAGAACAGCAACCGACATCCAGTTAACTTGAAATGGCATATGGTTTGGGCGGGATCTTACCTGTGTAGCCGTTCCATTGCCTTTTGAAAGATTTGAAGGCCCAAATGAATGTTGTTTAAGTAAATATTGCGCAAATCCGAAAGTTTACGTTCATCATCATGATTTTTGCGGTTGTTTCGAACAGAACTGTGTATGTTGAATTAAGTATCCTCTTCACGCCGATTCAGATCCTACATATGCCCAGTACAGTATTTTCTGGATTCTTAGATTTCTATAATATAGCTTGTTTTCTTTTAACAATGAATCATGACAACGTTTAGGTTATCCTCAACGTTATAAAAAGAATAATAATATCTAGAAGTAGTCCTATAACCTCATATCTCCGTAGTCATGCAACAATATCTATACATCTCAACATTTGTATGCTCTGATTTCTCTTTCGAGAAGCTGCAAACGCATGCTTTGTAATCGAGGAGGCAATATTCAAAACTATGACGATAATACAATGATCAGTTTAAGGTGGATCCTAACTTGGGCAATATCATCATTTATATTACCCGTGTGATAAACCTTTGCTCTATCAAACGGTTGATGCTTTATCAAATTCTTCCGGTCAGAACTATTTTTGACACAGCCCCTCGCTTCAACACCTCAGTGATCTATTTTTGAAGATTTTCCAGTATATTTCACATCACTATTTCTACTACGAAACATTGATTTAAAATGGATTTTGTCAAAGATTTAGATAACAAATATGAAGGAAAACACATAAATGTGTTGTTAATAAAACTGTAAATCACGTTAGCTATCGAGGAGTTTATCCTGACAACGCGATGAATACAGAACGCTTTAGTTGTGTTTCTATCCAAGAACTTACCGAAATAATGCCTTCCAAGACTTTTATCTCACCACCAGTAAGCATCCTTATTCAATATTTTCAACTTCGAATCAACAGTGTCTGTTTTATATAACATCAACAACTGTTCCTCGTTCGAGTCAATTCAAACTAACGAGCATTCGCAACGTTGTGTATGTCAACAAACTTGACTATTCAAGTCTTCAGTATTTCCGTTTAATTAATTGATTAAGCTCTAAGAAATAAAATTATTTACAAATAAAGAATTATTTCAATATTTATTTTAGTGAAAATTAACATTTAAAACAGCTATATTTATCTCCGAAATAACGTACTAAATTGTATTGCGCAAGGTCACAATAACCGCATTACACAACGTTGCATCATCGAATAGTCTAAAACAAAAATCAATTTGTGTCATTAAGGGGCTGTCCCAAAGCCTTGTACCATAAATCAAATTGTTTTAGATAAATAGAACATCTGTAATTGTGTGATTTTTATATTTGCTTTATCCAACTCGTTGAAATGGTTATATTCGCTCGGCAAGCCTCCCGAATATATACACCATTTCAACACGTTGGATAAAGCAAATATAAAATCACACAATATAGATATCCTCTATTAAAAGTTTTGTAAACACTGCATTGAAAATGTGCAATCATAATTAATGGCAAATCACAAATTTATTGAAAAGGCTTTGTTTAATGATATTGCATTAGTAGAAGAGCATTATGAATTTGTCTGCATGTTTAGAAGGTGTTGATCTTTAACTACTATGCGCTTCAAAATATTGTACTTGTACATGCATTGAAGTGCATTTTAGTATATACATGTTCTCTTTAACCTTTCAGTTTTTAGAACTAAACTAATTTTATCACAAAGCCATCTCTTGAAAAGACTGAAAGACTAATATTTTTCATTACAGTCAAACCAACTGACTTTTGTAGAAAAAAAATAATTAATGACATTTCTTCCAATGCGAAGTTGATTGAGCGAAATATGGGTATACATGTTCTAAAAGTTGTAGTTACGCGTGTTAACCCTTATAATTTGTGTTAGTTTTTCAAGTGCAATAGGTGATGTTCTAAAAGTATTAAGAGAAAAATAATACAGATAACCATTAATGTTAAAAGAAAATATTCAAGATTAGTCAATTCTTATATTTTAAATTGGTATTCCTTTCATACAAAACGTCGTTAATATCAGTTAATAATGAATATGACAATTGTTATATGTTTTTCAAATGTATTAAATTTAAAAATAGGAATTTCAAATTTGATTGCTTGAATAATGAATCAATAGCTGTCAAAAATGAAATTGGTCTGAAAACGTTTTATAAATAAGGGGCAAATTGTAAATTCTGGTTAGAAAAAATAACTAGTAAGGACTAAATAAGTCCAAGACAAAAAACATTACTTTAACAAAAAATGTTGAGTAGTGACCCACCTTAATCTTGAATGATGATATGCATAAAATGTGTATACGTTGCATCTACATGTAAAATACTATATATGGTTTTATTCCGGTAAATTGGATGAGAACCGTCTTTTTATATACTATAAACTTTGTACCTAACTAAAATATGCCAATCGGGACTTTTTCTAGCAGCATCAATTAATCAATTATAAGCAAAACTATGTCCTTACTAAAAAATAAGGACTCTGGCAAACAATTGCCGCAAATTTGCGGCAAGTTCAGAATTGTATGCAAATTAGCTTCTGGCAAACTGTTTGCAGCAAGTTCAGAATTGGTATGCAAATTAGCTTCTGGCAAACTGTTTGCAGCAAGTTCAGAATTGGTATGCAAATTAGCTTCTGGCAAACTGTTTGCCGCAAATTTGCCGCAAGTTCAGAATTCGTATGCAAATTAGCTTTTGGCAAACTGTTTGCCGCAAATTTGCCGCAAGTTCAGAATTCGTATGCAAATTAGTCTCTGTCAAACTGTTTGCCGCAAATTTGCCGTAAGCTTAGAATTCGTATGCAAATTAGCTTCTGGCAAACTGTTTTCCGCAAATTTGCCGCAAGCTATCATATAAACATAGCAAATTTAAGATATGTTACAACATAAGAAAAACAATTAATAAACACTAGTAATCATTTAATTATGGTTACTAATACATGCACTATGCTTTTCAATCAATTCACAAATAACTTCTACTGGTGATTAACAAACATGTTTAACTAAAACAGCAATAATAGAGATCAGAAACTGGAGATTCAACATGCTTATAAAGGACACAAGTTAAATTATTTACTTTAAATTTAACACATTTTACAGATTTCAAAAATAAAAACAAAAATAATGAACACATCACAATGAAATTTGACAAATAGTACTCAACCGATCGGTGATGATTTGTTGCTGCAGATCGATAAACTTGAATACAGTTTGATCACAACACGCACAGACGGACTTGGACAAAAGTTCACAATGAGCAAAGTTCAAACCATATAGTTCAATATTAAGTCCTGCAAGATCACTGGTCTTACTACGATCGATCAAGGCATTCTTTTTGGGCATTCTCAATGTCTTTTTTGGCGACAGTCTCGTGTGCTCTGATTTAATTTCACACATAAGCAATATCACACAAATAGCCGAATATCAGAATATCACAATTATATCCACACTGGAACGGTCAGACTTTAGTTCTGTTGTAAATATGCTCTTCTCCGTAGTCTAAAACAATTTACGTCTTCACTCTTTTTTGGTTGCGTGATTTGATCATAAAATCAGTGAGTTAGCTGTTCATGCATGGCTTTCTTAAGGTCTGTGTAACCCGGTCACCAGGGCAGACCTATTGGGAAGATAAATGGATTTCAAAAAGGCACAGTTGTTTTCAAATTTAAAGCAGTTTCTAAGAAAAACAAGTTAATAAGTCTATCATATACTTACTTAATCTGTTTTACCATTAAAGCTACAAATTTGCACTACTAACTCTGAGAAGAACACGAATTCTTTTCTTTAAGTCATAAAAATGTCAATCATATAAAATGTACTTATACACTATGTAATGATAATTTTCTAAATTTAACGTTGTTTATATAAATTTTAAATTAGTTGTTTATACATCACAAGTCAAGTAAAATTTAAAAAATAAAAACGATATTAATAACGAGCGTTTTGCTTGATTCGACACCCGGCATTGTCTTGGGGATGGCCTTAAAATGTTAAACTCATTATAAAAGTAGATCACAGTCTTTCGTTATATATTCGAATAACTGTTTAGACTGTCATTCAACGAATATACATTGTATTTTTATTACTTCACTTACTTTTTCAAAAACGTGCTCATGCAGATTCTGTTGGTGCAGTGGGTGTTGACACTCAATTTATTCACCCATATTCGTCCTCTGTTCAGTCGTGGATTTTTCAAACATAAACACTCCATTGACAATGTTTCTTTACCTTGTTCACAGCTTAATTCCTCATTTTCATTCATTTTACCATCTCGGTGATGGCAGACAACATGGCAGCATCGAATGTGAAAATTGTCGGCTAGCTATTGATCGACCAATCAGCGCGCGCAGCTTAAAATTAAACAAAAGTAAAAGTAGAAACAAACAGCATACGGAAAATTCTTCATGATTCAACATCAAGCGGTTTAGATACTCAAATCTAAGTAGACTGATATTTGAACGTAGGAAAAAAGAATTTATCGTTGCAAAAGAACAGACAGGTTGGTGTTCACGTAATACGTGGAGTCGGGAGGAGAAGGGGGGGGGGGGGTCAAACTGCCATTTACGTAATGAAACATCATGCGATTAAAGTGGATCTTAATTCGTAAGAATGGAAATTTTAATTGAGACTGTCTTTTATATGAAAATATTTATTAGATTTATTTTTTCTCTTTACAAATAGATACAAAATTATAAAAGCAATTCATTATAATTGACAGTCTTATTTTAAAAATTGAGCTGAATGTGTAAAATTTTATAAGTCTTATTTCTGATAAAGCTTTCGCAAGCTCAGAAAGTAAATAAAACAGAGAAAAAAGAATAAAAGATTGTGGTAAACTTTTGGCAAATTTTGAGGAGTTTGCCAAAAGTTTGCCACTACTGGCGAAAAAGCTGCAAACATAATTGAGGGTCTGGTAAACCTCGGCAAAATAAAAGAGGTTTACCAGAAGTTTGCCACTACTGGCAAAGATCGGCAAACAAGTTCCAAAGTTTTCTGGTAAACTAATCAGTTTGCCGAAAATTTGCGGCAAATTTGCTGCAAACAATTCATTTTGGTAAGGGTGTTATAAAGTTGTGTGGTTTGAACACAAATTAATTTAAACCATGTAATCGCCAAGATTTGAGATTCTGCTTCAAATATATGTAAGTAAATTGAATGGACCATAATTTTATTTTTATATGAAATCATGCTGTCTATCAAAATATTCAGATTAAAACATTGTTATATAGAACACAAAAAGACTAGTAAAATAGCTTGAACAGCGCACCAACGGTTTCTATTAAAGCACACGACAAGCTTTGGATTTGCGGGTTTAGCTTGAGAGTAACATGGAATGAATTCTTTTCATATTTAAAACGAATAATCAAATTTACATTCAAAACATGAAATCAATCTCTTACATCGCATTGTTTCTCTAAATTACTAGTTGCAGTAGCTTAGTCACACTCATGAAAAATGTTAAATTGGTTTTTTTTTTTTTGGTTTTGATTGTTTTGTTTTTTTGGGGTTTTCTTTTAGAGGAGGTACACACCTGAAAGGTGTATACGAACACATTACACGATTCGTGACAATTGTAGGAAAAATATCAGATTTTAGTTTATAAAAATTATGAATAGCGGTCGAGGAAGGATCTCACATACGCACAAACATCACTGTTTTAACCACATGAAAAGAATTTTTTGACAGAAACGGTAGTATAAAGTGAATGATTTTGTTAATACTTTAATTATCTCTTTTTAAAAATTATGTTCATCTAACTTGATGAATCTGTGCGTGCACAGGTTAATCTCTAGTATACTGAAACTAGCAAACTAACAAACTAGCAAGTTAAAAATTGTAATAATTTTAGCGCGTTACAAGCTGATTATTATGAAAATCGTCTAATTTTTTTTTATCCTTGGACTGAAATGTCGCACTTTCATTAGATTTAAACTTGGCACGTGACTGTCTGATATATCTTTATGTCTGTTCAGAAAGAATCAATATTCGGCAATTCATAATATTTAATACAGAAACCGCGTATGTTGAAAGTACGATTAAACCATAAGAAATGTTTGTCTTGTCATCTCATTTGATTACTTGCATTTTTAAGATTCGAAATTCTTTCCTCCAATATCTTGACTACAAAATCTGCGATGCATCGATTGCTATTTTCAATATATTCGATCAGTGCTTACTATCTATTCAAATCTATTAATATAGTCGTGTATATTTTATACAATTGCGCTGAAAAAAATAGTTCTATTCATGATCAGCAGATACAACATTACAACAAATGTTACGAATATTGATGTAAATGTAATACGTGTTTGAAAACAAAATTAACGTAAAATTAATTTTAAAAAGCACCTTTTTCCAAGAAATGTTAATGTGAAGTATTCATATTCCTATGCTAGCTGCCTGCTCAGTCTTTTTCACGAAATTATAGGTCATTCTTCGATTGATAATATTTTCACTAATGAATATTGCTTATATTATTACAATATTTATATTACTGTCGTATCTGCAATTTATGCATCATAATCTCAAAAGGACCGAACAATGTTTTCTTTTGTGATAGTAGTCTCTTTATTCAACTGGTCAATTTTGAGATATTTGAATGTCAAACCATTTAATTTTGTACAGAAATGAAATGAACTTAACTACATAATCTTTTGCATAAGATTGCCTTTTCATAAAAAAATATACCACGTAATAAAACGTAATAAAAACGCATTAAAACACCAGTCTAAAAGCCACCTTGAAAAAATTCGTTGATAGCCTTTTGTTAAAAACTGCAAATTTGTATCAAAAAATGATCATGTCAAAATTTCATACTTTAATACCTTGTAACAATTTCGTAATTATGAAGTATGTATTAGAATCACTGTAGTAGTACACGCATAACAAAAACTGATTGATGTGTGGTATGAACTGGCAGTTGAGGGGTTGTATTCCCTAAAATTAGCTATGAACTTAGTTTAGTGTACGAATAATTTAACGCAGATGGTGGGCATAGCGACTCGTTGATATTAAGTGATATAGAATGACCAAAAAAAATTGGAATCACTTTCGAGAGTATCAGCTAAACTAATTTTTAAATTTGATTTTGGTTTAGGCCTGCTGCTACTGAATATTTTCATTTCTTTTTCTTTCAATCCGGTTTTAGGAAATATAGTAACTAATATTAACTTCTAAGTCGGTTCATGCTCTAAACACCATTATTTTCTTTGATAAACATCTTTGAACAAAACTGCTTATTCTTTTTACATTGATAGTTTACATTGACTGTAGCAATGAACAGTTTTTAATCGCAACTTCTCTTCAACTGCTGCCGGGAAGTTGTTAAAACTTTGTAGATATTTAGGACACAATGTGTAGATATGCATATTACCAGTAAATTCCGTTTCCTAAATTTTTTTGGGGAATTTAGGTCCTCTGGAATTCAGAATTTTGTGGTTGAAAAAGTAATAGATGTGCATATTTGCAAGATGTTTTAGCTGATGAGTTTGTGCGAGTTATGCTCTTATCAAATCATTTTGTCTGGATAGCCAGTAAAAAAAATTCAAAAAATGTTTTTCATCAGTCGAGATGGAAACTGACCTGGGACAAAACAACTTTTGATTTGTTAGGAATTAAATTTTCATTTAACTTATATGAAATTCGAGAACTTATTATGAAAATAAAATTTTTGAGATTGAACAAACACTGAAACAATGGAAATCAAGAAAATTAACTCCAATTAGAAAAATAGTAATACTAAAAACCTTTATTTTACCCAAAATGAATCATTTGCTTTTAACTTTACCAAACCCTGGCCATGAATTTTTACAAAAGTTTGATAAAGCATTATGTAATTACTTCTGGGGCCAGATATACACAAAATTAAGAAAGATACAATCATTCAAGACATCAGTTAAGGAGGACTAAAATGATAGATTACAAAAAAAAATATGTTACATGTAGCACTAAAATCAACCTGGATAAGAAGACTTTTTCATTCCTCACCCAAATGGATACATATTTTAGAAGCTGAAATGAATACAAGTGTTAGCAACTTATGGTCAAGAGAGACTGAATATACTCTCAAAATATGTAAATTAATATATAATAGCATCTGGAAAGAAATACTCTTGAGCTGGACCAAAATAACTGATAGTCAGCTATAAAAATTATTCTTTATTGTCAAAGGTGATTAAACTATTTTTGGCATTTGTTAATATGTAAAAAAAAAAATGAAAACAAAAGATAATGAATAAAAAATGGGCATAAAGCAATAAAGTATGATTCCACAAAGTAGCAAAGTAGTCTAACTTGATTAATACATTCAAACAAGACTGTAACAAAAAAGCAAGGCAAGTATTATTGTCTTCAAAACTTAAGCTATCCTCTGTAGTTTTACTGGTGGTCCATCAGTAAGATTTTTCGTATCCCAATCTGACATTGTACATGTATAAGTATTTGATAATATTTTGTGCTTTATCTCTGTTTACAGTAATGCAAATGTTAATAAATATCTTAACTGCATCTGTCTTTCGTTCTCAAGAATGTGTTTAGTTGATTTGACTGCTATCATTTGCATCGTGTATTAAAAGATAACGAAGCTGAAGTTTGTTACTAAATTGGATCTCAAACTAGCAAGTTAAAAATTGTAATAATTTTAGCGCGTTACAAGCTGATTATTATGAAAATCGTCTAACTTTTTTTTATCCTTGGACTGAAATGTCGCACTTTTATTAGATTTAAACATGGTACCTGACTGTCTGATATATCTCTAAGTCTGTTCAGAAAGATTTAATATTTTGAAATTCATAATATTTAATAAAGAAACCGCGTTCCGTAAGTTCTTAAAATATTTGGAGTCGTTGCCTTTCGAAATTAATTTTACATTAGAGTAGTTGCCCTTTGAATATTGACGTCACATTGTTGTGTCTGGAGCGGAATAAAAAGGCAGCGTCAAGATTTACCGCTGCAGAGGAAAGGGAGAACATTTTTAAAATTAAATAGCTACAAAACATTGTAAGTAAACAAGGGTGCAGCAAAGATTTTTAAAGACAATTTTAAAGGTGAGAATGCGAATTTCAAAGAGTTCGACTTTGTTTAAATGGACGAGATATAGGGCTACTTTTGCATGGATTTTTGAAGATCATCGCTTCTTGTGAAATAAATGTCTCACTTGATCCCTTGGGAAAACAAAACACTTATTAGGTTATTTACTGACTGACTACGGAAATATATTTTGCAGGTTCATTGGACACTCATAATAGTCATACAATTATAAAGAATATTTTCATGTAAGAATTTTTTTTGGTGACCAAACCGATTATTGAATTTGACTGAAAGAAATATTTTTTAAACGTTAGTAGCAGGGTAAAGAATGCTTAACTGGTATAATCCTGAAAGATGGAAATGCAGCACATATCGATACGGAGATAAATGTTTATATTTTAATCAAACTAACATGTGCTATAATATTTGTATATATATAAAGAGTTACTATCTTAATCATGATGAGTACATACTTTATATGGGGGATGGACAATAATTGAAATAATATATATTTTATCTATATGAAATCAGATAAACTATCAGAACTTCACGACGCAAAATTATAATGCTTTTAAACAAAGATTTGTTTGTTGCAAACAGACAAGTGAAAGCTAATATTTTGGTAAGGATTGCAGGAATTAGTATTTACTCTAAGGATTTGATATACCGAATGCATATAATTTTCATAAAAAATTGTAGAAAATATTTGGCTTACAGTTTAAGTAGCTCATTATAATTTACGATTCTTACATTTGAGTTCGTTACTTTTGTGTACGAAAATTGTACTGGAAAACATATAAAATATACTAGCAAACGCATCAAAACTTGAAATTCCAGTTAATGTTTGACTAATTGCATAGATACAAAATTCATTTGCATACGTTTTTGTGTCTTTGGTTTTCTTATTAAATGTACTAGTCATTTGATTCAACAGTGTAATAATCTCTAATGTTGATACCTTGTGTTCGTTGATAGGTCCCTATCTTACAACCAGATAATTCAGATCGACAACAATGTATTTCAAGGGCTGTCACAGCTTAGAAAATTGTGAGTAAAAATTAAGAGTTTTCTTATACTGTCACTTCTAACTCTTTAAAAACTATATCAAAACTCTTTTTTAAAAGATGCAACAGTTATACGTGAACGGTATTTTTTTTTATATAAGTGACATTTTATCATGATGACAGGCTTAAAAGGGTAGACTTTAATAACGTTTTAGTTTTATTATTAATTATTTAATTATGTTTACGAATAAAAGCTCATAAAGTCTCACCCTTGTAAAAGTATTGGATCTCAATAAAAATATTAAATATTTTGGGTAGAGCTTGTTCTGAGTAAAATTCCTAGGGAGAACCACGAAGATTGAATTTTTCTACACATTACTTCATGTAAAAATGTGCATTCATGTTTTTACCCTATTCATGAAATTTGATTACAATGACTTGACAAATGTGTCATATGATGCTTAATACTTCAAAGAGTTTATTATATTTCAGAACAAAAAATCAAGTAAAATGCCTACTATTAAAGACAGTCTTCCTTTCAACTTGCAAGTCACATTATGAAACAAGCAAGCTTAACTGCAAAAATACGCTTTTGTTTTGAAAATGCAAACAAACTACAACAAAGCTAAACCTTGATACAGATACATGAAGCATAACGAAGAATAAAATTATGTATGTATCTCATTTTAAAAAATCAATTCCAACGCCTACTGGTAAAAACAGTCAACCTTTTACACTTTACAGTTATATTAAAAATTAAACTTTTGCAAACTTAACTGCAAAAACACTTTGGAATTGCAGATCCAGGCAAAGCCAAACCTTTACACAGATAAAATAAAAAAATAACTAAAAATAAAATTCACAATTATAAGATCGTTATGATATTGGTTGCATGCAGTGTTTTTTGATATTTCTATAACTTAATTTTGTTGGTATATATTATAAACATAGAACTGGAATATTATTGTTATGTACTTGCAAATGAAACTACAAATAGAAAAAAAAGTATTGCACTTGTGCAGTAAGGCTGAATAGTTCGAATCTAAGGTTTAAGGAAAAAAGAGAACAATTAAGGAGTCTCGGGGGAGAAAGTTCCAAACATACGATTTTTTTAAAATTTTCTACAGTGAAGGGATAGCTTATGATTGATCTATATGGTAAATTTTAAAAAAATTAACCGGATGGTTTATCTGTTTACCGCGCTCAAAGTTTGGTCTAATTATCCGTCATCCCCGCCGATTTACAATGGGTTATATAGGGAAAACGGGGTATCTGAA
>WFKH01010211.1:10706132-10721801 GCA_016163765.1 Magallana hongkongensis | reverse complement strand
CAAACATACGATTTTCTTAAAATTTTCTACAGTGAAGGAGTAACTTATAATTGAACAATATGCAAAAGTAAAAAAAAAATTGACCGGATACTTTATCTGTTTACCGCGCTCAAATTTTGGTCTAATCTCTCATCCCCGCCGATTTACAATAGGTTATATAGGGAAAACGGGGTATCTAAACTTTAACACACAGACGGATGTACGAACAGACGGACGGACGCCGGACATAAAGTGATCAGAAAAGCTCACTTGAGTTTTTAGCTGAGGTGAGCTAAAAATTGCAAGGAATAGCTAAATGTACAACGTACCTTGCATATGTACATGTAACATGACTAAAGACATGTACCACTGTTCTCAGCATTCCCGAGTCAGGAAAAAAAAAATCTTCTTGATAACTTTGCAGCAGGATGTAACTCTTGGTTTTACCAGATTTTGTAGGTTCAGACATCAAGGCATGTAATCCATCAATTCCATCTCTTTCAACTGCTAGTCTCAAGTGGGAGAATTTCAAATTTGAACGTGCAGCTTTAGTAGCTATTGCTTTGGAAATGGCCTTAGCATTAATGGCCTCTGAAAATGTTTCTAAATTTTTTCGTTCAAGTTGAAAGTCACTACAATATGAGCACGGAAAGCTGAATTGTTTAACCCTAGCTTCGTTAAGCTGGCTCTTTTTCTCAATAAGCTGAAGAAGTATTGAAGCATCATCATTGGCATTGTGAGCCATGAAACTCTGACCAGGTAGAAGTGCTTGTACAAGTGAAGTTTGGCTATAGGAACTAAGCCCTGGATGAGTTTCTTTAAATAAGTCCAAAGTGTCCAAAAAACCACACACATGATTAGAGAACTCATTCCACATGTGTCGTGATTTTAGTGCGTTGTACAGAACATGACAGTCAAAACGTTTAATGTTATGTCCAACAAGCAATGGCTTCTCCGGAAAGGTGGACAAGAATAAAATAAAGTCTTCCAAAGCATTGTGTGGAAGCTTATACTTAACTTCCTTACTCTGGAAGAACATTTTATTCCCTAACACATGAATTTGCGTTATATCTATTGCCTCCTTTGACATTGATTGGTTTGGAAAGACATATGTGTTAAAGGAATCGCAATGTTTGGAGTGTGCAGCAATCTGGATTATATCAGCTGACCTACCGGTACCTGTAAAGATGTTTATTATGTCATATCAATACCAATGACTAATATACACTGAAAAGAAATTAAAACTGCTCACGCACCCTTGCACAAGCAATTTATCAGATTTCAAAATATTCCCAAGACAAATACTTCACTCACTCAGTCCAGTTGTTTCCAGATCAAACACTACAACTGGAGCCTTGGAAACAACAGATAAATCAATGTCAGTTGTACATGTAATTGCAGGAATTTCCTCATCAACATCCTGGTCTTCACAATCCATTCCTAAATAAATGTAATGTAATTCACGGACTTTTTACTTCCATTAGATGTAGATTTCAAAGTTTGCTCTGAGAATGCATGATGTCAACCAAGTTAGAACTAGACATAGTTGAGATGGTGATACATTGTTTTACCTTGATTATTGACCTAGAAACTTGGTTCATATTATCTCTCAAACTTGTTTTGAGAGATAATCTTCAGAAAAATGATATGATAGATATTATATAAGTGATCTACAATGGACAGATGGATGGACAGACATACTATAATCACTATAGGTCACTCACAGAGTAATGCCTAGTTAAACCTTATGGTATGTTTGGGTGTATATATTACACACACACACATACAGACACACACATATTGGAAAAACTCTCAAATTGACACATATACCTGCCCAAAGTGAATATTATACAAATATTGACTGGGGTTGATTGATATATATATATAATTTGCTCCTTTATTTTTATATTTTGCTGTAAGCTAGAACATTATGGGAGAATGAAGTACATTTGATAGATATGTTAGAGATTGAAAGATTTTTTGTTTACCTATGTTTGAAACATAAGTTCTTCCTTCTCGAATTTCAGCTCCGGTGTTTTTTGATGCCCTTGTTAGTTTTCTCAACATTCTTTTTCTTTTCCCACTCTTAGAGCTGTTGGTAGCTGATTTTTTGTGCAACATTGAATCCAACTGGTTTGCACGTTTAAGTGTCTCATTGCCTGGTGACATTCCAGCTGCTTTGTTAATCTATAATTTTTCACATCATTTTAAGACCAATTTCAAAAATGTTTTGCTGAAAAAAATCTTTTAGAGTGTACATATTTCGAGGAAACAAAAGAAAAATAATTGGAATTTTCTGGTGATATGCAAATCTATATATTGTGTCCTAAATGCTTACAAGGTTTCACCAATTTCCAAGCATCAGTTTAAGACAAGTTGCGCTTACAAACTATTCATTACTATATTCAATTAAGTTAAAAAGGACCGAAATTTTCCAGAAAAATAGCGGAATCATTATTTCCTGGTAATATGCACATCAACACATTATGTTCTAAATACTACAAAGTATCACTCAATTCTGTACAGAAGAGGAAAAACATGACGAATTGAATGATTGACTGACGGTCTGACTGAGTGACTGACTGATGGACAGACAGGTACTGATGGACAGACAGGTCAAAAACATTATTCATCTCCCAACATTGAGGGTATAAAAACACAAGTTGTTGCACTCTAATTCATAGTATACACTGAATGCAAATATAATATTTGGAAACATTTTTCACAGAATACATGATTGTACATTCATACCTTGGAGACATAGGAATATCCCTCATTTTTTTGGAGAACAGCTGTTCCAACCCTATAGCTCAAGCTAGCTGATGCAGAGTAATGTTTGGCTTTTGGGGCTTTGGAGGCAATTGTATTATTGAGACTCTCATTAGCTTGGGAGCTGGAAAGGTTAGCTAGTTTTTTGGCTTGGTTCATTAAGTTTCCAAGAAAAAGCTTTTCTAAGTCCTTTTTTAGATCTTGTGAGGTGAGGTCTTTACCATACGGAAGGTTCGAATGCTGATATGCCTTGTCTCTCTGATATCCACACCAACTTGATGAGCAGCATTCATGGTCTCCGAACAAGTGACCTACCAATGCTTTAAGACCGTTCTTTATTCCACTTACATTTCCCTTATTTTGAGATACCATGTAGGAGAAATTTTTACTAATTGCGTTTACCACTTTTATGGATAGTTCTTTATGTTTAGAGCGAAGCTCATAAAGACGCTTGACAATGTTTTTCTTCACATGGTTTTTGTCGCTAAAATCAATGTAAACAAACAATGATATATTATTTACAAATGTCAGAGAAATACTTTCCAAATATAAAAAAAAATATTCAAAACTGAAACGCATTACATTTGGCTGTGTATTCTTTTTTAATTAGCATTTTTTGGCTGAAAATATATTGTAGAAAAATAATTTTAGAGATGGAAGAACAAATTAACAAATAAGAAAACAAGAGGTCCATGGGTCATATCGCTCTCCTGAGCAACAATAGCCATAATAAAATGGTGTCATATGCAATATGTCTAAACAATGTAGTAGAATTGATCCTGTATAAAAAGATTACAGTTAGTTAAAATAATTTAATTCTGGTTGTTACGCTGCATTAGATTGGATAGAAAAATTTAGTTAAATTTGTATAACCTGGTTTGCACGTCACAAGACACGTCACAATGCACCAACGTCAAAAATGTACTAATCCGCTTGACGTTACGTTTGAATTTTGAACAGACTAATACTACTTTTAAAAGTAAAATGTAATCAATTTGTATGGTTAATTACAGAAAATTAAATTATAAGGAATGAACTCAATATCTACCCAAGTTATACATGTACTTGTAAAACCTGGATTGGAGCAATTTACGCTTTTTGGGAGTTGATTTAAATCAACTCTCCTATGCAGTTCACAGACAAATGGACAGACAGTGGACAAAAAGTAATCAAAATAGCTTAAAAAATGGAAAGACGGATGGATTGATTACAAAACGCTTGTATTGCATTAATATTTGCTTATAGTTGCAAACCATAGTATGTATTACTATTATACATTATATTATAAGATTTAATATTTCAAGATCACCTCAACTTATCCATGGTGGCAGCTTTTGCAATGGTAACTTTTGCCTTGTTGTAACCAGTTGTATCATCATCACCTAAAATTCATGTGTGATGCTTCCATGTTTTACATAAATTTGATTTACTTCAGCACTTGACCATACAGCATACATATATATAAATTTCCAGAACATAAAAAAAAATATTAATGTACTTAAAAAATTAGACATTCAGTCTAATTAAAATTTGCCCCTACAATTTTTTTTTGTTATGCTTTAGGGTTCTTGAGCTAATTTTCATTAGACTCTTTGTGCATAGTCATTGAACAGTTCTGCTTTTTTATGTAAAACACTTCTTAGTTTATAAAGCATTGTTAACCCCAATTTTTGTCATTTCGTTAAACAATTTTTAAGTAATACATAGCTAAAAATCAAACAAAAACTATCTCGATATCTGATAAATTTTCACCAACCAGTAATAGCTGAGATGTTGACATCCCTATCAGTTAGATCCCTTACTAATTCCACAAACATATCGGGTTCCATGCCTTTTGCTGAGCCAGTCCAGTTTCTTTTGCAATTATGATTTCTGGGGACATTTCCTTTCTTTGCTGCGATGTTACAAATCCGACAGTAAACACAATGCAGCTTATGACCAAGAACTTTGCCAGTCTTCTCCCCAATTAGAGTTGCCACTCCTAATACAAAAACTAATAATTCCATATTTCATGTATGATATATACAGGCACATGTAGGATTTTCTAAAATACATGTGTATGTAATCAGTTGCTATGTGTGTATCTTATTTTCAACCTGAAATATACTGATAATATGTAATAATTAATTATTTGTCTTACCCATTGAGCATTAAACAGAGAGAGGCATCAATACTCTCTCTCTCTCTCTCTCTCTCTCTCTCAGATATCTCTCTCTCTCTCTCTCTCTCTCAGCTATCTTTATCTGTTTATGTATGTGTTAGAACTATAATTTACAGTATTTACATTTTACATAATAATGTGCAATGATATACCCGGTATATAAAATTAAATCACTTTCAGCTCCTAATATCCACCTTTTAAGCATATTTTATATTAACCTGATAAGCTGTTATATGCTTTTCCTGAACCTTTTTTCTGCCAACATGTATCAGTGGACACTCTGATACCAGATTGTTCTGTAAAATGATCAATATTAAACATTACACATACGATTTGTGTTCATTTAAAGTCATGTACAAAAAAAACTTCTGTTATTCTATATGTAAACCAAGAACAACTAATATATTTTGCATAGGGTACATACATGTACTTACAAAACTTACAAAAATTATTAACGTCATACTTTACTATTGAACATTTTTTAATGTCATTCTGGAAGTAATACCGGTACATAAAACTTTTATATCAGATTAACTAGTTTCTCATATATTTTACCAGTATCAATTGACAATGACTTTGAAACCTCCTCCTGCAAAAACTTTTCCTCCGATACGGACACTACATCCTCTATAACTTTTCCGATTTCATTTTCCCTTTCCTTCAGAGTTTTGTGATTTATACAATGTACGTTCATGGCAGAGAGGAGATTATTAAGTTGTGTTTCTCCAATTCCAGCATGCACCATTCCTTTAAAGTATACACTTATTGAAATGCATATACAGGAAGGAATTACCCATTGCTTTTACTTATTTTTATTTTGATAACTTTCTTATTCATTGTATATGTTAGTATAAAAATTTGATTAATATGTAAAAGTGATCACAGCACAGTCTTCATTCTTATTTACAAGATTTTAGAAGTTTAAAAAATTGAGATTTTGGTAAAGACAGATGTGAAAAAAGATTTAGGCTCTTTGGGAATTGAAAAATTAATTGATTTTAATATTAACATGATTAACAATTATATAGTTTCATTTACTTTAGAGTGATAAATGAATGCGGACTTTATCACATCTTGTTGAAATACAAAGATACAATCAAAATGTCCATGAGTATTTTGCATTGCCAATGACATGAATGTACCCATTTGATATTATTGAAAAATGGTGTAAGGTGTTCTGAAAAATATTGAATAGGTAGTAAGATCCTGAAAGAGTTTTCCTTTTATACATATAAATCCCAATAAGTAAGTTTTACCAATTGTTAATTGCCATAGTGAATAGATGTACCATGTTCATGTCAAAATGGAAATGCCTTTTATCGATCACTGATATGATTCATTTGATGTATTATTAAGAAAATTAACAAAAGATGATGGAAACAAGAAATTGGAATGAACTATAAATTAGATTATCATAAATTTAGACACGAAATTATACCTATAGCAACCTTTGTATTTATATCAAAAGCTCCTCGGCCTCTGATATCATTTCCAGTGTGATGTGTCTTTCCAAGGTAAACCTTGCTTATAATTCCACAATCTGGACATTGGACATACACAATTCCTGTCACACCTGCTGGCTTAACACCCAGTGAATTGGTCAAACGCAGGGGTTTGCTACAAGAGCTACACTTTTCTAATTGTTTTGCTAAAACTCCTAAGTCTACAATGAATCTACAATAATCTAAGTCAACCAAATCTGTTGGCAAATCCTGAGTGGCACATGTAAAGTTTGTATCACTTTCACATGTACTGATAGTTTCTTCATTTTGACATTCAGTTTCAAAATCATTCTGAATTTCACTTTCAAATGTTGAATTAGACTGGTTTTCAATAGATCTGTGACAATAATCATGGTCTTGAGTTGTTAAATTGACGAAATTCTGTCTTTTCTGATATAATTTTGACGCCCTTATCGATTTTAAATGTTTAGACTTTGACAAAAATTTCCCCGAGCCGTCCCTCGATGAGTACATTTTCCAGACGATAATAATGATATGCCTACGATAGTCGTTAATCATATAATATACAATGTACATTACTTACCTTGTTACTCGTTTTGTAAACATTGCATATTCAGCCCTTGACTTTGAATCGATGAACGTAGATGAATCGCTAAAATGTACATAGAAGTGATGCCCATATCTTATATTTTCTGGTCATCACCTCTGATATAACATCAAAGCGGCACATCCTGAAAATTCTGTGAAAATCATAGCCTGTTTTCTTCTTCAGTGTGTCGAAATTTGACGATCTATCGAAAACCGGAAGTGTTTTCTTGCAACATTCTAGGGAGATTTTTCTGGTTTAATTCATTAAAAATTCTTTAAACTACAATAATAATTTTAAAAACAATCAAATTGTTATATTTATAATCTCAATTAATACTTTTCCCTTAATTGGTGTTTTACGACATGTAAACCACTTTTTTTCATATTATGCGCAACGCACTGCGCAGAAGGCGCGAAATTTTAAACCCGCTACTGACCTTAAAGATAAAACGATTCGAAAACAAAATAACCATATAATTATGTCAAATTCTCACTATCAAATTGATTGATCAACTCATAAAAATATCAAATGTCGTCGGCTTTAAGAACAAAAGTCTTCCAAATAGTTCATTATTGTACTAAGATTTATACACAAATCACTTTAAAATTATTATTACAAAGTACTGTGACATATAGGTTCGCTTTAAAAAAAAAACAAAACAAAACAAAAAAACAAACAAAAAACAAACAAAAAAACCATGTAATAGAAAGCACCCGGACTTTGTTAAATTAACCAACCATTTTTGCATAGCAAATTAAAACTATGGCCTATAATAATTAACGAATAGTATTTAAAAATTTTATAAAATAACATTATAAATAATATGTTGATGATCATATTTGAACTGCATTTATTGTACGCTTTTATCCATAAAGTGTCGTTATCAATGAGAAAATTAAAATTTACTTTTTACTATTTTAATTAATACTTCATATTGTGAACACAAAAATTTAATTATTGATATCAATTCTAGGTAAGAATCAAAGATTTATATAAGGGTCTGGCAACGCGTAGTCACCAATTTTCTTTATATTTCAAACATGGACACACCTAGGTGTAAACCTCAAAAAGACAATAAAAGTTGGTTGCTGTAGGTAACTGTAGCCACGTAAACCGAGGCGAAAGATGGAAAGTAGCAAAACTTACCTACTTTGAAGCCATATTAGACGGTTTTTCCCACTCATATAAACTATCAAAGACATAAAACAACCTTTGTCTTATTGTCAATTTTTATGTCAAAGAAGAAAATTGATGGAGAAACCAATACTTTTAAAATGTTACCATGGAAACCGTAAACAATTTTTGAAATTTTTTTTTTTTTTTTTTTTTTTTTTTACGTTTTTTTCATTTTTAATAAACCAAAATGGGAAACAATTAAATATTTACACTTCTATCAATATCCATGCAATATTCATTTTATTTATGAAAAATGGCACCTGTTGCTATGGTAACAAGACCAGGAAATAGGTACAACTGAAAAAATAAGGATATTTTGGTATGCTGTAATTCCGGATTTTAGAGAAATTTAGAGATTGATTTTGTTTGAACTTGTACAAAAATTCGTAAAATTTCATTATGTACCAAACAAATCTTTGTTATGCAACACAAACGTCGTTGCTAAGAAAATTAAAGTTGCATAGGAAATCAAACAAAAATTCTTACTTTTTGAAAAGTCCATAGCAACGGCTATTACTTTTAGAAAATGTCAGGTTTTTTTCAATTTGCTTTAAAGTTTAGGACATACCAGAATTTTTCTCACCAATTGATATCAAATATTTATAATTTATATGTGAATAATACCCATTCAAAAAAGCCTCAAAATATTAGAATTTATTTATTTTTTAGCCATAATAGTGTTAAAAAAAATTCATTATTTGCATTTTAAATTTGAAATAAATAAAGAATTCATAATTCATGTTTTGAAATTTCTGTTTAGTTACCATGGAGACACTTTAAAAAATGCGTTTCTCCATAAATGTTTTTATTTTTCTTGAAAAACGGACAGTTTTTTTTAAAAATATATTTCACTCTGGAAACCCCCAGTGGATTACATTACTCACAATATGTTCTCAAATAAGCATTAAAATGCCATTTGTACAGCTTTACCCTCTGTTACAAGTGGTGTTAGGCGTTTTAACTCATCGAAGTCTATCAAACTGTAAAGTATAAGAAAATCCGTGACTATGCTTGGCCACCGAATTTTGATTCATACATAGAATTGATCTACAATACCTTTAAAATTGGATGTACTTCAGAAGGTTAAATATATTGTAAACCACCAGATGCATCTGATACTAATGCTGTATTTCTTATAAATATTGATTCATATGTCATCATGGAGCATCTTTGGAAGCAAATGAATGAAAATATATGTGTTTTTCTTTGGTAGGGGTACACGATTGATTCAAATGCTGGTGGAATTTTAACACAGCATCACATTAAAAAGCTCGTCTCTGATATACATTAACGCACTTAGTTGGGTTCGTTTTTTTCTTGTTTGTTTTTTTTTTTATTTTTTTTTTTTTTTTGGGGGGGGGGGAGAAATTTTTTGACATTTCATTATTTAACAAACCCTGTACTGTTTCATGTATATGTATGCATGGCACCTAGTTTATATTCTAGTAAAAGGATTAGATACGTAAATAATGTTTCCTATCATTATTTAATCACTTTTTACTAAGTTATTTCAACAGATGTATTCGTTATCTCTTAGTGGCATGAGTGGAAATGTTTTATGAACAAAAGTTTTTTTTTATCCTCTACTGGATACATAATTTAATTGAAATCAATATCGCCTATTGTAGCGGTGATCGTTTACCCAGTCAATAAGTCTAGCTGGTAAAACCACTGATATAATCGTTATCTTAAACAAATTATTACAACTCATGAAATATTGTAAGCATGTTACCTTACCAAACTTAACTATAGAAAATATACATGTATACATCTAGTTATTTGTTAAGAAGATATAAATCGGTGCTGTATTGTGCCGTATGATTCAACTTACTTGCCCGAGGTATGACAATAACGTATGTACAATTTTTAAGGATGAGGTGGTATTGGTTGAATAATAATTAGACTAATGCAAGTAACTGTAACAATGGTACATGTTCTGTAGGGTTGAGTCTTATTAATCTTACGAATTTAAATATTGTTTCTTCAGTCTCTCCTCTGTCTATTTTTCACAAACAGTAACTCTTGGAGTTATATGTTATGGTTTTTGTGTACGATAGGTTCCCCTTTTACGTGAAAAAATAATGTTTTACCACAGCGGTTGGTTGCATATCGCGAGAATGTAAAAATAAAATTGCTTGATTAAACTTACTTTAAGTTTTGATTATGCGATATCCTATGGAGTGTTTAAGACAACTCTAAAATTTCGTTTAACTTTAGGTTAATATCACCACTATATTTTGATTATCATAGAACAATAGCAGTGCATGTAAAGGCGTGTTTAGTACACTACCATGGAACAGGCATGTCATTAAACCCAACCCTTCCATCCCACATCACCCTTCAAAAATCATACAAAATACGTGAAAAATCAACGATCTTATACACAAAACATCTCAGAAATGGAAAAATGTAAATACTTTGTATTCATAAATCATTAGAAGATACCGAAATGATTTTATTTAGGTTTGTCTCACCACCAATAATATGTTTTACAGTGTGACCGTTGGGGCGAGCACAGCAGGAATTACACATATCTCGCATCATTGTCAACTTAGTGTTATTTTTGATAATTATCAATTATCATCAGAGAATTTGAGAGAGAGAGAGAGAGAGAGAGAGAGAGAGAGAGAGAGAGAGAGAGAGAAAGAGAGAATACTTCTAAGTTTAAAAATAAAAATAAAATACATTCCATAGACTTGTTCCACCCTAAAACCGTCCTTTATATACTTTTGGAAAGAATTGATGACTAACCAGACTATATTTTTTCTGTAATTTGATCAAATCTGTAAATGATAAATATTATTCTTCTCTTGTTCCTTGTTATCTATTTTTTTTCCTGGCTCATACATTTTGTTTTTTAATTTGTTTATTTTTGCATGCTTAATATACGTTGTAACCCTAGTGCCTCCCCCAACCTTGTAGGTGTGCAATTTCCTATTTTCCAGTTTAACGGTTTTACCATATGCAGAATCTACATAGATTTTGATTGATATTGATATCATTTGATGGCAATGATATCAATTATTTTCAGCAGGTTTAAGTTTAATTCCAGCCTTATGCTCATGTATCTGTACATGCATATATGTATCGTAGGTTTCAGCTGATTGAAACTATATGTATACATGAAACTATCTTTAAATATGGAAAATAAGGCAAAATCTACTAAGTATTTAATTTTACATGAGAAGAAAAAATGATTTCTCTCTTGTTTAATGATCAAATCATTTATCTTAGATACTTGGAATACATGTATACCGATATACACTCTTTGTGTAGCCGGTCCGTGTTTGCTTTGCTCCTGTTTTGTAATTTTCCTTTGGGATTTTGATTTTAAACACTGTTCATGATCATTATCACCACATTTCATTTTTTTAAATATTGCTTCTCATCATACCTTGCTATCTAAAACTGTGTTTTACTCATAAATGATTATACCTTGTACTCATATAGGTACCTAAATAGAAATCAGATAAGTAGAATTGACAGCAACGCCTTTCAGGGATTACCGCAACTTCAAGAACTGTGAGTCGGATTTTTCACCGTCTATTTCTTTCTTTTTTTGCAAGCACGCTTCCTTCTGATAAGATACGAGTTTGATTGATTATTAAATGGACTAAGCAATGCCTGCTATTAGTTTTGCACATATCACATGCCTCTAGCCATGCTGCTCTGAAACATTTAATCATTTTAAGGCAAATCACATATTTTACCAGGAAATGGATGCTTAACAGTGGCGCCTAGTGCGCCAAAAGCGCATTTGTTAAGCCTTGAGAAACCCTTGCTATAATTTGGGTTTTTTATGCATGATACGAATTTATGAATATGAGCTATAAAGATTGCATGAATAATTGTTTATTATAACATTTTTGATTGATTTAACAATTGTTTTGATATATTTTCAATGCTGACATGAATTTATATAAGTATTTGATATCCATATAATATTCATTCGCCTCTAAGCTGCTACTGGAGTAGATTTACCGGCTTGGTTGCTTTTCGAACGGGGCATCAAGGTTGCATAGACTTCTAAATGTATGAAATATATTTTGTAGCAATATGTTTGGAAAGAAAAAAGAAATTATAAAATTCTACAATGAATGAAAAATAAAACAAGGAATATTATTCTAAAGATAAGACAAGGTTTTCGCATTATCATGCAAAGATAGTAATGCCTTACTTTGCGTGCTCATCAAACTCTTGTATCGTTCATACAAAAACCAAACCATCTGCATTCTTATAGACGACGGCCGCACTTAATATACCATAGTAAATAAGCGGTTGTAAGACCTCCCCTCCCAAAAAAAAAAAGAAAAAAATAAAAAATAAAAAATAAAATAAAAATAACAACGTGTTGTCGTATTTATCAGTTTCTACAAGAAACACTTTGTTTTCTTAAGTTCATGCTGTCACTGCACAATGTACATGTACTACAGTGTATTGTATAACAGTATGACACAAGGAAACGTTCTACAGGGATTTACGACGATTTTGAAATACGTGTGTCTGAATTTCAGTCTGTTTTGTTTCGTCTTTTATTGGATATCTCTTACCAATGCAGTTGTTGTCATTTTTTTTTACTTCACAACGCGTTTCTGCAAATCTTCCCGTCCATTGTAATGTTTTTGGGTGAATGAAATTCCTAAACGCGGCAAAGAATGAATAGTGCTCTCCGCCTTAGGGGGTGTGTAGAGATGAGCGTAACAACTAATATGGCGGTAATCGGAGATAAAAAGGGAAATAATGCGTATTTATCAATTCATGTAATCTTAAAACTTGCGCATGCTCGGCTACCATATCTTTTTAGCTTGCAAAAGCAATGTATCAACCTCTAATAATAAAACGCCGCTTAATGATAAAAATATCATTAAGCGTTGCAATTGCAACGCCTAATGCTATAAATTCTTGCATTAATAGTTGACAACATCAGCTGCTAATGATAAATCGCCGCTTAATGATAGAATTTTATCATTAAGAGTCGCAAATGCACAGCAAACCTAACGCTTAATGAATCAAGCAAAAAACTACATGGTCAACCCCTAATGATACAAATGTTTTATCATTAAGGGTTGCAATTGCTCTCTTAATGATATAATAATATATCTAAATGTAGAACAGTGGTCTGCATTGAACATACGACTTGTCGTGAATGTCCTTAATGTCTTTAGTGGTTATAATACAATTTAAGAAAACGTTATATACATCTAGAGAACTCAATCAAAATCGCATTTTTAAATTATTCATAGAACCCCCCACCCCCTTAATAAAAATGCATTATGATGGTACTGTACATGAATTCATGCAGGTGTGTATCCTTCCTTGGACTGTAACTAAAATCTTTAGTAAAGAGATACTGAACATAAAATCCTTTTAAAACAATTACAATTGTACATATATGTCATTAAAATGTGTTTGTCTTTAAGTATAATTGAAATACTAATATTGTAATAAGATTGGCATACTAATCCCTTAAAACAATAATTTAATTGGTAAAACCCCTTTAAGCAGAGATAGGTTAAGGCAGGTTTATTTTATCTAATGCACCCTGGTTTTCAAAAAGCATTTTGTTATGTCCCTAAGAGAATGTCTAGAGATGTAATTATTTTATACCTGTTAAAAGAAAGCATCATTGATACATTTAAACCTAAACTCTGTATTTTGAACCCCTTAATCTTACAATGTTGGAACAAGTTACCAAATAGCGATCTAGGTTACGGAATGACAAATTTGCTTTGATTTAAAAAATTACAGTAAAAATGAGTTTCATAATCACAAGGAAAATATTGTCCCCAAGCCCTTTAAAATAAATTATATCAACATGTTTACTTTGTAAATAATTGTTAAAAATAAGTTTGACAAAGTCAGTTAGTGTTCGATAACGTCAATTTTCACCTTAACCTCAAAATTCACCTTACCTTAAAATACATGTGCGTCATCTCCATCCAAGAAACTCGAAAATTGCGTCGTTTATCAAATTTACTTTTTAGCTAAACTAATCCGGAGGTTCAAGTGACCTTTTCTGATCACCTGTTGCCCAACTGTCTGTCCGTCTGTAAACTTTTCACATTTTTGTGTTCTTTTCTAGACCCACAGGTCAAATTTAACCAAACTTAATACAAATCATGGAAGGAAATTCTGATTTGTTGAAATAAAGGGCAAAACCCTTTTCAAAGGGGGAAAAACAGTCATGAAACAGTAAAAATAGGATGTGTCTATTAAAAATGCTCCTATTAAGAACCACTGCACCAGAAATGCTAATATTTACATCAAAGCTTCTATATATAGTGAGAATTCAAAATGATTCAAACCGTGATCCCCGGACAAATACTAGGGCCCCACGAGGATTTCAAAGTTCTATAAAGAAATATATAGTGAAAAATGTTTAAAAATCTTAAAAACAATGCTGTAATTTGTGATAAAACTATACAAGCATCCTAAGATGTAGATTCTCAGATAGTAGAAAATCAAAATTGTTTAAACAGTGACCCCACGACATTACTGTGGTCCCATTTAAAATATTATTCAAACCGGACCATCGAGCCAATACTGGTTTCTCATGTAGGTCCCAAATTTCAACTTAAAAAATATAGAGGCCTAGGATAATAAGAATGGTAAGGAGCTGCATCATATAACTAAGGATATGATATCCCAAAACTGGGTTTTAATGATCTTGTTTTTATATTTTAATTTTATGAATTGTCAAATTATGGAATTTTGGGGAGTTTCAAAATATTTAAGAAGAATTTTATGTTAAAAAATATCAACAGATATACAAGAACTGTTCAGGTGAGCGATAAGGCCCATCGGCATCTTTTTCAGTATCCTCACATTAATGATTTTTGACAGAATGTGTACACAATAATCATATTGTTTTGTTTTAGTTGCAATAAGGCATTTGATTAAAAAAAATGAATGTTATTTTTTGATTACGCAAAACCTAGTACGGATAAATCAATATATTAATATGACGAAGTTACACTTTAAATATGTATTTTTTTCTGTATGTTGCATATTTTATTGACGCCAAGTTTTAATATTGTTGTTTTATAACAAATAAGCATATCTAAAATTTGGATAAATACAGAAAATCATTTATTTAACAGGTATATAGGAGAAAATCCATTTGAATGTACATGCGATTTAGAGCAGTTTACGGTGTTTATGAAGACTAAGAGGATGTTGCCCTACAATTCACAGTTTTATGAAGAACCCAAGTGCAAGTCTCCAATTCATTTAAAGGAAGTACAGATCATAGACGTTCCATTTCATAATATGAGCTGTAGCACAACATATGGCAAGTATATTGCGAAAACATATCATCTGTAATGTTGATGGTTTTCATTTTTATTTAATGTGGTGTAATTTTTTGTTGTTTGAGTAATATTTTCCTTGATTTTGAACGATATATGTTGAGAAAAATGTAGAAATAACAAAGCAAATGAAATAAAGTTATAAATTTATATTTCTACGTACAGTCACATACATCTTAATCACGATATATATATATATATATATATATATATATATATATATAT
>WFKH01010211.1:10682903-10706032 GCA_016163765.1 Magallana hongkongensis | reverse complement strand
ATATGCTGATTCTCGTGATTGAGATGTATGTGACATTCAATCACACAAAATATCAATGGAATGAAAGCATCAGAACGTTAAGCGTATTGAATCGTAAGAAAAAAAAGGGGTTTTTATGACGGAATCAAGGAAAGAAAACAATAACATAACAATGGTTTGTTTTTTTTTAGAGTGATAATCTTTATGATCTTTTTCTCATTTATTAATATGTAAGTAATAATTATTTCAAGATAGTATGTACTATTTGTAATTGTAGAAACAGCGACTCCAATACGGACGACCAATGATTATGAAAGTACAAAGCAAACAATTTTTTCGACACCATTGAAGAACGATCAGCACACGTCTGGTATTTTTCTTATCTGATTAATTTATTATAAACATGGCTTAAAAATATTTCTTGGGTGTATGGAAATTTTAAAAATTTATCATCCTTACAATTTGGTTCATGAATGTCATCATTATGAAACTCGGTGAAAAACTAACGCATTGGCGTTTTGCTAAGATTTACCAAGTTTGCTATAAAATATGTGAAATATTCATTGAAACATGCATGATAAATACGGAGATTTCGTCACTGCTGCTTCGGGGACACTTTGCAGCAGTCCAAAAAACCGAGGGTCGATTTTTCAAAAATAATGTATACTTTGTTCAGCTGGATCTTGAACAATACAGGTATGTAACATATTATCCTTATCTTAAACCAACCGAAAAAGTTGACGCTTCGGTCCCTTATCCAAAACAACAAGATAATCACTGCAGGAAATCGTATTCTGTAGGTTACAGGTTTATATAAAATTATAAAGGAGCTACTTAATAGTTGTATGACAACTCTTGAGCATAAATCGGTCGAAATCTGAGAAGACCTGGGTACCATTTCTTATTTTTACAAGACGAAATAGGTCAAAGAGTACAGCAGGCGCGTCATGTATGGGGAATTTACAGGATATACAGTTAAATGTTAAGGTAAGAAAAAAGCAACACTTCTATGCTTACGTATGTGATTTGGAGATCTCGATATCGAGATTCTATTTTTATGGAACAATTCGTATTTTATGTCTTTTTTCATTTAAGTACCACGCATGTCAAGTTTTATACAATGCACAGTTTACATAGAACTAAATGGATCTTAAAAAGTCAATAACAAATAGCTGCAATACCTTTACCTATCTATTTGCCGAGTAGAGGGTTTAAACTAAAACAATTTTGCTTTTGAATAATTCTATTTAAATTTTGCTTTTGAAAAATGCACAGTTTTATGTAACTTTACATGGACATGTACGACTGTCAAGGAAACGAAATTCATTAGTATGAAATGTGGCGATAACGAACGTGTTCTCAATCAAACGTCAAAAAGAAAACTACAAACAGGAGCAGAGCAAACACGGACCTCTACAAAAATTGGAGGTAGGATCAGGTGCAATGGAGGAGTAGATATCCTCTGCTGACCGGTCACAACCGCCGTGTGCTCTTTGTCGTAATCGGGAAAACGGGAATATTCGTAGACAATTCGGTGATTGATAATGGCCAAACAATAAGTATGATAAACGTCAGTCAGCATATGATCTAGCGGAAGATTGTATTTGCTGACAAGGTCGTTGCGTCGACCATAAAACTTACGAAATGATGACTTCAATTAAGACTGTTGATGATTTTGTTTTATCAACTTGTTTGTCAGTAGCTTGCCTCGATTTAGAAATTGTTCATACGTAGAGCATGCCCTTGCGTATCGAATCAACTGAGAGACAAAAACTCCATATGCAGGTGTTAAAGGTATATTGCTACATAAGTAATGAAAGTTGACGAATGAATATTGATTGGGTTTTTTTTAATCTTACGCTGTTGCAGTTTTTTAAAGGATGTTGCAATGGATGACGACAACAGGTTGACACCAATAAAACACGGGGATAATAAAATCTTAAAGTGTATTCTATAAGAGATGAGTAAAAATACCTATGTATACCTATTACATGATTGAAATATGCTTAACACACTTTCTAATTTTTACTTTTCTTTTCCAGTCTACCCTGGTTACTTTGCAGTTTTATTCAGATTCATTAACAAATGTTTTCTACAAAACCTTGATTGTGTTGATTATGTGTCTTGAACGTATGTTAAGCTGTCTTAAAAAAGAACCAATATACACTTTCGTCGAATTTTGGCACTATGATTTTCGAAAAAATAAAAGTGTATTTGAAACGTTTTTATTTATATAATTGTTTATACTATTACACCTCAAGACCGAACAGCATGATATATTTAGCGCACGTGCATGCATTCGTAGTGTCTAATTGTCAAAACTATGCCACGAAGACAAAATAGCCATTTCAACACCAGCTTTCCTTAAAAAACATAAAAATTGGTTGCCTCAGCAGGTGTCGCCCACGGTTAAACTTTAACACTTAGTATATATTTTGGATTAAAACCAACATTCTCTGTTGATTTCGTCGCGGGAGAGGCCTGCAGACATATCGTATTAAAAAAAAAATAACTCTGTTCAGTTTTCTCCGGAATTTGGAATAATTTTGCTTTATCACTGTATAACATCGATTTGAATCATCATTTATTGTAGATATTACGTATTTCAAACAAGGATATGGACGTTTTCAAGGTTTTTGAAATCAAAATTTAATCCACGTCAGATTCGAAAATTTAAATCTGTTCTATAAACTACTCACTGACTTCATTTTTGTAACTATGCATGATGTAAACAAATCCTTTCAAGATATTTATAGATGAGCTGTGACCATGTATTAACCATGCAGACATAACACAGGTAAGTGAAATTATTGTTATTTTGCACCAAACACACGGTAATTAATCACCAGAAACAATAGTAGTCGTGCAACCGAAAATTAAAGTTGAAGACACCAAAGAAGATAATCACGGTACACAAGATCCACAAATTCACGATCTCAAACAATATTGATATCAGACATAGCATTTAATTTTTTTATTGGACCTCAGTATCGTATTTTAATGAATTATAAAACATCAGAGGAAATGTAAAGTATGTCATGTACCATAACTATAATCTCTGATGACATCGTCTGCAACTATACAGTAGCAGCTGTCAAAATGTGTAAAGAATGTTTTGGTATTTTGATGGGGAACAAATAGGGTTACATGTATAGTTAGTTTTCATGATCAAAACAATTATAATGATTGAAATATATCTGTTTGTGTTCATGTCTGTTTTATATGATATATCTGTACAAAAACACACAGCAAACATAAACACTAAGTAAAAATTAGATTATATATTTTGCTAAAATTTCTTTTTTGTAGAAGGCGAAAAAGCCGTGATCGATTGCAGTGCGCTGCTAGAACAAAGGGACATCAGTGTGTTAGGTCGAATCTTGCTTGCGAAGATTAGGAAAGTTTTTTTTATAATGCTTTTTTGTAAAATATTTAACTTACAAAATGCTCATATAGCACTTACAAACGTAGTCTTTATTTTCAAGTGTATCCTACAATTTAACATACGAAATACCATAAAATATTTTAAATTTAATTCTCATTAAGTTAGTTACGAATAATTGCTATGATTTAGCAGGAAATAACATGAAAAAATATAAACAAATCCAACTTCTTGGTTAATGTGTCTTAATGTTACTAAAAAGGAATAAATATTAATTAAATCAAACTAAGAAAAAAAAACAATCAAACAAAATATTAATACATGATTTGTATATTTTTTAAATTTACAGAATGGAAAGAAGGGAATATTCATGTGTTTTGTGTGGTGGAAGACCATCTTCATCAGAACGTCGTTCTGCCAGTTCCTTCGCCCAAATTGAGTGCAAACATTTTTTTTCTGTAAATGCCATAGAAACTGATTTATTGTGTAACAAGTGTCGCCACAAATGCCGAACTATTTCACGAAGAAAACAGATTTCAGATATCAACTTGAATAATGAGGATGATGCAAAAAAAACCCCACCAAACTTCAGATCTTCAAAAAGAAGTAAATGTATCCCAGTATCTAGTCCTCCATCAATTGCCTTACCATTGCCATCTTCATCTAGGAGTCAGTTATTGTTTGGTTTGCAAAAACCCTAATCCAAAGCTACTGTCAGTTACTTATCAAGCACGGATGGATGTATTTGTCAGAAAGAAATAGTTATTCCACCAGGAGCAAGATGCTGTGCAGGCTATTTAGTTAGTAGTAAACTCTCAGACGACGCTGTGCAGCAAATTAAAACCAATGACGGTGTATTGCTGAACAGGACATCTGTGCTAACCATCATTTATAGTTGGAGAGAAATGGCTTTTGAACACCCACGCCTAGATTTGGAGGATGAAAGCAGCATGCATGATGAAGACTATAAAGTGTTAAGGTTTTCACGTAGTGAATTTCAGGATATTGTTTCAACAGTAACAAGTATCAGCTCATCAAAGTAGAAGCATGAGAAGCTGTGTTGCCATTCTCCTTGTGAAATTGCGGTCTGCTCTCTCCAACAAAATGCTTGCAGTGCTGTTTAATAGGACAAAATATCAAGTAAATCAAAAATTAAAAAAAAAACCGATGAACACCAGTCCATCAATCTGCCTTGTAACTTTTTTCATACGATATTAAATATATTAAATATTCTTTCAGATAAGACGTGTCATTAAATCTGCCAGAACAGCACTCATGACTGATTTTATACCACGAAATTCCAGTATATAACTCGGGAGGATGTAATTCAGAAGCACACAAGTCAACTTGCCAAAGACCTCATGACCTCTAGTGTTACTGAAGATCCAGCACTATTGGTCTTGTATTGAACATATGTGTACATACAAAAGAGTTCTAACTTTTCTTTTTCCAGGAGATCCTAAAGTCTATATAAACATTGACCGTTATTGAAGTCAATGAGTCTATGTTTCGCGCAGCAAACATATACTGTATTTAACGAAAGTATCGATACCGTAGCTCATACAAATATTGATCGACATTCTGAATGAAGAATAGAAATTAAGTAGTAATAATGCAATTCTAGGAATGATTATAAAAAATATTCATCAATAATGATAACTCTTATTAAAATCGTTGACATAAATGCATTCAAAGTTTCGTAAAATGTTAATTTCATAAAAGAAAAGCTCCGTTGGTTTTCCAGAAATAAATTGCTTTTTGTCTATAACACAAATATCTAAATACATATATTTTTCTTCACACCCACAAACATACCATGGTCCGAAATGAAAACATCCGTAGAAAAATGCGTGATGTAAAACTAATTTCGTTCTTATGCAGTGAGTTTATTAAATAACAATGAGAACACAGTACAGTGTAATGTTAGTATTACTCTTGTCAATTTTCAATTGACTATATAGGGACTTTTTTGCCAGCAAGTACTACAATAAAAGCATTTTGCGTGTAATCATTTTTAAAAGAACAATTTTTCAGCATAGGTTCTCTGGAATTTCGCGAATATTTATTGCACGCATATTTTACTTGGCAGTACAGTTTACAGTATAAATAATGGCTCATTTTATTTTATATATCACAGCCTTACACATTCAACAATCGGCTAGTTAATGAACATCAGTGAAAACATCTAAGGTAGATTTCTATTCGGCATAAAATATAAATAAGTATCTTTAACAAATAAGAGTGGGTTGCTTTCAGATTTGAAATATCAATATCCTTGGAGCTCATCATTTTAAAATTATCAAAATTTGCTATGCCATAAGAATCTGTACCTATGCCAACAAATCCATTGGATGGTTTAGATAGAATAGTTGTTGTAAACAAGGATATTCCATTCACACTGCCAACAGCGGTAGAATTCTGAGAATGAAAGAGAAATCATATCAATGTATCTCATTTCTTTCCGATATAATTCGATATTTACTTCAGTGTCGTCCTCAGAAACTTTCGGCTAGTGACACATCCACGTTTTGACCATGGTCCAAACCGATGAATTTTCTTCTTCTATCAATAATTCGTCCTTGTTACAATTTGGTAAAGTAAATATTACCTATCTCGCATATGCTTGTGTGCTTACGCATGTATGTTCACAAAATATGATTATTATTACTTTTAAATTTCCAAAATCTTAAAGAGTTTATCTCCCTCATACGCTATGAATAATTAAAACGAGAAAAGATCACTTAGTTGGCCCACGGTATTAACGCGTATACATGACTAATCTCTGGTGTTTGATCGTGACTTCTGATTATACCCATAAGTACAGTTATTAGGGAGACAGGAATAAAAAAAAGATATTTATGCATAAAGCATACATCACTGGTTCATTGTATTCATTGTCAAAGTCCGTTTTAGATCATATTATTCTATAAGTATCGATTTTGTGTATCAATATCAATACATCTTGACTATAGATATGATCCACAGAAGTTTGACATCTATACGAACACATTTATATCTAACACTTAGGTATTAAGGTTTCTATATTTTATGCATTCAGAGATTTTCCTAAAATCATTTTTGCTCTGAAAATGAGTTAGAAGTCCCAAATGAGAAAGGCTTATAATATATGTTATTGAAAATGATCTGTAATTTGCCGTTTAAAGACAGGGAACTGTTTGCACAGTACTACTTATTTTACTCTCATTCAAGCAGTATACTTACTTTCACAGTAAGGCTTATATTATTCCAACCATTTGTTGATACATTTACTGATCCCTCTTTAATAACTTTTGTACGAGCTGTAAACAGAAATAACTAAAATTCAAATGCGAGTATTATAACGCATTTGAATAAATTAGAAAAACCAACAACAGACATAGAGAGGTTAAAAATTAAACGATTTTAAAATAAATTGAGCATATAAATTAACTATGGTAATGAAACTGTGAAATCAAATACATGAGCACTTACACAAGTCATTGGTAAGAACAAATTTCTGTTGATCAGGTAGTATAAAGAAAAAAATCCCCTTGGCTTCCCAAGCATTGCATCCTCCTTGATCTACCCTTACAGCCACAAATGTTCCTTAACTTTCATTGACCTTGGGAATCTGGGTCTCCACACTCACAGAAATATCAGTCCTACAAACAGGCATGTATATATGTCAAAGAATTGGTAACAAATTAATATAGATTAAGGCCACATAATAAATCTTACAATATAGACATGTAAAAAAAAAGAATATATTTCATTTAAGTATAGATTAAGATCATATACCGAAAACACATTTATCTCAAAAATTTACCTTTTCAAAAAGTATTTAAATTATAATCGGTGTAAAAATATATATTATAAGGCTAATATTGTATGCATATCGAAATGGTTTTCAAATGTTATAAGTAACAAGTAAACAATTGGTGCAAAGTATAGTATTCAAAACTAAGGTTTTCTTAAATGTAACCAATATTCATAGTCTGAAGAAGTACAGTGAGGCACATCACTCACCTGGGCAACGATAGCCATAACTTAAATCAAATCAATTTGATTTGATCTAAGTTACAGCTATCGTTGCCCAATTTGAGAAAATCTTCATGATAATAGTGATTCGACTTAAGAGAAAATGTTTAAAAGAACTCCATTTTTCTAAATTTTAATTATCCCCTTTAAAAGTAGGTCCTTCATTTGAACAAACTTGAAAAACATTCGTTTTAAGATGCTTTCAATTGTAACAAGCTTGTAACAGTTACCGACAAGTTAAAACAGTGGTTAATGACAACAGATAGCAGACAAAGCTCCCTTAAATTAATACAAGCATAAAAGACTTTAAATATAAAGTAATTAATGAAGGTCTGAAACTAATAAAACCTTAAAAAATTTCAAAAACAAAAACAAAGTCCTTGTATAACAGTATGTCTTTGTAAGAAAAGAAAGGTATGGCCCGTGTTTTGCATATATAACTCATCAACACCTTTAACACGACAGGTGAAGACGTCATTTGTTGTACTGTACTTATGTACATTCAATTAAGATGATTTCTTTGTGCCAGTATGTTTTAAGTAGTTAAATGTGGTCATTGATAGGGAAAGACTTGTGAGGAGATGACAGAGCAACTTGTACATACCAAGAATGGTTTCCTATGAGATCGATAGGAAAGACTAGATTCAATATACACCAGTAAAAAGGTGGGTAGGTAACAACTTGGGTCAGCGCCATTCCATGACTAGGATCGTCAGATTTTCTGGTTCCAAATACACCTACTTGTTGTGCAAATAGTGAAGTCTTGACATTTTCTGGATACCCTGTGTGTATAGAAAGACATGACTCAACTTGATTTCTTTGGAATGATGGTGTAAGAATAGACAGAATGAAATATGCATTGTAAATAGTGAAGTACAGTTTAAAGGAGAAGAGTGCATGGTAAGTGTTTTAGTGGAGCAATTCACTGAACTTTGTCTAAAAAGAAGATTTTTACATGTAGCTGAAAACAAAGAATAAGATAAAGATAGCATATTCTCCTTTTTTATATTGATTGATCTAATACAAAGAGAAAGACTTCAAACTGAGTTAAAAGGAAACTGGAAAGTAGACTGATTGATATGCTCACAGTGAGTCACCATTAATATTAAATCCAAGAGCAGAAAAACCACTAGAAAATGATGCATCGACAACAATATTAGGTTTAAATAATCAAATAAAGTGATAAAGTGTATGCCTTTGTTTATAATTTAGGTGTTTTTGAATGAAAATATACCTAAGTATTTGCTATGAACTATTTGTTAAATTTCTTCCAATATAGTTACCATGACAACGATCATTTACCAGTTTTAATCGCCTATAATATTCACAGACTTATTTGCTTTTTCTGTTTGACACCAAGAAACAGGAATATTCAAAACAGTCTGCATTAAAATCTGTTTTCTAGAAGGATCTGACGATTTCATGATTTCATATGCACCTGTCTGTTGTGCAAAGTTGTTTAGTTCAGAAAAATAGGGGTATCCTGTTCAGAAAAGTTATTGAATAATGAGGTCAGAATAGATTTCGGCATCCTTAAAATTTTGAATATTTCTATTCATGCAAAAGATAGTTTTTACCTTTATTTTTAGTGTAGATAGGTTGACGATAATTATACATCTATTACAATTATAATAAATTTTGTGAAATGAAATTAACAGTGGAAACCATCAAAATGTTCAATGTATGGCAGTGGAAATGGCGTTACATCTGGAGAGTTTGGGTAATGTCCTTTTTGTCCTGTTGACAAATTTGTAATGGTGATCACTTCATCAACTCTAACAGGGATATTGATCTGGCCATTGTTTATCTAGATATTTTAAGGTTTATGAATATTTATTGAAAATACATTCCAAAGATTTTTCATCAAAGGAGTATCAAAATAATAAGCAACATGCATTTATCATTTTTGCAAGAAACTACTAAGCCTTAACAAAAGGTTGAACATAGAATGAAGCTCTGGTCATTCAGAAAACTAAAAAAACTACAGTGACTGAAATGTAATTTAAGGTGATTGATTAAAACAACTCCTCCATTCAGTGACATGTTCAGTTATTTCAGTTAGCATTCTATTGACTGAATGGCAGAGTTAATCCTGTAAATATTTCTTTTAAATTTTCTTCATGTTCAATCATTCCAGGCTGACGAACTTTTTTTTATACATTATTCTTTCTTTTGTGCTAATTGACCAGGAAATATTTGAAATGCATGCAATTTTCACACAATTTAGCAAACAGCACTCCTCTATATGACAGTTTTGTAAAGAAGTGATAAGTCAAATCTACCTTGATTTTAGTAAATAGAATATATTAACCTTGACTTGTCCAAAAGGTCTAAAGAAGTCAGACTGGGAAGTAATCTGTCCAAAATGGAGGCTACTCTTCCACACATATACGGTTGAAATACTAGCCTGCAATTATTTTTTATTTTGATCATTAACGGAATAATTGCAGGGTTTTTTTTATATTATAGCTTGATTACAGCTGAAATCTTATCGGATATTTAATATTTACTACAACGTTTACAAAATTAAGCCAATGCAGACTTAATTAGGTAGAGATAGTCCTTTTTAATATAATACTTTAAGAACTTCTTTTACCAATAACGCTACTTGCCTAGCCAAATGCAAATTATGGACATTATGTTTAATTGTTTTGCACTATCAATATTAGGTTGATATGTTTTTTTTTCAATTATTGCAGTAATTTTACTTACATAGCTGTCTGTTAGTTGTATAGTGACATTCTGTGGTTTGACAGAATATGAAGGGGGTGGGGGTCGAATACAAATAGAATGGTCATGACTCTGAAAGAACATTTCGTATTAGACATAAATACAAGAAACATAATTTTGCTTCGTTATAAATATAATTTGTTTTCTCAGATAATTTCTAAATTACAGAAGATGAAAATTCCATTGACATAAATGTATTATTTTTATTAACTGTGTGTTCAAAGTAAATGTGTCATGCTGTAATTTCTTATCAATATGAATAAGATGTGCTTTTTCCATAGAATACGCTATTCAAAATATACATTTTGTTATAATAATTTGATAGTTTTAAAGTTGAGCAAGTGATATTAGGCTAATAAGTATAACAAATTAGTATTTGATTAGAATTCTAAATTCCACATTTTGTCTGAAAACTTAATGAAGTTAGACAGTAAATGAACTCAGAGTTTGTTGTTATTATTTTGAATTATTACCATTGTTTCTATAATAATAGTGAGATTCTTTATGTTGGGGCTAGCTAGAGACACCATGCTTCCTCCCTGGTGTAACTTACTTTCTCCATGACCATGGGACAGGTACTTCCATCCAGGTTTAGTGAACTGTGAGGTATGGGCTGACAAACATGTATCAGATAGTGAATTTCAAGCACAAAAAGCACATTTATTCACGTCCATTTTGCTTTTCAATTTTACATTATTTTATATGATATTTACAATAATTCAACAATTTAAAATTACACAACCCTGGATGACAGAGTACACTTAGTACTTCAAAAGAAAAGAAAAGAAATGTAATATAGATTACCCTCATTTTGTTTTCTCTCCATTAACTTTTAGGTGAATTAAACAATTTGAAAAACTTTGAGATTTGACATTTGTAACATTTGTAACAGGCTAAAATCCATATTATGTCATGAGGTAAAAATATCCTTGTAATTATGTGTTATACTGTAATTCTCAAAATATTACTTTTTAGGTTTGTTACTGACTGACTACAGAAATATATCGGATTAATCAATCTCATAGATGGCGTAGCGAAGCCGAGCCATCTATGATTAGATCATCCCCATATAATTCTGTAGTCAGTCAATAACAAGCCTAATAAGTGTTTTGTTTTACCAAGGACAATCAAGTGAGACATTTATTCACAAAAAGCGATGATCTACGCAAATCCATTTAAAAGTGGCCTCGCATCTCGTCCAATTTTACGTAATCGAACTCTTCAAAATTATCATTCTCACATTTCAAACAGTTTTTGGAAAAGTTTCGGTGCACCCTTGTTTACTTACAATGTTTCATTGCTATTTAATTTTAAATGTTTTCTCCCTTTCCCCCGCAGAGATGTGAGCAA
Organism: Magallana hongkongensis; assembly: GCA_016163765.1. Classification (NCBI taxonomy): domain Eukaryota; kingdom Metazoa; phylum Mollusca; class Bivalvia; order Ostreida; family Ostreidae; genus Magallana; species Magallana hongkongensis. The sequence goes on along the minus strand of WFKH01010211.1, from coordinate 10,694,574 downwards.
ATCTCGACGCTGCCATTTTATTCTGCTCCAGACACAACAATGTGACGTCAATTCAAAGGACAACTTCTCTAATTTAAAAGTAATTTCAAAGGGCAACTACTCCAAATATTTTAAGAACTTACCGAACGCGGTTAAGGTATTAAATATTATGAAATGTCGAGATGAGTAGGCGAAGCGTCAGACATATTGCCGAATATAAATTCACACCTCAGACGGACATACTAGTAGAGATATATCCGGCAGTCACGTGTCATGTATAAAACAATGAAAGTGTGACATTTCAGTCCAAGGGAAAACAATAAAACATTGAGCCTTCCTTCACAACTTGAGCCTTCCTTCACAACCTAGAAATATAACTGATGAAGTAAAATCCTCTCTTTGATCAAAATGTATTTAGCACATTTAAAAGTTGTTTATTTTGTATTCAGTGTCATGTCAGTTTTAGCAGTAGTAAATACATGTACCTGTGATCCAGATGGGACTTTCAACGACATAGTGTCCACTCCATGGAGTCTCGGCAGTCATCAGTCCATTCCGAGGAATTGGCAGAGATTCGTAATAACTGGCAATCAAATTCCTTGAGATAGTGCTAAAATGAATGGAAGACAGAATTAGGTTTAAGGAGGATTGGTGGTCAACAAATTAACCATCCGATCTACCTGACATTTTAGGATATAACCAAAGAAAATATCCGTAAATTTGTATTTTAAATTAGGGTATTTTTCTTTTTTTTATATAGAGCTTTTCTTCTAAAGGAGATCATGAATACAGTCTAAAAATGACCACGACCATCGAACACTCTATATGGCTTGACTTCTTACAGTAAGTAGTTTTTTCGACTTGCTTTATTTTCTTATTTAAAGCATTAAACAGTGTTAAAACTTAGAACCCAAGTATAATATCAAGATAAGAGTATTTTTGACAGTTCTCCTGAATATACATGTATATGAATTGAAAAAGAGTTAATGTTATAAATGTCTAAATGTGGTTGACTGTGAGTTTTATCTGAGTTCGTTTTGCTCTAAGCATGAATTGTATTATTTAACTGTCCTTTCATGAGAAAAATGTGGCAATAGCAACATTTTAGTACGGCGTGCTGTTGATTGTCGGGCTGAGATATCAAAAGTGGGACCACCAGGAATTGCCTAAGTAACAAACACCTAAAATAGCTGCACAGCACATTTACAATAGCGTGGAGAACATAACTGCCGGTAATTTGCCAAGAAAAGGGAAATAATTTTCAAATTAAATCATGTCTAGATCTACTGATAGCTGTGCATATACTAAATGGACCTTAATATGTTCATCGTGTCAGAATTTTTTTTGTAATAGATTGTATTTTACTACTTATAATTATATGCCATTTTTTTCAGTTTATATGCTTCTATTCGTTACATTTTTGGTACATTATATTATTTTCATCAAGTACAAAAACTATTTTCTGTCTATTAAAAAGAACAGAAGTCTTTCTTTGGAAAAATGTTGGTTTATCAATATCATCCATTATAAAGGTTCCAGTTACGTTAAGAAATGTCACTAAATCACAATTTTACAGCAAGTAAAAAATACAGGACATATTTAACTTTTCAACAGTTACAGATATGTCATGCATGCAAAGTAAAAAATTTGTTTACAAACATTCATACATGTATATAACTACACATTCCTGATTAAAGCCATATTGCATTTGGCATTCATGATAGTTTTGTGATTATATTATAATATTTTGGGGGTTTTTTTCGCTCTGATACACTCAAACACTTATCTTATTCAAATTATTCAATGCATAATAATGACAGAATAATGTACAGAAAATGGCTTTAAGTACCATTTTTTGTTTCAACACTACAGTGAAATCTTGTGGCGCTCGTTTTCAGTGTTTTAGAAGTGTTTTTAGAAAATATTACTGAAAATTTTTTAAATATTAGTTCTGATAAGGACATTTTATATTACTTTCTCACAGTGCCACGAGAACACACACCACAGATTCATAATTTTGTGGAAGAAACAGTACCCAGATACTGCACAAAGGATTTTAGAAGTCATTTTCGGTTGAAAAAGACTACATTCGAAGTTATCCTACAACCCGTTGCACTAAGTTTAATAGCAAACCACCAAAGAGGCAAGGCAACCCCCAAGAAACAGTTATTGTTCGTGTGGTATATGGCCAATCAGGGGTCTTTGAGGGAGACTACAAATCACTTTAATGTATCCCTTTCAAATGTTTATAAGACGGTTATTAAAGTATCAAAGTCCCTAAAAGAGGAGCTTTTGAATGTGAGTGTTGACTGTTTTACAACGGTTATTGTTATTTATGCTATATCAATAAATATCCGTAGATTTTTTATTTTCAGTTTAAAGCCTTGATTCTTCAACCTAGGTAATACAACGGCCTGATCAACACAACAGCACGTACATTCCAACTAGGCATTGGCTTCCCTGGAATCATTGTGATACTTGATGGAACCAATATCAGACTAGGTTCCGTTTTAGGTGGAGACTCCGATTACATCAACCGGAAGGGTTATCCTTCAATTCAGTTACAGGTTTGTTCATTTACGAAATAAGATACATAATTAACGTAAATATGGTTTTTTTTACATCCATAAGGAGAGTACATTGTAATTTGCCAATATGTTCAGCTTGTAGTGGACCATAACCTTATGATAATGAGTGCCTACACTGGTTGGCCCGGAATGTGCGCATAATGCAAGGGAATTACGCAACAGTGCTCTTTTTACTTAAGGTGAAAATGGACAGTTGACTCCTCCACACATGCATATGATTGCAGATTTTGTATACCACCTTCGGCAATGGTTGATATCATCATTTAGAGATAATGAAAATCTCCAAAATTGTCAAAAACGTTTTAATTATGTATTGTCATCATGTAGGCAGACAGTAAAAAGAGCTAATGGTCATATGAAAGGAAGATTTAGGAGATTAAGGGAAATATTATTTCACGACCCAGAACATCTCTGTTCCTTTATAACTGCTGCATGCATTTTGCATAATTTATGCATTCTTACTGATGAAGATATAGAAGAATTTATTGAGTTTCAACAAAACCATCACCTTATAATCATTTCAACAACATATATTCCTATGCACAATGTAGTGTACAAAAGCGTCTGCAGCTTATGAACAATTTACCTTAACTTCAATACATAGCAAACAATATCCCTGACATTAATGTTTATGTATATGCGAAAACTTATAGTTTTGCAATCATCTGTCTTTATTGATTTATTTATGAAAGAAGTGAGTTTTTAGTAGTCTCAGATTAAGTACACACAATCTTGCCATAAATAAGGGTAGACACTTGGTAATCCGGATTTGGAATAAAAAGTGTTAGGGTCGGCGCATAAAAAATAGGGTAGGTCGGGAAACCGGAATCACAAATAAATGTATTTTTGTTGGGGGGGGGGGGGCTAAAAACTGTTTTGGTGTGCTTTTTCCGATAGCATCCCGATCAATTCTGTCAACTATGTCAAGCATAAGGAATACCCTCCTCTCAACCACAAACTTTCTTATTGGTGGATTCAGAGTTACATTATAAATATAGAAGGGGTCATAGTTTAAGGAGGCTGGATGGTCAACAATTTAACCATCAGATCTTTCTAAAATTTTAAGATATGTATTGTTAAGCTATAAACTATAACTTAGAAAAGAAAAATTCCATATAATTCACCTTTAAATTTGGGTACTTTCCTATACTTTTATATGGAGCTCTTCTTTTAAATGGGATCAATACAGTGTAAAAATGGCTATGACCATTGAGCCCTCTTAAGCAATTAAAATTCTAAATTATGCGTCTATATCAAAATATGAGTTATAATGTCCTTAGGGCGCCAGTGTTGGTCCAAAGATCACAAAAATGTTACAACTTTCTATGCATATATATTCTTATATCAAACTTTGAAACATTTTTGGGGTCCCATACTTGTCCAAGGATCTTGGTTTAGATAATTAAGAAACAATACTGTAGCAAATTACAATAAATGTTATTTACGCCTGTGTTTATATTCCCTACATTATATTAATGCCTGAAAATTGCAGAGTTAAATAGAAGCAACTTGTTTTGAATGTATAGTATTATCTTAATTTTGCCAACCATCAGCGAGGGCAAATTACACAAAATTGAAACAAGAGGCCCATGGGCCACATCGTTCACCTGAGCAACAATAGACATATAAAAATCAGCTTTATGAAATCATATCCAAAATATCGGCACAATGAATGGGTAAAATAATTCTGTATTAAAAGATTTTTAAAATGTTCTCCAGGAGCCCCTTTTATAACAAGATGATTTCAGAGTTATATCACATATTGAGCATTGCCATTCTCAAAAAAGATTTAAAACAAATGTTCATATCAACATAAACCTATATCAAACTTTGAAACCCTGGTGTGGCCCAAGAATTATCAAGGGCCACAGTCGTCTAAACAACTGAGAATTAACAAATGTCAATATGCATGCATGCTTGCATATTAGTAATACTATATACTATATTTCCTGGTATGTTAAAATTCGACCCCCTACCCACTGTGGTCTCATCCTTCTTAATTTGATTTTGAAAGATTTTACTCTATACATTACACTACCTGAGGATGTTTCCACAAAAGTTAAAGCTTTTATGCCTAATTGATTTTCGAAAAGAAGATATTTCTCTTTACATTCCAATGGAAAAATTCAACCCCCAATGGTGGCCCCACCCTAACCCCAAGGATCATGATCTGAACAAACTAGAATTTACACTACCTGAAAATGCTTCTACACAAGTTACAGCTTTTCTGGACAATTGGTTTTTGAGAAGATGATGTTTAAATATTTTTCTCTATATACATGAATTCCTATGTAAAGATTTGACCCCCAATTGTTGCTCCACAGAACTTCCGAAGATCATGATTTGAGCAAACTAGAATCTACACTACCTGAGGATGCTTCTAAACAAGTTACAGCTTTTTAGGCCAATTGATTTTTTAATAGAGAAGGAGATTTTTTGAAAAAAAATTCTCTATATATTTCTGTATAAAAATTCGACCCCCATTGTGGCCCCACCCTACCCCAGGGGATCATGGTTTGAACAAATTGGAATCTACACTATATGATGATGCTTCAAAAAAAGTTAAAGCTTTTCTGGCCAATTGGTTTTTGAGAAGAAGATTTTTAAAGATTATTCTCTATATATTACTATGTAAAAATTTGACCCCTATGGTGGCCGTACCGTACCCCCAGGGATCATGATTTTAACAAACTTGAATATAAATTACCTCAGTATGCTTCCATACAAATTTCAGCTTTTCTGACCAATTGGTTTTTGAGAAGAGGATTTTTTTAAAGATACCAACAAATTTTTAATAATTCATAATTATCTCCCTTCGAAAGAAGGCGTGACGATATTTTTTTTTTAACAAACTTGAATCCCCTTTACCTAAGGATGCTTTGTGCCAAGTTTGGTTAAAATCGGCGCAGTGGTTCTGGAGAAGAAGTCGAAAATGTAAAATGTTTACATACGGACGGACAGTCAGACGGACATAGGACAAAAAATTATTAGAAAAGCTCACTTGAGCTCTCAGCTCAGGTGAGCTAACAAGTAAGAGTAAAAATTTTCCTGTAAACAACTCTAAGACTTCCCTAACAGGGGTTCAAAGTTTAAAATATAATATTAGAAATTAGTATAAACCAAGACTTAAATTTTTTTTCTCAAGAACCAAAAGGTTATAATATATGTTAAAATATTATAGAAAAAAAGCTATAATACTAACATTCTATGTTTAATTAGTATTGTTTTTACTATTGTGGATCAGAATGGGGTGGAAGAGAGGGGTGGGGTGAAAGTTAAAGTTTTAAAATTGTATATGGGAGTCTATTGGAATACATTCTAATAACTGAAGCAAATAGCTAGTAGCTTTTCATGTATAAAATTATTATAAGACATTAGTTGAAGTCAGTACAGAAAGTATGAGAATGGCCCTTCAGTTAAGCAAATTTGAAAGCCGTTGCCCAAAGAATGCTTTGTGCCAAAATTTGTTGAAATCGGCCCAGCGGTTCAGAAAATATAAAAAGTTTACAACAAAGACAAAAGACAAATTTTCATCTGAAAAGCTCACTTGATCCATTGGCTCATGTGAGCTTATAGCGGAAAAGTTTACCTAAGAACAGACAGACACTGGACAAAAGTCAGAAAAGCTCAGGTGAGCCAAAAAGTTTCATTTTTTAATTTCAACTCTGAAATGGATTTAATATACACTGAAATTAACGTAAAGTAATTGACAACTGCATATGCATATATATATATATATATATATATATATATATATATATATATATATATTAGAACTTTTTCTTAATTAACATTTTAGAGGTCAAAGCAATAAAAATTGAGAACCATGTGTTTTATCTTCCTTAATTATTTTACACCTATATATACAGTGTATGTGTGAATTCAAAATGCTTTAGTGTTTCTCAAAATAAAATCCCAGTTCACGTAATTTGTGTATATTCAAACAAGACAATGAATTGCTTTTATCAAATGTTATGTAAATGCATTTTTTATAAAATACCCATGGTTTTATATATAATCACTTTGGAAAATTTTAACATGTAATGGTCCTAGAGGCTTATTTTCAGTGGCATTTAAAGTATTTACAGCAGTAAAGCTTATATTTGCATGCAGTTAAATTTAAAATAAAATAATAATGTGGGTTAATTATACTTTTGGAGTTTTTAATAAACTTTGCAATGTAAAACCGGAGTTTGTTCACCACCTGTAATTGTTTTAAACATGTTGCTATGTATGTGATTTTAGTATGTCCAGTCCTTGACTTGATTTTCTCACTCACTACCCTTCAGACACAGTGTCTTTTATAAGTGACCACATATAAAACATAACATATAGTATATACATACAAGTCATATTTAAATACTTTTAAAAAAATTGGTTGGTTGATAAAGTCATTGGATAATTGTGACATTGGTTAATTGTTACTTATCAAATTTGTCAAATATTTTGATTTAAGTTGGAATGCTACACTAAAATTTTATTTTATGGATCGTTAAAGTATCAATTCGGAAACATCATTGCGTTGTTCATAAAAGGAAATATGCCCTAAATTATTTTAAGCGAGTTTTTTAAAAATATTTTTCATGATTAAGTGGAAAATCTGTTTTGATTGCAAGAAACACACTGTAGAGTTTAAAATTTGGTATGAAAAAATGCTTGGTATTGATATCTAATAAATCATGTCTAGTAATGCCAATTAGACATTTTATTTTTTTGAATAAAAATTATTTATAAAAATTAATAAAAACCTTTGCTCAAATTTTTAAACCTATGGATAAAATATTTCAAAGAGACGTTTCTTATAGAGAGGAAATGTAAGGCAATCACTTTTTAAAAAGAAATTTAATCAAAGTGGCGTATTTTAAGAATTATTGCTTTTTTCAAAATTGAACCACACTCAAACACAATTAAACTGACCCCGACTCGAATGATGAAAAATTAAAATACATTACAATTTTACCCCTAAACTAGGATGTTTGGTTGTATAATGATTTGTAAATTAACTGATCTATATAATTTAATCAATTTCTTGACTGGAAATGAAAAAAAAATATAGTTGGTTTTACTTCTATTGCAATTTAGGTCGGGATCAGTTTGTTTTTAATCGGGATCGGTCAAATTCTGAAAATTAGCAATATTTCTACAATTTTGCCAATTTGATTCAATTTCTTTTCAAAAAGAGATTATCTTATATTTTTTCTCTATAAGACATGTCTCTTTGAAAGATTTTATCCATAGGTTTGAAAAATATGAACAAAAGATATATTTTTTTTTATTTTCATAAATATTTTTTCATCAAAAAAATACGTCCAATTGACATTACTGAACATGATTAATTAGATATTAGTATTATGCATTTATTCACACCAAATTTTAAACTCTACATTGTGTATCTTCGAATCAAAAAAGATTTTCCACATTCTCATTAAAAATACGAAAAAAATGGTATAAAATAATTGAGGCCATATATCCTTCTTTGAACAATGAAATCATGTTTTAGAAATGATAATTTAAATATCCATAAATAAAAGTTTTGATGTAGCATTCCACCTTCGTTAACTAGTGTAGATACATACATGTAGATTCCAAAATTATGTTTCACTGAAACTGCAATACCCTTTTTCATACATAGATAAGAATTGAATAAGAGGTAATATATGTTACAGAATGTTTTGTATGTTGTGGCTATAACTTATAATATGTTGCACATACTATGTATATATTTGCGATTGTGTTTTCAAATATATGCATGTACAAGCATGATTTTTCTTATTTCAATTAAATCATGGATTATATCTATATATTTTAATAAACATCGAATTTGAAACCTAAAGCATGTACCAGTTTTGTTCATTCTTGGAGCTAGGTAACACAAATACAAACCTTCCTTACAGATGCAGATGTCATTTTGGAAGGATTTTAAAGATCATTAGACTGGTTAATGCAAATATGATTTTTTCTTTTGACATCAGGCTTGTGAAATAAATTTCTGATAACTTCTGTATTTGTAAATTTGATTTTTCATACATTATATCAATATGTTTCCTGTTAGTACGTCCAGTCATTGACTTGATTTTGTCACTGACAGTTAACCTCCAAACACATTGGTCAATATGGGCGAGAGGGAGGGGAGTGGTTCCGTCCCCAAGCATCTGTGTAAATGACAAAATGACAATGTAATAATGCCCCCTTGGCCGCCATCTTTGGGGAAAAACCAATAGACTTCTCACACTACAGTTTGGCCAATAGGGTTTGTAGCAGTAATGTCAATTGACATTTAAAATCCATTTTGATTGGCCCATAATTGGGCTACCCATACAATGAAATAAAATATGTCCAAAAGACGCAGAAATAAGGAGAATGTTGATTATGCTTCTTCTGGGTTAACCCCGCAAAGGGAAACAACTCAATCTGTTTTTTTCTAGTTGCAAATGTGGATTGATCTACATTATGCAAATGTTATGCGCATCATATAAGTAAAGTTATGCACAATCGAACATCGGGTCATGTTAAAAAGTTAAATAAATATAAAAAACCCGTAGCCTTGTAGTTTCGACCCACTTTTAAATAAATAATTATACAAGTTTACCTGTTTACTCGTCCCTTTATCCTTTTCCGCGCGAAATAGCATCCTTTGTAATATTAAGGATTTTATTTCAAGAAAAGGAATTTATTGCGTGGGAACGACTTTTATTTCTTGGAAATGACTTTTATTTCGTGGCCACGATTTTTATTTCGTAGGAACACATTTTATTTTGTGGCCACGAATTAAAACAAATATCTTGAGCATATGTCTTATAGCAACCAACGTACCAACTTGACCTTGTATTTGAACTTTTATAAACACTTTGTTGGTTTGTATCTAATGTACATTTGATAATATGGGGAAATGTGTAGTAGATAGCTTTCACATTCATACATGTCGTATATACATCAGTGTGTAATTGAAAGGAATTAAAAAGTAATTTGCATTACGTGCCTTTTTTGAAAGTATTTAATTAAATTACAATTACATGTAATTGAAACTTTGGTCAATGTCACATTACTTTCAATTACATCAGAATTTGTAATTAATTACTCTGAATTACCATTACATATTACCATTACTTCATCTCTGTACAATAGTCCTATGGAAAGATCATTTTGATGATTTGTACATGAAATACATAAAACCTTTCACTCACCAGATTTAGGAAGGGAATAGGCAAATAGATGCCAACGTTGTTGAATTTTTTTGTTGTTTTGGAAAAGCTCAAAGAATGGTTAAAAGGTTGGCTATTAGTATATTGAAAATAGAGTTAAACAATGCCTTAATACGTCCTAGTCTTTAAAATATTGGTCAGAAGTCTGACCTGGATGATCGCCGGTTCGATGATGGGTTCCTTCGCGTGCAGGAACTGGTCGTGAAAGAAATAGTGCCAGTGTGTGCCAGCGAACGTTACAGGGTTGCTCCCTGTGTCCCAGATCCAACTGCTTCCCATCATGCTAGCCAGAACAGCGGCGCAATCCTTGCTGTATACCTCTAAAGGAATGAATGCTTATTTTCACAGGCAAATATATACCCTCTACCTTATTGTATTATTATTGTATTTAGAGTGTATACCATTAAAGGAATATATGCTTATTTGACAGCCACCTGACGTTATATATTTTTCTCATTCTAAAAAAATATAAAGTTACCCTCTACCTAATTGTATTATTAGGTAGAGGATATATATTTTTATATGAAAAAAAAATTAAGGAAGGAGTTTTTTCTGGTTTTCGACTTGTCAAAAGTAAATTTGATTAAATGGTCATTAAATCAAGATGAAAGGAAATCAAAATATCATATTTTTCTTTCCTTTTTACAATCATACAACTTGGGATAGAAATAGTAATCAAAGTTTAGAATCTAACAAGGACTATATTTTTGGCGGAACATTGGCATAGGAAAATATCACACGTTTTTGCAATTCAGAATGGCTGTAGATTCATGAGTCTATTTTGCACTTTTTAAACAATAACATTAACGTTGGATTTTTTCAACTAATGTGAACTAATGATAAGGTACTCGGGTTTCAGAATATGTTTTTAAAATATGATTTGCCTATCAATTTACATTTTTATTAGCTTTTAAAGCGCTCATTCTATAAGTAGATTTGTGTGAAAAAATCACTAAAATCGGATATTCTCTCTTATTAAATGGTCAATATATTAGCTTTTCTGTCAATTTATATCTTTATGTAAGGTCTTTATAATATGTAAAAATCAGAAATATTTTAATATTGGAAGCATAAGAAAATAATCAAAATATCTTTAAAATTTAAGAAAATTAGAGAAAATGCGGGCTAAGCAATATCAATTTTCGTTTAAATACTAAATCCAATTTAGTAGTATAAACTGATAGACATTCTAATATTCTATCATTTCATCGAAGAATAGAAACTTCATATCTTAAACAGATATCTGCATATCTGCAGATAACCACATTTATTTTTATCATCCTTTAAGTTGAGGAAAAAGGAAGTGACCTTGACCTGACCTTGTTGCGGAAACAAAAAGGTCAAATTTAATTAAACTGATAGAATCATTTGGTTATATGATCTGTTTGACTGTGTCAAAATTTTATGAATTTCTTAATATAAGAAGAATGTCTGATAACGAGAAGACTCCTTCCTTAAGAAAACAGAAATTTAAAACCTTGATTTATCAGTTCTAAGAATACCAAACATAAAAGGAAAGAGCATAAAATTCGGAACATCATTTGACACAGTCATACGGATTAAACCGTATTGCTCTCATATTTTTCATTTTTCAAATTCAGAATTTAAATAAATGTAAGAGATTTTTTTTTCTAATCTAAAACACGGAATATTGTTTTTAAATCATGCATGCGTGTATTTACGTTACCCTTATTTGTAAACATGTATCAAATTATTCATGAACTGTATCATTGCTTTATATTTTTGAAGACAATTCTATACAATAATGCATATAAATTATAAAACTGGACAATGCACCCTCATAAAAGTTAAAAGTGTCAAAGGACCAGACTAGTTCCCCCTCCTAAAAAATCAACTCTCTCTCTCTCTCTCTCTCTCTCTCTCTCTCTCTCTCTCTCTCTC
>WFKH01010211.1:10668275-10682893 GCA_016163765.1 Magallana hongkongensis | reverse complement strand
TCTCTCTCTCTCTCTCTCTCTCTCTCTCTCTCTCTCTCTCTCTCTCTGTCTCTCCTCTCTCTCTCTCTCAATTTATCAGGGGAAAAACAATGGTTGACAACAAATATTACGATTGCGATTTACATGACTTAGATATTAAAACTAATTAACTTCCTGCTAAATAGAATCAACATGCATTTCATTGGGACCATGTTATTTTATGCATCATTACACCAGGCAAAACATTCAAAATATAGGTGAGCATTTTGATCGGTGTGTGATTATATGCACGTGCTAATCATGGTGTGTTATTAAGCGCTTTAACTCAGGCAGGCAACATGGCACAGAACGTTGCAGATTTCCCGCACTCATCTTCCACTTATATATATTTTTTTACAAAGTACAAAACACGGTCAGGGAATAAAATAAGCGGTTTATCGGTACATATTTATTTTGATATGTGTCAATGTTGCGTCAGAATTATTCACGTTTGTATCAATATTGACCTATATGAAATACAAAGAAAAACAAACACCATCTAAACCATGAATGCTTTTCTTGCTTTCCATTTCCATATGTATCAGAAACTGCTAATTATATACCGGTATTTAGGAAAACCCGGAAACATAATTAAATACAATTTTTTACTTTAGCAGGCAGTTAAAGACCGTACAGGGGATGTCAGGGGCATGCACAGGGACATACAGTGGCCTACAGTGGGTGACAGGGGCGTACAGGGGGTGACAGGGGCTAACAGTGGCACACAGGTGATGTGTACAGTGGCTGACAGGGGATTACAGGGTGTACAGGTGCTGTGTACAGGGGATGACAGGGGGTGCACAGGGGATGACAGGGAAAACACAGGGGGTGACAGGGAAAGACAGGGGATTATCATACGGACAGGGGTTTTCAAAGCCATTAGTGTCACCTACCTCACTGGAGAAATCCTGCCATCGCTCATGTGCACGTCGGCAGTAGTGACAACCACCACACTGCAAATTTTCAAGTGCAACTGTCAGGCCCAAGGGCCCACACGACTGAATCACGTCTCGAGAGAGAGCGTCCGCATTATGGTGCTTTTTGCCCAGCCGGTGAATGATGGTCATGTCATACTGTCTGAGTTGCTGAAGCCACCGCGCTATTTGTCCCTTTGGGTGACGAAAGTTAATTAACCATGTCAAACTGTGATGGTCTGTGCGCACGGTAAACTTCCGGCCAAGGAGGTAATGTCGAAACTGACGGGTAAACCTGACGACCGCGAGCAACTCCTTACGAGTAGTGCAGTATCGACACTGTTCTGTGGACAGTACGGAACTTGCATACCCAATGGTCCGCTCGCACCCATCCTGAACTTGACTCAATTCCTCGCCAATGGCGAAGTCTGAGGCGTCAGTATCCAAAATGAAGTGCCCCTCATGGGTCGGAATAGCTAATACTGGGGGGCTAGTATGACGCGATATTAGATTTCGAAAGGCCTTGTTCTTGTTCACTGTCCTACCGGAAGGCAGCCTTGCCCGTTATGGCATACAGCGGGGCTGCGACTTCTGAAAAGTGAGGGATAAAGTTCCGGTGATAGTTCGCGAACCCTAAAAATCTTTCGACTGTCTTTGTATTTTAGGGTCCCGGCCAGTCTCGAACTGCTTCGATATATTGATCACCCATCTCAAGCCACTCTGAGCTTACCGAGCGGCCCAGAAACTCAACCTTTTCCCGGAAGAATTTGCATTTTCTAGGTTTGAACTTAAGGCCATGACGGAATCTATCATACACTTGAAGTTGTCCAGATGTGCTCGCGTTGACTCTCCGAGATTGAGGACGTCGTCTAGGAAGGCCAAAGCTATCTTTCAAAATAACCGGTGAAAAACGAGGTTGATTGCCCATGCAAATGTAGCCGGAGAATTGCAGAGGCCAAACCCCATTCTCGTGAACTCGGAAAGCCCATACTTATTTATGAAAGCCATCTTTCCCCGATCCTCGGGGTTGACCTTAATCTACCAGTACGCAGCGTTGACATTTAGTTTTTAAAACCAACGGTTACCCGCTAGCGTGTCGAGACACTCCTCGGTGAGTGGAAGGGGATAGGTGTCTTTAACTGTCACCTTGTTAAGCGCCCGATAATCGACGCACCACCGCACAGAACCGTCTTTTTTCCTTATTAACACGGGAGCGGCGGCCCAATCTGACGTGGACGGTTGTATTACCCCTGCAGCCAGCATACGGTCTAAGTGGCACTCTTTCTCCCCTTTGAAGACCGCTGGAGTCCTGCGCATGCGTTGCTCGAAAGCTGTGAATTCGCCCAGGTCCAATTCACTAAAGGCGAATACATCTGAATATTGTGTTATAAGCCGCACCGACTCATCGCGCACGTCAGGCGGAGCGTTGATCCGGATGTCATCGAGTAACCCCTTGATGTGTTCGGGTACTTCGGAAGACCCATCCGCTCTGACCTGTCTCACAGATGCCTTCGGATTCCCTGCTTCGGTCGCAGGTGTCGCGGTTGCTAAAGGCTGGCCCTGCCGAAAAATGAGTGCCCTCTGCGTGAGGTTCATGAGGCACAACTTACTCCTCGTTCCGAACTTGTTAAATGACCTTGACGGAATTAACCCTAATGGAATTTCATCCTTTGGCTCCAGAATAAAGTCAGACATCTCATCAGCCATTTCGCAATCGATCACCCCCCCCCCCCCCCCCCCCCCGACAATGGAGGCAAACGCACGCGACGCACCAAGAAATCTTCCACGGATGGAGAGTTTGCTTTAAACATGGGCTGTATTGTCAGACTAGCTCCGACTCGGATTTACCCTGTGCTGCAGAGCAATTGTACTCCATAATCCTGCATAAAATCAATGTCCAGGAGCATTTCATCTTGAAGTGGGGCAACATAGATGTCTTAACTGGGCCCCCCCTATTTCTATAAGGGCATTCCCTAGAGAACCCAGTCATGGCTGCCCTGCCTGCAGCGAGGTTTACATCGATACTAGAGGAGATTTCAGGACGCGGAGACATCTTATCATAAACTCGCTATGCTACAATTGTGATCTCAGCCGCAGTATCGACCACTGCGCTCACCAGGACACCATTGACCGGTATGCGCCGCGCACTTTTCCCATAACCAAGGCCCGACGACCTAACCGATGACACCACTCGAGTAGCCGCCCCTACTGTTGGAGTATTTGAGAAATGCACCTGCCTACTATCAGCCTGTTTACTAGTACGCGGGCCCTGATGATGTGATGATTCAGACCGCGTCGGTTTGGGCACTCCCTCCGAAAATGCCCCTTCTGATTGCATGCAGACCCTCGCTGACGGCTGCGAAAACTAGATGGAGACCCCCCCCCCCCCTTCCCTTGGCCGCTACGGGTACCGTGTTCCCTGTTACTGGCCAAGCTAGAATGCGACAGACTCTTGTCTTTGTGAAACGTTATGTGTCACTGATCCGAAGGAATCGCTATGCTGTGCAGGTGAAGGGTATCTCGTCTGTTCCCCACAGGACGATTGACCGTCTCGTGGCACGAAATGTACTCCCCTGCGCCGAGGCGCAAGAGCTTGTCGTCTTGACCCTTCGCACAGCTTCGTCCACAGTGATCGGAGGATTATCGATGAGCTTCCGTCCGGCTCGCGGATCCTGGCAGCCCATCACGAACCGTAGGACTGCCTGCTTTTGGAGCACTTGTCCCGGAACTCTCGCACCTAGAGCATGCTGCGCGACTTCCATAACCCGCTCCTCTCATTGCTCTAAACTCTCCTCGGACCCCTGAGTCATGGCGTTCAACTCTACTTGAGAGGCAGCTTGGAGCGTGCCCTTTCCGAACCGCTGTTCAAAGCACGAAGGTAGTTCCGCAAAACTCATTTCTCCGCACCCCCCCCCCCCCCCCCCCCCAGCGAGGAGAGGGTATGAAAATACTTTAATGCAGGGCCTTCGACCGATACACTAAGGGCCAACAAACTGTCGCCATCTGTCCACCCGTAGTACCTTGCCAAAGTTCTGAATTTGGCGTAAAACAACCCCCACTATTGTACTTTAGACTTTTTTTGCATCAGCTGGGATGTTCCGCTCTGACCGCCCCCCTTTCAGGGCCCCCCATAGCATCCGTGTCCCTTCATTGAACCCCAGCTAAGCCAGCCGGCTTAGCTCCCTTGCCCCCCGGAACACCCATACCACTTTTCACTCGAGATTCACCCCTGCCCAGACCAAATGACCAAAAAAAAAAACCCAAGTTAATTTGTTACGCTTACCTAATGTGCCCAGTGCAAGACAATGTGTATGTTTACTGGTTCTCGAACCAAGGCGGGGTTATCCGAAAGGGATCAGAAGACGTTGACAATTACAGCGCAGAACGTACGTTCCTGATACGTCCGCTATAGTACTCGCGTCGATTGCAAAACAGGCAGCTAAAGATTTACACATTCGGGAACGCTGGACTTTTCACAGCGATTTGACGAAATTCACTTGTCTGTACTTCCTACGATATGACGTCAAAATCAACTTTGACGTCACGATCTGCAATTCATTCGATAGTTCTTAGGGAATGTACTGTAACGTTAAAATTGAATTATATTTCAACGGTAATAAAACCGCTTGTTTCCTTTACATACATGTGGATGATGCCGTTAATACTGGAGGTTCAGAATTAATATTCAGTATCAAATAATCGGCACTTTAAAGTTTCGTTTAAAGTACATGACTATATATAAACTATTGGTTTGTAGACTCTCCCTGCCACGTGTAAACAACTGAATTTTCATGCAATGCATTGTAAATAAACCCCGGCCGGGAATAATTGACCCGGGGGCCCCTAACGAAGACGTTTTTTAAACAAAGGGGAATAAAAAGTAAATACAAATAGGGGAAAATATGAATGAAATATAGACACATATAGATAAACAAATAAATAAATAAATACACAAAACCAACACACTCCCCCTTCCATAACACCGAATGTGTATAATAATACACATTAGTCCATGGATGAACATATGTATGCAAAATAAATATACATAATAATTTAAGATAACAGACATTCAATTAATCACTTACAATATCAACATTTTTAAGATAACACATTCAATGAAGTACTTATAAGATCAACAGTTCTTTTAAAGCAATAAATCAACATTGATACAACTTTCACATTCACACAGTCTATAACAGTCTCATTCTCTCCTCAAAAGGTTTGTCCATGGCTTGCAATCTCTTTACCTCCAATCTGATTAAAATCAGCGGTTTTCATACTCTCGCGGTAGCGTATCAGAACGTCTGATTTTAATCAGATTGCTTTACCTCGCACTCTAGTTCATGGTTCTTCCTCTCCAGTTGTCGTCTCTGATCTCTCTCTCTCTCTCTCTCTCTCTCTCTCTCTCTCTCTCTCTCTCTCAAGTTCCGTTCGATCTCCCTCCTCGATCCTCTTCTTCACTAACGCTCTCACTCTCCCAATGACATCCATACTGTTACACAGCCACATCAAGGATGCCGCAGGGAGGTTTGATAGGTACGTGTAGAGGGTATGTAGGTTCAGCCATGTGGTTTGGGTCCCTGTGCTCTGCTACATGTACTTTGGGGCTTCCCTATCCCGATATTCCTGGATGGTCAACTTCCTCTTCTTGTTACTGGCTTCTTCCTTTCCAACTCCTTCCTTTGGAGCACTTCCTGCTGCTCTAGGCTCAGTCTGAGTATAATGCAAGTCCAAATGTAAATATTCACGTTGTGCTTTTGAAAAAATAAGATGTTATTAATGTAAAACTATATCCTTATTTTGCCAAAATATGTTTTGTAAAAAAATTCAACGTGCAGATTTTTTTCTTTTTGAACTCATTTATGGGTTTTCATTTTATTTATGAGATAGACATTTTTTTTTTTTGAAACTAACAGGTCGTTTTACTTCATCCACTACACCACGAAATCAATATCACTAAATAATTTACGACTGTGCATGTAATAAATACGGCTACACAATTAATAATCTAGTGAAGGTGTTGAAAAATGTGCTTTTCGTCCGATTGTTTCACATACTGAATGGTTCAAATGTTTACAGTGATTGAGTTTATTATTTATTTATTTCAATAAATTTCCTTTGCTTATTTGTATCTGATATCGGAAGAATGTGTTTATTGAGATAATAAAAAAGAAGTGGAAGGTTTTTTATACACAGTAAAACAATGATTTTTATATGCATATAAGACAATGATTTTTATATGCATATAATTTGCTTTTGAATTTAAAAGTTCATAATTTACGTATTAGCTATACCCTTTTTGCAGGTTTAAAACTTGTATAACACATTTTGATGTTATGGAAATGTAAATTTCATTGTGAATGTGAGTCACTTAATATATTTTTACTTGTTTAAATTCTGAATATTTAACGTTTTCAAAAGAAATAAAATTACAAATAAAATGTTTAAAATTATCTACTTTATAGATCGATATGTAATTTTCAATTTTTCAACCATTAGTTTATGTTTGATTTGCATGGATGCTTTCAATAAAGCACCAACACACTGTAACCTGAAGAATCTTAGAGCACCATGTCGTTAATTTCTCCTGAGGACGAAAAAAGGAACATGGGTAAGATAAACAATATTTCAGCCGAATATACGTTGTATTGTGCTATGATACAAGTAAAGATATTTCAAAGGACTATGTGCGGTATTATGCATTTTTGGCCCCCAAAATTAAAGTTTTTTAAAGAGCTTTAAAAATAAGGTGGAAGGTAGTTGAAATCATATTGAAAATAAGGGTGTAAAGATTATCTCCACAGTGACGTCATAATGTAGAAATGACGTCATGAAGATTGCCTTATTTTTGATAAATTGATGTTTTGTAGCAAAATATGGGTGTTTTCCGATGGCTTTCGACTGGGAAACATCGAGCGCAACCTTGTTCAAGTACCATTTTTAGTATAATGTGTATAATTATCTGAAGAAAAACATATGTTAAAATCGTACTTGAGCAGACCTGCGCTCTATACTTCCGAATGCAAAATATAAAGCAAAAATGAGAATATTTTCATTTGTTTGCAAATTTGCGGGAATTAGGTCATTTAGGTGACGTCATAGATAACCAGCGAATGAGCAATGAAGACTAAAATCAAGATTAAAGTGATGGGCGTCCACTGTGCAATGCTTTATGATGATTTGATTTTTATACGATACTATTTAAAAATTGGTTAAAATTGGGGGCAGATATTTGACCATACCGCATATAGTCCTTTGTCATCATCGTATTTTATATTAACCAAAATCATATTTTTAAAATGAATTATCTTTGTAAAGAACTTGTGAGTAACATTCATTTTGTAATCTATCTTCATTCCGTTAAACGTTTATTTAATTTGGTAAGATTATTTACATGTTTATTCATGTATGTGTATAGCGGTTGATTTAGATAGGAAATAAGATAGCAAAATAAACAATGTCGATATCTTTTGTTTGCTTGCTTTCCCCGACGATGGCTTTTTTTTAGTTCTGTCTTCTCCGTTCTTATCTATGTTTGCATATATAAGAATGCATTTAAACAATATTTGTAAAATGTTTGAAATGCAAGTTCAAGTCATACCCGTTCAAATACACTTAGATCAATTACCCTATGGTTTTTTTTAATTATATATATGAAATAACAGCATTATCAGAATTGCCCATATCAAGAAAGTATGTGATCGGTATCGGGGTCTTTTCAAAAATCGTATGTTATCGCAACCCATCCGCTTTTGAAAATATTTACATTTATCGATCATATTTATTGTTTATTTAGTGTTTATTTATTGTTATTTACATATTATGTATACATGTTATTTATAAATAACACATAGGTGGGCGCAAATGTGGATTCGGGCAGCATTTAAATATCGTGCTGGGTGTTGTGTCTGTTGTAGTATTCATCGCTTTCTGTACGGTTCTTGGATTGTATTGTACATCAAAGGTAACACTGATTTCATCTGACAACCTTTCAGTATATGCTAGTTATTGAAATTTCAAGAGGCAAAAAGTCGACATCACAATACATAGAGACAAAACTAAAACTAGTTTAGGCGTAACATATTGTATAAAAGGCAATGTGTTACGGAACTACACCGTATACACGGTTGTAATAGTTCATGAATAAAAGTAGTGTGTGTCTCTTACAAAGTTGAGAATCACTATATGTCATTGGCATACCGACATTGATATAATAAATTGTTGTTCCCCAATGTTTTTTTGCTTATTTTTTTTACAGATAAAAGACGTGATATTGACACGAAAAGACTTCGACAGACTTATTATAAAGAAGGTAATTTTTAAAATGGTTGAATCGAGAATGGTGCATTTGCAATAACAGCGCATACAATATTACTACGTTGAATAAGTAAAGCGCTTGCTGAATGTGAACCAAATAGTAAGCATGCAAATACAGTAATATGGGTGTTATACCACTTTTAAGCTGAACATTTTACTATTTTGTTTTACTTTGATGCTTACAATACTTGGATTAAGTGTATTTTGTATTGGTGTGATGTGAATTTGCAACAAAAACAAGGCACACACTTTCTTTATATAAATACATGATAAATATGCTTGTGAGCTATGTATCTTGCTTGCAACTCGTCAACGTACATGCATAAATGTTTAAAATTTGAAATTCTAATCTCATGCGTTTTAAATATTAAACTTTCTCACATCTTACAACTTGCAGCGCATTTCAATCTTTAAAATGACAACTATGTTTCATATCCACCAAACAAAGATGATAAGACACTCCTAGCAGATTAAAAAAAAATAAAAGGTCGCAAAATATATCTGTACATGTAAATATAACAAAGAAAAAAAAGGAATAAAAAAGGGAAAATAATGTTCTGCTGATATGACTGAAAGGTGCTTCATGTGTTATCTATCAAATAAGACAAATTCTAAAATATATAAATGCTAATGAATAATCCTCTTTGTTTAGGTCATTACGATGCTGGAAAACGAATCTGTGCGTTATGGAGGCTTGGAATAAATTGCCTGAACTGCTTCGTTATAACTAACCAGGTGGATTGTCAAAAAAAGGATGTTTATGTAATGTCGATGTTGAAAATAACTTTCATTTATGTTATTTCATTCCTTCTCCTTGATAATACCTGTAAAGTGCCTGGACTTATGTCATTCTCTGAATATTTCTGTAATCAAATTATTTGAATAAAACAGAACATATTTTGACAGTGTTTGTAAATAAACAATAATTGTTGTCATTAAAAATGTTTTACTACACATGGTTTGTTTTACATAAGAATCGGTCTTTATTGAAAGGTTAAGAATGTCATTTCTTTGCATACTGTTCCTGCAAATAAATAAGCATATGTGGTGCGACTTTGATTGTACTAAACATAAAGAATTCGGAGGAAAATATCTAGAAATACAAAAAGGAATGCTTGACATAGAATTGCTTTAATTGATTTATAATAAGGTCCACGAGACGGCTTGTCAATATCTTGGATGACACAGACCATGAAATTATCATTAAGGTGTCCCCATCCAAACTGAGATTTAATGCCTGTATCTTATTTTTATCGAGGTCAATTGCAAAAATGTCTTGGTGACTACTACTATTTACATTATTTGGCCGAATCCTTATTCAGATGCGTCAAAAACAATAATTGTGTCACTACGATGGCAACTGTAAAATGTCGTTGGTTATGTACATGTAATATGTACTTGTTATTAATTAATATGTAATTTTAATTGAATTATTTTTCCCAATGCTTGTGCAAATTCACTGAAGATATTTTGACGACAAATCATCCGGAATGTAAGATTACTAAATAAAAGGTGCATATGTGTAAATGTATATGGAAAAAAGATGCTCTGATATGTCGTATTACCAAGAAAGTTTTGCTTCATGCATATGGCTGAGTAATCAAACCAGAACTGTATGTTGTATGCTCCAACAGGTAGCTGGGCAATCACTTTTCTCGAACCTGGAAGATAAATTAAATTCACCTACTAATACATCTAGGTATTTTGTTTCTCCTGTGTCAAACCAACAATAACGAAACGTCATACCAGCGGTAGATAACACTGTAAACGTCCCTTAAACGACGTTACACGACGTCCCGTCCCTATTACAGACGCCACATTCGTCAAACGTGCCGCATTTTATAACACCGCCACACCCAAACAACTTCAATTTACAAAATCATATCAATTGATATTATTGAAATTATGTAAATTCCTTTTCTATTTACACAAACGGAGTATTTAACGCGTTTAGAAATTTGATAATCAAACGAATGTAGTAGTCAAGTAATACAGGTATATAAATATCGCATGCAAGCGAGGGTACACGTAACATGCAATTTCTATAAAATAATTAACCTGACAAAAGCCATCCAAACACCTGGCGCTGTACCCCTGTTTGCGCGGCCAATCCTTTATGTCTTGTAAAGAATTCCAGGACAAGGTCTCCGTAGCGGTATCAAACCAAACCTGGTAAATGTTGGCGTCTTGTAGCCTGACACAGGGTTACAGGAAACCTCGCACACGCCATGAACTAGTCAACGGGAAACATAAAAGTAGACGTATATTCATTATTGTATGAGATTTTGCATTCATTTAATCTTTCTCCTATCATTCATTGTTTTTATAGGAATGACGCAAGACATTTATATGAAACTTTGTGTACCGGAATCAGGAATAATGCGAAACTTTTCAGAGGAACTTGGGAGGCAGGACGGCTTATATAGATATTAGGAACATGATTAATCGGAAAACTTTATTCATGATCGAAATTACCAAGGTTCCTAGTCGCTTTAGGAGCTTTCCTTTTTCAATAACTTTGAGAACCAAATAAGGTACAACCATTTCCACAATCTGTGGATAGAAAGATGTTCAATGGGATGTTAACAAACCTACCATGGGAGTTATAGGCAGTTCCCACTGCAGTGTACAATGTAGAGTTTAGGGCGCCATTTCTGAGCATTCGGCGGCAAGTTTCAGAAGCTCTTTCTTTTTATGAGTGAATTGGTGTCCACACTGTCTCCCGGACAAGGCTGGAACAGTCGAAGCAATAGTGGTTAGGGAAAATCAAATAGCAAATCCGGCGAAATATATCTCTCGACAGTATTTTGTTTAGCTTCTAAAATTCTTGTAAAATACAGCTGATGACTAAAACAGCTAAAAATCTCTGACCAAACTCATAGTATTCTCTACAAACATAGTTTTTTTGCTTGACAAGATAATAGTTTTAGTTTATTTTAGCGTTCAATCTCAAATGTAGCCAAACCTTTAATATTTCGAGATGCACTAATAATTCAGTATAGCTTACACTGAAAGCTATTAGGAGCTAGGTTTTTTTGCCTTAAAATCCCCAATATTTACACCAGCGAAAAAAACTTGCCTAGCAATACTTTACAGTAGTAATGCTGCCGTTAGTGACATGACATGTAGTTTTGGTAGACTAGTCCACGCACCTGCTTATTACAGGTCCTCACCTCGTACCCTTCATCGCTACCGCCATCACATCCTTCGTTGTTCAGAGGACTAGGGTAGAAAAAGAACCCCAGCTGTTAACCAGGTATGTGATTGTTTGATCTGGTTTATATAACCGTATGGTGAATTCGGACATACCGGTATATTGATACGTACATACATAACCATCGCTGTTTCTGTTTGTTAAAATATGGATCAACTGGTGCGTAAACTCTTGTTGTAGTAATACCTGAAATTTTATCGCCTGTTCATTGAAAAAACCAAGATTACCTCGGATTGTTACATGTTCTTCTTCTGTAGGTCAGCCCCGTCCCACAGGTTCTAGAACAGGGGTACCAGCCCGTCAACGGACCCCAACCCCCGGGCCTGACCACCGCGGAGGTTTGACGAGCTTCAGCAAAAGTAACGCACTTCTGGTTGAAACAAATCTGTCAAATTAGAAAACAGTATTAAAAAGCAGACAGTTAGATTCTACTATGCCACATTTGTCCGAACCAATAACCGAAATTCTATCATATTATTAGAAACTTCACAGAAATGCCTCAGTATTGAATTCAATTCTATAGAATTCTGGCAGCATTGTACCCTGATTAGTCTGTTAGATTTCACCTACAGGACCAAGCCCGTTTTTACACCAATCTCTTCGTACCCATATTCTTAGCCCCTGCTCTTTGACCTGATACTGTGTTGCTGCTGTAACTGTGTTATTTGCGTTTCTTTACCTTCCCAGTCCCGCAGTATGAACCTGGGATCTCCCTCCACTGGGTAAATATCTGGCCGAACAATGGACCCTCGTTCAGGTTACTGCAACTGTACTGTTCACAGTTCTATCAAGGAATCAGTCAAGTAAAATGAAAAAAAATAGTTGGATGGACAAAGTAATTGTTTAGAGGTATGATTATGTAATTAGGTGTGGTAGTACATATGAAGCGTTATAAGTTATAACGTGTAAATATCCCTTACTCCAAGATATGGAAATCTGCGGAAACGGAAATTAGGTCCATACAACTTCTCACAAACCTCGTCTAAACTGTACTCCTGCCCTAAAATCAGAACACCGTTGTCTTAATGGATTGTTTTGCAAAAACTTTCATATATCTATGATTTAAAGTTTTTAAATAAAAATATCTGAAACATTAGCCAAAAATAGTAATAGTAATGACTTGGAGAAAAAAAATATCTAATTTGTTTTAAGAATCGGAATTGAAATATTGAGTTAATATATATGTATTTTCCAAACCATAGAAACGAATCTCTTAGAATTAAGAATATAATATTGTTTGAAAAAGATTCACGTTTCGTACCAATCAATCTAGGTTTAAGAGGATCATAGTGCACATTTCCACGTACGGCAACATTTTCCTCGAACAGGCAACGACCATTACTGCTTCTACAAAGTTTTAAACACTGTCTTGCATAATAGCTAAAGGACTACAGCCAGAAACTATGGAAATCGGCCCTGTCACAAAAATTTGTCATCTTTTATGGGATTGTAGGTCACAATATTTGCTTTCTAAAGTAATTTACTTTTTGTCGTTATCTCTATTCGTTCTATTTTTACCAGCCTCTTAATATAGTGTGTGTTATGACATTTTGACGTCATCACGACGTTAACTTTATAAATATGAAGCTGGTTTGGGACTCTCTATCGAAACATATTTGTCTAAACTATGAGATTTTAAACATTATCCCATTTCAAAACAACAATAAACAAGAACAAGCAAGTAAACAGAACCAAGATATCAACAGTAGGGATTTTGATTTTGTTCACTAGTAGATGATATACCGTGCAAGCGCGTGAAATAACAAATAACAGTTTACACAATTGATGGAATTTGTATGTTGAATCAGATTTTTTTTGTTCATTCTTTAAAATTTACTCTATTACCTTTTTTTTTAATTTGGAGTTTTAAGGACACACGATACGTTCCTCAATTTTATATAATTTTCCTTGATATTTTATTCCTTGTTTATTAACATTTACACTTGATAATACCCAAAAATTCAAGGTACATTACCAGGCTATTTTTGGAGCTAGAATATTTAGAATTTTTCTTAAAATAGCATGCAAATTGCATTTGAATGCTTATAAATAAAGTCATAATAAGTATTTTCAATTGAACACTTTATATCTAGATAAAAGAAGTATCATGAAACATGAAAATATCATTATGGAATTACTTTGTTAAAATCTTTACATTGTGGGGATAGAAAAAATAGAAAATAATGGAAGATAGGTCTCGTCTGACCTTAAAACAAACCCATATGGCAGGATATCTAGAGGAGAGGACAGGGATAAAAATCTAAACTTAAATTTATTTTACATGCATATGGTTCAAAATCTTTTTTGTTGCAGCTGACTGAAAAAATTACAAACTTTTTCGGCTTGTTCTTTATTGTTACAAATTTTTTTGGCATTATCTATTGTATTAAATGCAACGTCAATTGCATATAACTGCATAAAGATTTTTATATCAAACGAGGAGGGGTGTACATTGTATTTTGCACCGTATCTGATAGCACTTTATTAATATATTATTTTAAGACACCCCGCAGGATCCGCTTCTTGGTATCACTTGACATGGGTCATTATAGCCAAATATTTATTGTACAATGATTTCCATAATAGTTAAATTATATAATCATCCGATTAGACAATCATATTTTTATGTGGTACATTCGGACAACCAAATTACTAAGCATCCAAGGCAGACAATCAAGGTCAGTTGACGATAAAGATTCATTGTCCAGGGACAGAATATGACACTTGATTTTCTTACAACCAATGAAAATTACAAAAAATAATTTTTTTATGTACGTTAGTTACGCATTTATGTGTCTTAATTAATAGCATGTACATTACAGTGCCCGTGCAGCTTGATCAATGCTATAATAATAGCTGACTTATATGGTACTGTATACAGTAAATAAATAAATTATAGAATATTTTTTAATTAAAAAAATACATATTTTATTTGATGTTTGCAATATTTTCACTTAATAATATACATGTATAGGTGATGAATGGCTCTCGAATATTTTTATATGGCACTAGAAAGTACAAAGTCCTCTATGATTCGTATAATATTATAACTTGATAGGAAGAGGTGATATAAGGAAGCAAACATTTAAACTGTGTCTAATTTGTTATGTACAAAATAAGATATACTGGTCCGGTACCAGTATCGGTAAAGTCTT
>WFKH01010211.1:10620603-10645537 GCA_016163765.1 Magallana hongkongensis | reverse complement strand
TGAAAGTCAATTTACTTTTTAATTAAGATATCCAATTACTAAAGCTATATTGTATGATTTCTTTAAACGACTCTACATTC
The DNA here is from genome assembly GCA_016163765.1 of Magallana hongkongensis. Taxonomy (NCBI): domain Eukaryota; kingdom Metazoa; phylum Mollusca; class Bivalvia; order Ostreida; family Ostreidae; genus Magallana; species Magallana hongkongensis. The sequence continues at coordinate 10,645,457 of WFKH01010211.1, read as the reverse complement.
TTGGGGTGGGGGAGGGGGGGGGGGTTGTGTTTAACGTTGAACATAACCTAGCAATGAACGCTATGTTTTTCAAATTTCAGCAGTTTATTCTGTTCAAGATCGCAAAAATAAATGATTATCCATTTTAGTGGGTCCACAATAATCAAAGAGTTGTAAACAAATTTTAAAAAACATTAATGTCAACAATTATAGGGTTCCCATTGTGCTGTGCCTGGACAACTCTAAACATAAGGCAAACTCAACTCTACTGTAATTAAATAAGATGGAAACTATCTCAAGTAAGCGAGATATTGGTATTAATTGTTAACGTACTTAATTTTGTGAGAACTAGGTTCACTTTTTACTTCACCATACACAACATTTACACAACACAGTTTCGGTAAGCACAAGGTATCAGAAGCTAAAAGACGACCCTTTATAAGGCCTTATAACAGCCTAAAGGACAAATAACACGTTAAAAACTGAAGTTTTGGGCTACAGATCCAACTTAATTTTGAAATTTTTTTCTGGTAAATGATACCTTTGTCCTTGTTAAATGGACTATTAGTAATAAAATTGATAGAAACAATATATTTTAGTGGAAAGACAGCATGTTCATGCAATTTGTTTAATCATACGTTGACTCTACGGTACCTCTTAGTGATTTGAAACAATTTTGTGTTATATTACAAAAATAAACACTGTCTTTCTGATGATATTTCAAAAACTAAATTTTGAAAGAAATTTAAACTGATCATGAACTCACTTTACAATGACTGTTTTTACTCATTAAAACAACCTGCTGTCGGATCCTACGAGGCAATACCCTTGTATTTTGTATCTAAACCACGGCAAAAATGAACATTAAAGCTCATATAGATGTATTTTTGAGTTTGTTAAATGTAAATGATAGGTAAATATTTAATATAAAATTCTTTTCTTTTAAAACATCAATCATGCGTGCCTGGTGTTGTTTAGTTTATTTACAATTACAGCGAAAATTCTTGGCAAAATAATTAGTTCATAATGACTGTTCTTTAATTGGATTTCAAATTTTGTTAGAGATTATGCAACTCGCTGCTTGATGGCCATCAATGGTAAAGAAAATGCATTCGAATGATATCTGTTTGTCCTTTTGATATTTATTGCTGTTTTCTCTACAGTGGCAATTAACGTTGTTTACTGATGTGACCCAGTTGTTGACGATGGTAGCGTGGATTTACAATCACGTCTACAATCGGAACACGGGGAAAAGTGATATCGCACACATTTATTATCTTTTTTCCTTTTCAGCCATACACATTCTTTTGACTCTAAAACGACTTATCAGTTTTTCTGTTTCTTTGTAAAACTATTAAACTATTAACAGAAATGGCTAAATCTCAGATCCCCAAAACCACGATTATAGCTACCTAATATTTATGGGCCCCACCATCGTCGCAAACAACTGCCAATATGTATGGTCCTCTCCCATCTGGAGAGAGCTATGTGGACTTTGGACTGTGGCTTGAGACGATGGGGCCCGCTGAGAACCCTGTTTAGACACAAGTCCATAGAGCCCGAATAAATCCACATTATAAAAGGATAATGATACTTTCCCTTCTCATTCGTCCTCTGAGAGCTAAATAGAATGGAAGCATGATAGACCCTACCGTTAAGAACAATCATGTACAAAAGATCGATAAATTGGAATAAACAAAACAGAGTTTACTGATAATTTGTATTAATTGGTACCTATAATATTTTACACATTTGTGATTATTGAATTTTTTATAAATGTGGGAGGCAGGTGGGTTTTTTTTCTATTTCCATTAACCCTATGTTTACAAAGTAGTTAATCAGAACAGCTGTTTACTATAGAGTGTTCCAGCTGTAAGACATTTATTGTCTTATTCATACAACCTCACCTCTAAATGTATATGTACGCATCTTATTAAAAATAATTAATTTGATAATTAAATTATCATATTTTTCATTAAAGTGAACATAAAATGCGGTTAATACAAACAAACTTCTATACAATAACTAATTCATTTTTGAAGGATAAAACCAACTAATAAAAGTATTCTTTGCTTTCTAATGATACTTTTAAGTACAAATCATGTAAATTTAATTTGCGCTCTCTTTAGGTTTTCAATTTTCTATCCAATTTATAGTCGACCCGGACACCTTTCTAATAAGCCAAATTTACATGAAAAGATATTAATAAAATCATGGCAAAATCAATGATTATTGAGGAGGAGGGAGAATATTTCAGCGTGTTTAACTATATAAAAGATTGTCAACTCGATATAACACTGTCTTTTTGCAGTCGATCGTTGTGCAGTCGGTCGTTGTACAATACTGACTCTAGAATGTCGTTGACATTAGTTGTGCTCTTCTTCTGTGGAGCATACGTACATGCTCTTGAGGTGAGATCCTTTACTTTAAAATACTCTGTTAAATGTAACGAATGTTGGAGAATATTGAAATGTTCATGATTGACTTCAAAATAAACGAAAGGAAGAAGGAGGGTGTAAGAAAGAAAGAGGGAGTATTTACGTTTGTTCCATTTTCGGCTTAGTGCACGTGAAGATTAATTCATCAGAAGTTGTTTTAATTGGAATGTAATATCAAAGGCGATTTATAAAGATATTTATGTGCATACGTAGTTTGTAAAAGTTGTTCAAAGTTGTTCAAAGATCATTAGTATTCTTAATGATTCTAAAGTACGATTTTTTTGTTTTTGCTGCTGCTGCAAAAGCGTTATATTTTGATAAGTTTCAAACAAATTCAGTTTTAAGTATAATTGGTGATTCACTTATTAGTATAATTATTATACAAAGCTAACTTGTATTTGCAATCGCCGATAAAATGAGTTTTTGTCTCCTTTTTGGACGGTCCAATCTAACATTCACATACATTCTGTACAGTGATTTGATAGAACGATACTGTAATTTTTCTTCTAATTCTTTTTCTCCACGAAAATATGGCAAACATTTACGACCTTAACATTTTATTATTATTTTTTTTTTTTTATTTTTTTTTTTTGCTATTGAAGTATTAACCTTCAATTTTACAATAATCTTTTCGATATGAGAATTTCTGCTCACACTGATATAAAATGATTTATCATTTAGATGGTGTTTATGATTAGATAATAAGTGGTTATTGCACGAAAACATTTTTTTACATTTTTAAATTGTAGGAATGTTATTGACATATTTACATGTATGTTTTCAAGATTTTGCAAAATATGATTGTTATTCACAGATATATGGAAACAAAATAGTTCCAGATTCAACAATTCCGTTTTTCCAGGGGAATTAGGTAACAGCGATTGTTTAAAATATTTATTCTCTTGGATCATATTAATAAAAAAAAATCATGAAATGTTCTTGTTCAATGTTGATTTTCTTTTTTCAAGAGAACTTTGACGCCCTAGACTTTTCCAGTTTACCGGAAGCCATCGGGACTAATCGAAGAGGTAAACATATTCCATGTCTAAATAGCGCGAATGGAGTCAAGAAATGTTTGCTTCAATAATATTTTAAACCTTGAAAACTTTCAAAGTAAAAATAATTGCTATGCTATTTTAATGATTTGTAAATAGTTAATGCATGTTTCGAGTTTCGTCTATATACGTTAACGAAAATACTTAAATAGATTAAAACTGAAAATTGATATTGTGTGCATGTGTATATTGATACCGAAAAAAAAAAAGATCTGCATCAATGTTTGGACTTTGGTAAATTTATATTTATATATCAAATTTATCAAAACAAATGAAGATATTAGTGTTCTAAAAGACATGATAATTGTAAAGAAATTCTAACATACTTTACAATCGTGATTTTACTCAATTGATTAGGGACTCGTCGCCTGGAAAGCTTCGTGTCTCGGCCTTTGGGGATAACTACCATATGTAATTATCTCAGGCTGAATCGGCGCTGCTCCCAAAAGCACAAATTGTTACAAGAAACGGTGACACGGAAGAGGTCTGGACAGGCCCGAGACCCGACTGTTTCTTGACAGGCAAACTGACGTCACACAATGGGATTGCTTCTTTTTCAACTGCGACAGATTGGTTAACTATTTATTTTTCTGCCTAATTTGTATTTTATAACTATACCACAGTTCAAAATTTGCAATTATAAAACAAACATGACAGCTTTTTATTAAATTTGGTTCCTGCCTTTACTCAAACATTAAAATATTTCCTATCTAAACTGTTTTCCTCCCTAATATAGGAGAAAATATGTGTTAGGGCAGCTTAAGAACTTTTTTCCAAATGCCGACATTAAATTCAATATTTCTTTAATTGGCTTTAAATATCAAACATCAATCTTTAACATCCTAAAATGTTTCTTCCATCTGAAATCTTGAAAATGCCACATTAAATCTTAAATAATCAAAACAACAAACTTCAATTTTAGTTTTGGAATTTCCAGAGTAAAGTATTTAAACTTAAATTTTGCAAATACCCGTATCAAACTAGGAGTTTATAGTTTATTAGTCAATAAATAGAACTGTAAATTACACGAAATAGCTTGAAAATTGATTTGATTAATATTTAAAATTACAATGATAAAAAATTACCCGGCTGGATAACTGGATGTGTATTCTTACTTTTTTATGCCCTTGACGAGATACAAGTACTTATTTTTTTGCGCTTACCATTTGTACAGATGCTGAAAAATTTGTTGAACTTCAGTCATATTTTTTTTTAAATATTAAGATTTCACAAAATGTGTTGTTTTTAAAACAAGGTGGAAAACTTTTCGCTAAACTGTAGAAAATTATGTATTTTTCTCTGATAAGCATCAAAAAATATGTGCAGTACAGTATTGATTTTATATGGAAATGAAAAGGTGTAGAATTCCGACCATTCATTTTTTTTCAATATGTGATGCTACATTCTAAAAGTTTGGTAAGCTTTTTTTATAAGTTAATTTTTTTAATTTTTTTTTTTTTTTTTTTGGGGGGGGGGGGGTAAAATGTAAATGCTATTGGGTGTTAAACCAAATACTTAAATAGACACAATCAGTTTGTGAGAGCAATCATCATTATATGTTTGCATGTTGAAACTCGTGTAAAAATGCTAGAAGATGTAACATAATTTTCTGCACTACATGTATTTCTTACACCAGTACGTTTTTATAACACTAGCATTCCGGTTTGTTTTTTATTTCCTAGGAAGGAATATTGAGTTCAACGAAAGGAGCCATACACGTGAGGGAAGTTCCGAAAGAGCAAAATAAACATTTCAATTTCTCTGAACAGGAAACAGTTCTTATGTTTGGAAAATTAAAGACACATGGCAAACTAGATTTTATCAAAGGTTGGGTCAGGTTGAGTTTGATAATAATTCATGTGAATAAATACTACAAAAAACATAAACATACCAAATACAAAACTATAGATTACAAGAATCTAAATCAACTGCTTTTATGTTAATGCAAATGCAATAAGGATGGAAATATTTTAGCAAGGGGGTTTTATATTGACATAGTCTTATTCTAACAGATATGTTTCCATCAACAAATGATAAAGTAGAACCGCCATTGAGGACCACTAGGCGGGGGTTGAAAACAGAGGAGGTGGTAATAGAACTAGGCGTGTACACAGATAGCTCCTTTACAGCACAGTTCCCGTCTACGGACGTGTCCAAAAGAGTCGAACTGATGATTTTTAAGTACAACGGGTTAATATATAAGAGACATCAGATAGGATCACAAACATACAGTCACACCAACGGACAAACATGCATACGGGCACACCAAAATAAAAGATACAAACAGACAGACAAAGCATGTTTCTTATGTCATAATATCTTTTGTTTATTAGTGGCAAATGGAATTTTCTCGATCTGAGACACTTGGATACAACATCAAACAGAAGATCAAGAATCTTGAGATATGGGATACTAATCCGGTAATTCATCTGTATTTTCTTTAATGAATAGTTGTAAGAGAATAATCTTTTGAACTTCTAAATATCTCTTATTCTATTGTAGAGCTTTTACAACATGTCTAACAAGCTACATAAAACCCTCTCCAGTTTCTGTCAGGGAACAAGAAACGTTTCTGACAAATATGACATCAGTTGCGCTCACACAGCGTGAGTACAATATAAATGTACGCTATATTTTGAAAAGGCTTTAGAGCATGTTTTATTGAAGAAAAACATTTTTTATCATTGACAGAATTATACAAGTGTCTCAAATGTACAATATTTATATGCATACGACTTATCATCGATAAGTTAATGTACCTTTGAAACTGTTCAGGGTGCCTGCAGACTGGGGTGGAATGGCATATATCGGTGGAGCCTGCACAGACTTTGTCTGTTCTGTCGACGCTGAACGGTCTTTAACTGGGTACAAGGCCCTTTCACATGAAATTGGACATAAGTAAGAAATAGTTTATCCCTTTATAACAATACAACTTCTAACTGTGACTTTTACTTTGTGTAGACGATGGTTTTGAGTATTTTTTATTCATTTTTTGTATTAGTTTGGGAATGAACCATGACGCGGGTAGGTGTAACGGAAGTGACGTGGGTCTCATGGGAGGATACGGCGCAGGATGGAGTTCATGTAGCGTCGACGATCTTCATAACTTTCTTCAGTGGGTATTTCTACAAGTAGATAGAAAATAAATATAAAAAAGAGCTATAATACTACAAAACTTGCGTTTCCTATAATATTGTGTGTACAAACATTTTTATCATTGATATTTCAATACATGTAACGTTACTATCCTAAGTTTTTATCTCACATTTATTAAACTTATATCCTTAACGGTAACCCTACATTTACAATGTCAAATTTTTAAAACGCAAACTGCAGCTGTCATAATCTCTAACGAAGAATACAACACACTGCTGGAATACAGGGGTTCACTAAAAAATTTTCTGATTGATCATTGTATTGATCGCGATTGATAGTGTGAGCGATTAATTGATTATACATGTATACCATATTGGCGTTTATATATACTATGTAGTCTGAAAGTCACTCGGCGCCCGCATAATCGTATTACTGCCAATTTGAACACAAATCTCAATTTGATATCTGATAATTTATAATTATTTTATGTGTTTACATATATTTATTTAATGAGGAAAATCATTTTTCTTTCATACAGACATGAAAAGGCACAATGTTTGTTCAGAGAAGCTGAAGCCCTAACTGAGCTGAGCTAATCTTTGATTGGTAAATAACTAATTTATCTATTCATTACTAGTATTTCATAAAGCATCATGATCCTAAAGTCAATGTATTAATATTTTCATTTTTCAGTGTGTATTTCCGTGATAGCACTACAAATCGTTTTTGTAATGTACAGTCCAATAAATTCAAATGACGTATTGTTGGGGCGCAAGTGGGGTTTGCATAATTAATATTTTAATATTTAATCGTGCAATTGCTGAAAATTATATAAATATAGGTAATAAGTAATCATTCTTTGACTATTATGAGGTAATAGTTTTGGTCGGGGCGTGATCAATTCTTTCATAAAGCCCTTTGGGCTCTATTGGTTCGATGACGCCCCGACCATAATTATCACCTCATAATACTCAAAGAATGATTCCTTATTCTTTAATCAATACCAGAATAATCATTTTTACATAGGAATCAGCTAACAAAGTTAAAAACTATAACATGAAGCAATAAAAAAATGAGTGGGGTAATGTAATGTGATTAAAGTAATTACAAAATATTTAAAATATTTGTTTTTTTTTTATCTTTAAATAAGTTTATGACAAAATTTATCATGTTTAAAAATGTATTGTACATGTACATGCATATCTGATGGGCAATATGTTAACCATTCGGCCTCCTTATTGTTTATGTGGAAAGAAAAAAATCATGATCACGTTAAGATGGTCAAAAAATACTGAATACAGGGTTATTTTCACCCCGTGTTATTTTCGCCCTTCTTCATTTGCAAACGCGTACGTTTTCGCTCCGTCTTGAATTCACCCAGAAAAAAAATGTTTAAAGATAGATAATTTGAACAAAGGTATTCGGCCAGTTTTAAATTTGCCTACGGACAACGAGGGCTAAAGGGGCGAAAATAAAACGGGGGCGAATATTTCCCTGTATACAGTACGTTTTAAAAATCTTTAGAAAGGTAAACATTTTAAAATCCCCAGCGGGCTTCGGACTCATGGCGTACGGATTCTTAGAGAAAACTCTAACCTACTGCGCTGCGCTGTTAGGTGACAATATTTGGAAAAAAAACTATTTATAAAATTACGCTTGATTTTATTGTTTCGATAAATTGTACGTCACAACATGGAGGTGTCCCATACCACCTTAAAGTTAACGTATTAATGGTAAAACTGAAAGGGATTGGGAACTTAGTTCTACTAGACGAGTGGTGACAAGGATGGTGCCAATACGATGAGGTGGTCTCTTTAGCGTTTAGGCATTTTTACGGGGATAACAATCTCATGCGTCGCACCTGCCGACAACACAGGAATGTTCCCCGAGGGTTAATGGAAAAGGGTATTTGTTCATTAGTGCCAATCTACTGCTTAACTTCAAAACAGAAGATGCAGATAACATTGACACCGTATACAACCCCTAACGCGGGGGAGTCGACAAAGAGTATGGGGGGGGGGGGGGGGGGGGGGGGGGGGAGTCGATTCAAACGTATGGGGGAGTCGATTTTCTCCGCTTCGGAGACGGGAGTTATTTAGGTCACGCCTTTTGCAGGTATTTATAACAAGAATTTTCAAAAAATATATACCGCACGGAAGACAGCGATAGTCAAACTTTGTGATGGTTATTGTTCTAAGTGCTCTATGCGTATAGTAGTCTCAAACACTTCGAAACTATTTGGCAGATTTCAAATTCACGGTAATCGAGTAGTCAAAATTTGCAGGATTTGTAAAATATACGACTTGCTTTGGGTTACAGACATATGAAACAGTCGAACAAATGATCAACCTTGTAAGTGCAATAATCAAATCCTAACAAATCTTAGGAAAAATAATCAAAGCATTTTCTGTTCAGATTTAACGGTAACTAGGGGGGAGTCGATTTTCGGAAAAAAAGAACGTACGGGGGACTAGAAAAATACAATTTAATGCACTGTATCGGGGATGTTTTTACAAAATGAATAGCATACAAACGATGTCTATAAAAGTCGACTTTATCTAATACTGTGGAATCATTTAAATTCGTGGGGGCCAATTTTCGTGGATTGCGGTTTTTTTTGCTTATTAGTGGGGATGTTCTTTCGTGGATTCGTTAGTATTCTGTTTTAGTAAGACAACCAACTCGTTCAAAATTTGTATTCGTCGAAGATGTAAATTCTTGGAGAAGGGCTACCCACGAACACCACGAAAATTGAGCCACCACGAATTCTAATGATTCCACAGTAAATGAAATGTTTTTACTTATTTACAGATATTTAAGCAATAAACACACGTACATGTACTACTCATGTTTTCTATTTAATTTTGTATTTTGTTTTTATTTTTCAGAAAAAAATATTAAAATATTAAATGGTATTTTCCCTCTGTTTCTTAAGAAAATACACATTTACGCGAGTAAAGGTAGAGACATTGCAGAAAAAAATACATAACCCGCGGGTTATGTAATTTTTTTTCTGCAATGATCGCTACCTTCATAAACCGAAAGAATCATTAAGGAAAGTATTTTATTGTTCATATTTACATCTTTCTTTTAACAGATTAATAAATTGATCGTAAAAAGTAAAATTAACCAAATTATTATCAATGTACATCAGTATGTTATAAAAAGGCAACAGCCAAATCGTATTCAATTAGAATTTGAGTCTGACATCATCATCATTACTTCGTGCAGTCCTTGATTTTTTCATAGTTTGAGAAGGTTTCGAGCAGTCGATAAACGAGGCGTATAGATTCATTCCTGTCAGTTTCTACAAAGCTATGAATTATACAATCGTTTTCCGTAAGAAATAGAGGAAATTATACTTGGTGAATGTAATATATTGTAATAGAAGAGAAGGAATGACCAGATCGAGGCTCGAACTCAGGACCCTTCAGTTTAAAACCCAACGCTCCAACTAGCTAGTGCTAGTAGGAGCGAGGCAGAACTGAGCCTATTATATACACACTATTACAACATAAACAGTAAAAATGCTTTCATTGGTGATTAATGGGGCTATGATAGTAGCAAGCATATCGGGATATAAACATACGTAAACTGACAACTCGCGTTATGTAATTTTCTTGATTGCTAGCTACCATCATACCCATATGCGTCACCAATGAAAGCATTTTATTGTTTGAATAAACATTGTTGGTGACTATACTATTTTGAGAACAATAGGAGAACAAATATAAATATGTAATTCAACAGTCAAATATACAATTTATGATTTAACTACAGATGCTTCAATCAGCCCCAAAAAGAAAAAAAGCACCAAGCATTCTGTTTACATACACAGTCCACAGGAATACAACTATTTTGCAGAAACCACAAAACAAATTTAACAACTCATCGACGCCGCGGCCTTACTAGATAATCCTATTGACAACAGCACCCACCAACCACCCCTCGATAGCAGAAACATATATAATATACAGCTCGAGATGACAAAAACAAATACAGATGATGAATTATATCTTCTGTATTACTGATGTGCTTATATAAATGGTGCTTATATAAATGAAATTAAAACAATCGAATTTAAAAAAAAAAAACAAAAAAGAAAACAAAAACAAAAAACAAAAAACAAAAAACAAAAAGAAAAACAACAACATAGGAAAATGACAAAACACAACAGATAAACGATGCATTCCTAATATTTGATCTTGCAGTTTTGAATCTCATGTGCCTTTGATATGGTTTGAGATACATATATCATAAGAAAAGAGAAAAAGTCAATTTGAATATATATCGTTTTATTTCAACACATATTTTGAATTTCTAGCTACTGTTTATAAAGCCATTTATATATACTATACTTTATATATTGACGATTGATATCAAATAAGGTTTGCAAGATGATAAAAGTTCAATGTAAAATTAAACATACACTATTTTCTAGTCCCCTGTACGTTCTGTTTTCCGAAAATCGACTCCTCCCTACGTTACCGTTACATCTGAACAGAAAATGCTTTGATTATTTATTTTTCCTAAGATTCGTTAGGATTTGATTATTGCACTTACAAGGTTGATCATTTGTTCGACTGTTTCAAATGTCTGTAACCCAAAGCAAGTCGTGTATTTTACAAATCATGCATATTTTGACTACCCGATTTCCGTGAATTTGAAATCTGCCAAATAGTTTCGAAGTGTTTGAGACTACTAGACGCATACAGCACTCGGACCAATGACCATCACAAAGTTTGACTATCGCTGTCTTCCGCGCGGTATCCTTTTTTTGAAAATACTTGTTATAAATACGTACAAAAGGCGTGCCCCAAATTACTCCCGTCTCCGAAGCGGAGAAAATCGACTCCCTCATACGTTTGAATCGACTCCCCCCATACTCTTTGTCGACTCCCCCGCGTTAGGGGTTGTATACGGTGATTGAGCTTATTAACAATGTTTGAAGTTGAATTTACTTTAACAGAGAGGAGTAAACGATACATACACAAAAAAGTGTCGGTTTTACATAATTTTGCTCTGTATTGTACCCTTTAGATGATTTCGGTCAAGGATTCTGTAAATCAAAGCAAAATAAATATGTTTTATTATGTGCCGCTTTATATGAGTTATTAAAGTTTTTCGTTTTTCCAATCACGAGGGGAAAGATGTTTATGTTAAAATCCCTTCTTAACTTTTCAAGGCAACATTGACGCTTGTTTGTTTCCATTTGAATAAAGACAGTAACACCTCTTGATTGTTAAAATATTGTCATTTATTTAAAAATGACGCAAACATTATAGAACATATAAACATAAACAAAAGTTGCTGGAAGATCCACAAACATTTGACTAGAAAACAAATTGGAGAGTATAGAGCAAAAAAGGGGTCTCCCAGCCGCAAAATTGCTAAAACTAGTTCACATGCTAAAAAACTACCATCAATGAAATACAATGGAAACAAAAGTGGTGCATAAAAAATGGTGGCTGGATGGGGAGGTTGGAGGTGTCTTGAACGATCAACAATATCTGTGCAGCTTCCCCTAGCATAAACAAAGAATGTAAAAATAGCCCCAGAGTTTGCGGCTTTCTGACTGGCTGATAGGTCATATAATTTGCATACGGTAATGGAAAATCTTTAAGACCGGATAAAAACGGTGATGTACAACAATAAAAAATTATGCAAGTCCCCATAAATGTTACACAAGTATAATAACACGCTATGTAATTAAAAACATAAGATATAACAATTAACAAATCAATGATTAACATAAATTGCTTTATTTACAAAATAAACCCTGTTTTATGCTAAAACCCCTTCTTAACTTTTCAAGGCAACATTGACGGTTGTTTGTTTCCATTTGAATAAAGGCAGTAACACCTCTTGATTGTTAAAATATTGTCATTTATTTAAAAATGACGCAAAAATTATAGAACATATAAACATAAACGAAAGTGGCTGGAAGATCCACAAACATTTGACTAGAAAACAAATTGGAGAGTATAGAACAAAAAGGGGTCTCCCAGTCGCAAAATTGCTAAAACTAGTTCACATGTTAAAAAACTACCATTAATGAAATACAATGGAAAAAAAGTGGTGCATAAAAAAGGCCATCAACCTGAAAGGTTGAAGCGCCACTCAAAATGTTGCCTTGGTAAAATATTGAGTACCATTGCAAAGGGTTGATACATACAGCACCAAAAATATATACGAGTAGCAAAGCCAGACAGACAATTGCTGAACCTGACACCCATGGAAAACAATGCACGATCGAAAGCAAAATACAACAATGGCATACATCAAAAAAAGAAAGGAATATAAAATATATAGTTTCCTAGCCATCTGAAAAAATGATTAAAACATCAAGTTGTAAGCAAATTATATTTCTCAAAATTGTAGACTAGGCTTTTACAACTAATCCTAGATAATATAACCTGAAATCTGATGCAGACAATTGCTGAACATGATATATAAACATAGATAATAAAAACAGCAGCTGCACTGAACTGACAGACACACAATTAAGGTAAAAACAAGTCAATAGTTTGATGCAGACAATTGCTGAACATGATATACAAACTTAGAATAATAAAACAGGAACTACAATGGATTGAAAGATACACAATTAAGGTATAGACAAGTCAAATAGTTTGATGCAGACAATTACTGAACATCAAAATACAAATCACAATGGCAAGTCAGCAACCTAAATGAACACTGGAATAGGACAAGGAAACTAACAAAGTAGGGAATTAATGCGAATATATTTTTGTACAGCATCTGATTTCCACCTACCAAGTTTTTGAATTTCAATTTGTGAAAGTTCTCGCTTAGCTGCCTCAATGGCTGCCCCTATTCGAAAACTGTGATCTTTTGAATGTCTATATAATTTCAACTGAAGAGTTTCCATTGAAACTAACATCTTTCCGTTGAATTATGCAAGCATTATTTGATGATATTTTAGCAATCAGATCCCCCATGCGAAAAAACCCATGAAAAGCTACAGAAAAAAGACATTGTAGCAAGAGTCTATTGAAAAAAATTGGAATAGTAAATTGCAGGGCATTAACTAGATTGAGTAAAATTGAAGATGTGATTGGTAATCTGTAATCAGGTGCTTTTGCTGACTTGTTTGCCACAAAAATAATTTTAAATGATTGGGAATGGTCCGGTATGTTAAAAATTTTGTGAACATCGCTAATAGCTGACACCATGGAGGTAATCGAAGATGGGCTATAGTTTTGTTCAAAAAGATGAGCAATAAAATTGCAAAGAGATATTTCAGATATTGGTAATTTATTGCTTTCATTTCCTTGTAAACAAAACTGTTGAAAAAGCATCCAGCTGCGCTTATACGAAGCCTTTGTTGACTCTGAAAGTGAGGAACGAAGCAAATCTAGGGCTGTAGTACTCAAATGTGAAGTCTGTTGGCTGGAATTTGCACTGGTGTTTTGTTCAGCCATGGTGCAAGAGTTAGTGCTTCCTGAAATTCGAGACGAGACAACCTATCAGCTAAAACATTGAATTTTCCAGGGACATGTTTTGCTTTGAAAAAAATGTTATTTTGTAAACAAGAAATAACTAATCTCCTTACTAACTTCATGACTGTTTTGTCTTTACTTGAAGTTTTATTGATAATTGCCACCACTGTTTCATTGTCAGTGAGAAATAAAATTTTGTGGTTTTGAAATTGGGAACCCCACATCTCAAGAGCTAGCACAATTGGGAAAAGTTCTAACACTGTGATGTGAAACTGTTTGCATGGTTCTAACAATTCAGATGCATACCAAGTTGAACCTAAAATGGCTGCATAGCCTTTTGTAGATGCAGCATCCGTATGCAAGGTAAGATAGTCAGAGGAGGACCATGTGTCATTCAGAAAAACAGACTTGCCATTAAAATGTGAAATGACTGGAAGCCAACATTGAATGTCTGCTCTGGCTTTACATGTGAGGCGGATGAAATGTCGAGGATTGGTAACCTTTACAGTCAGGTCTATTAACCTACGTAGAAAAGCCCTACCAGGTGCAATGACTACACATGCAAAATTGAGCAAACCAATGAGAGATTGTAAGTCATGCAAAGTGACCTTTTTACGATGGGACATGTTTGTTAAATGGGTTTGAATTTTCAATACTTTATCATTCGGTAAACGACATTCCATTGCAATAGAGTCAACTTCAATACCATAAATGATAATATTTGTGTTTGGGAGACAAGTTTTATCTGGGTTCAAAGGGAGTCCTATTCTGTCACAAAGAGTAATGAAATTGTTTAAATCATGAAACCAGCTTTTGGATGCAGGAGGGCCAATAAAGAAAAAGTCATCAATCATATGAGACATGCCCTTGGCAAAAAATTGGTTGAGCATAATCCACTGTAAAGAACTGCTTAGTTTTACAAAAATCTGACAGGAGCTACTGGCACCCATAGGGAGACACTTGTCATAATAATACAAACTATCCCACATAAAGCCCAGTAAATGATCATTGGGTGTATGGGAATATTCCTACATCCATCCTGAATGTCACACTTTGCCATCAAGGCTCTACTTCCAAACTGTTTGACAAGGTTTATAACTGTGTTGATTGAGTCATAGGAGACCTGACTGTTAACTGCAGGTATTTGAGAATTAACAGAGTTATTTTCAGGATAGGATAAATCATGAATCAAACGAAATTGGCCTTGAACTTTTTAGGGACCACTCCCAGAGGGGAGATGACCAGATAAGGGTATTGGGGATTTGGAGATGCCTCGGATATTCTACCATAACTCTGTTCTTTCTTAATTTTGTTAGGAACAATTTCAGGATGTTTATTAGTTGACCCATGGTTTTTGGAAGGGGTTGAAGAAGGGGTATTAAGGCAGCCTTAATGAAAAATATAAGTAAAATCTGAAATGAGGTAGTTTGCCAAGTCTTCCTCATAACCCTCTAAGTATGTTTTAAGAATTTCTGGCTTTACTGGAGTGGGCATTTTCTGAGGGTAACCGTTCCTCATTTGAGGGGAGTTTGGGGCACTTGAACAGAGGGTGCTGCTCTTTACAGTACTGACAGGCATGCTTGTAGGTGCATGGGTCAGATCTACATGCCTGTCCTTGATTGAAGGAGTAGCAGAATTTTGCTTTGGAGTTTTGAAAATTGTTGGATTTGGATTTTGCAAGAAAGGGCTGGTTTGAGGAACGAAATTTAAAGGGTTGAAGATTTGCCCTCATAACTAACTCTTGTAATGGCTCTTGCCAAGGCAAAGGGGCAGACTGTCGAAATTTACGAAACTCTTCATCATAATACCGCCAGGAGTCGGTCTTGGTGGTAAAACTCATATTTCTGATCATGTAGATGTATTTAAAGAGATGAGCTGCATCAGAAGGTGTTTTCTGAATGAAGATGGATGCATATATGAGAAATGCTGATGTCCATGATGGAAATGGGAAATTTTTGAAATTTACTTTGTTGAAAATTGATTGCCCCTCTTTCAACTGACACAGAAAAATTGTCATCTTGTTGATTGGGGAGCAATAGCCGAATATCAAAATATGAGTTGTCCCAAATTTTTTGCTTAAGTTTAGCTGACACAGTGGCCCCCAGGGGAATATTGTTGGAGAAATTTAAGGGCTGGGGATCATGGTTGGTTGCTGACTCACCTCCAAATAAAGTATTTAGCACTGCAGGGACCGATAGTGTGTCTGGCTCCAGGGAGAGTTGAGGGCAGGATTGTTGGTTAGGATCCGGTGATACATGTAGTGACACAGTTTGACTGGCTGGGATGGTGTCTATTTGGCTTAATACTGCAGATGGTTGATTTTGTTGGCATGCATTTCCGCTTGGCACTACTGAGGATCTGCTGATTTGTTCAGTGTCTGGTGGTGCCACATTGTGATGTACTGTGGTTGATGGGTTTGGATTGAATTGATTTTGTTTCTTCAGGATCGCGTCCGCTAGCAGAATCTTAGGCAATTGTTAAACTTTGACTTTGACTTCCCTTCTTCTGTCGTTTAGAGGGTTGATCAATCTCAGGAGGTTGTGATGTTGTTGATAAAACAGGTCGTCGACTTCTTTCGGGAGGCATTGTCTGAGGAAAAAGAGTGTTACAGTCAATAATTTACAAGAGCTGTTACTCTGCACCAATAAACAAACTGAGCTCATACCCAGAGAAATCTAGTATTTCAAATCATTTTTTTAAAATTGCAAAAATTTTGGCAACAATTGATGCTGCTTCAAGACATATATAGAACAAAAATGTTCCAAAATGCAATGGCACTTTAAATTAGAGCTCAAACTCCGTGCAGATAAATAATAGAACACAAAAGTTCATAAGGGTTATGATACTTGATAAAAGAGCTCAAACTCTGTGCAAATAAACAAACTGAACTCATACTCAGTAAATTTTGGTGATTAAAATAGCTAAGTTGTTTAGCTCACCAACTCGGTAAGAATGGGAAAACACAACCAAAGTGTTCGAGATTTGCATAAATGAACAACTAAGCGCATACTCAGTAAATTAAAGGAATCAAACAGCAGACTTGAATTGCAAATAAACTTAATGTAATAAGTACAAAACAGGCACAAACTTGCAATTTAAAGCACAATTCATAATAATTGACCAAAGTCATATTAAGGCAAATAGACCTTAATAAAGTGAATGAAGTAAGTGATATAAATATTGTAAACTTAAAGTTAACTTGGGGAGTAATGCGACAAAACATCTGTGCAGCTTCCCCTAGCATAAACAAAGAATGTAAAAATAGCCCCAGAGTGTGCGGCTTTCTGATTGGCTGATCGGTCATAGAATTTGCATACGGTAATGGAAAATCTTTAAGACCGAATAAAAACGGTAATGTACAACAATAAAAAAATTATGCAAGTCCCCATAAATGTTACACAAGTATAATAACATGCTATGTAATTAAAAACATAAGATATAACAATTAACAAATCAATGATTAACATAAATTGCTTTATTTACAAAATAAACCCTATTTTAATGTATTTCTAAGATGCTTTCATGTTCATATATAGCACTAAGTGACCATATGCAATGCACAACAAATATATGGACTTTCTTATACTAGTATATATATAGTGCGTAATGTTTCTACCGTATAATGGGTATTTTCTGCAGTTGTTTATTTTCTGCGGTATTTTGTGGGTATGAGAAACCCACAGAAATTAAAATCGCAAAATATTCTTAGTTTATTCACTAAATGCAATGATTACCGTATCTACCGGTTGTATTCTCAAATGTGGTCAGTATGTTACTAAGTAGTTTGTATTCCGTAAATACCCGGGTTTTATTCGCAAAATCATTTCAGTTCAATATCATTTGAGTGGAGCGGTTCGTAAAATTAACACTTGCTATGTATGATGTCATAGATTATTTTATAGAATATCTATCTCTCCAAATTACACAATCAAAAACTAAAAAAGTTGTCAGACGTGATTCATTTTTCTTATTACATGAATAGATCTTTATATGCAGATAATGTATTACAAGCACTTATATGAAATTCATTCGCGAATTACATTCAAAACAAAAGTCTCAAATGATAATAACCTATTTAGAGGCGGATTCTTAGATAAAAAAAATCACATAAAAAGATGTCGGTCAAGTATCTTCAGTAATTACCAAATTATCGAAGGTCAAACATAAACTCGTATTTTGATTACGGGTCACACGACGTTAAAAACAGATATTTAATTTACACACTATGACATTGTGTTCATCCGTTCCACTGAGGATAAAACTATTGACCGAAGTATTTATGATCCGCTCCTGTGAAATATGGATCAAGCTCTCTCCCTGTTTGTAACAGTAAATAGATGATCTGGTTCTGGAGTCGTGACATATCGTCCAGTAACCACGTCACCACCGGATGTATCTCTCTACAAGTTGTTACAACGCTTATGATGAGTGATACGGCTTCAATCACCATCAGTCAGAGAAACAATTCATTATATCGCAGCGGGAACTGGCCACTTTCTTTGTGTAAGTATGTTATCAGAGGGAAGCTATCCGCGAACCATCTGTGGAATATTTTGTAATTAGCATCTCCCTGGACACGCTCTTTGAATGTATAAGCATTGTGGTTGTTTTTTGTAACTTTTTATCATGAACTCTACGTATGTCACAGTCACTATAAACTAGTAGTACGGTAGAACAATACACATACAGATGTACTGTATAGTCATATAAAATAGTATACTAGTATAAAGCCTTGTCCAGATTCTTGCATGTATATTCTTTGACACGGTATGCCTCATAGGGGAACCTTTACAGTATCTTTACAAGCAATACATTATGTTGTATTAGAATCCAATTAAAGATTGATGGCATAAATAAAAATTTCAAAGATTGCACCTTTTTAAAAAAATCCATTTTATTTGCAACATATTTAGGGAAAATAGCATAGGAAAAACCAAGTAATACAGTAGTCAGCTTTAAAAAATAAGTAGCAATATAGTTAATTAAATTAAAGAATTTATCCTAAGAGGGCATTTTCTTATTTTAAATTAAGTATATATAATTTAATGCACATAATAAAAAATATGAGTAACATTTCTCATTTGGCGCTGCGTGAAAGGAAGATTAAAGATTGAGTGACAGCAATATTTTAAAAGACAACGGAAAAAACAAGTTCACATATGAGCTCATCTGAACCTTATGCTCGGTAGAGCTAAAACAGACTGCCAGTGGCCTATTCAGAATCATTATTTTTTAACGGCTCGCATCCATCCTCCGTTTTGGATTTATCACTTAAGTGAGATTTCCAATAACTGTTTCATCAACTACTGTAAATTTCGTTCACGAGTACTGTATGCAGTGATAACATATTCCGGATAAAAGTTGTTTAACTTGTCTGGTTTTAAATTAAGTGTGACTCTGAAAACATCCTGCTTGACTCACGTGATGAAACAAGTATTCCTTTTAAAAGAATGATCGGCATGTAATATAATTGGTCAGCTCTGTTAATGTAATACGAAAGCATTACGTTACATGCAATAAACTATATAAACCACCATTTTTTTTATTTCCACAATAAGCAAGGCATGAATAAACTTTACTTTTAGTAGACGAATTATACTTCTGATAAATATTCTTAAGCATATGTGAAGAAAAACATGATTTGAATTATTATGTGTGTAACTGTATAAGTGTTTTTTTATTCAAAGCAAACGGATAGTAACGTTTTTAGTAATCTGCATGTAATTAAAGATTTAAATGAGGTTGTTATTGCATAGTAAATAAAGTAGTGCAAGGCGCAATGCGTGCGCAAATGGTAAAATTTGCCGGATGCCACATATGGACACAACTGTGATCGGCCGAAGCCGATCACAAAAATAAGGAAACGATCAAGTTTATCAGTTTTATCAGTTAATGCGGTAGACAAGTTTATTGACAATGATATTTGCTGTTCTCTTGTTTATCTGTAACCTCTCATTATGTGTGGATAGAGCAGCATCAGATACATACACAGTAGATGACAGTCCCGGGATTGGGAGGCGGTTTGTTGGAATCGGAGGTCTGAACGGAGGAGGGGTGGGCTAGAAAGAATAATCTAACTGTGACCAGGCTGCGCTCAGGTCACCGTAAGAATTCATCCCATATACTGCAATGTAGCAGCAGCGGAGCAGATCTTCTTCGCGTCGATTTTAAGTCTGTTAGAAATAATCTGCAGGGGAAAAACACATTTTTATTCATTACAAACCTTTTTGAACATGCACATGTAGTTAAGTCCACAAATTATCCATTTAATGAGTCGTAAGAAGGCATTTTGTTAATATACACGTTTGAATTTGCCTGCCATTTTGCCGGAAATCGCACTCGGAATGTCTCGGATTTTATCATTAACATGGCGACCGTAAGCAGCGAATTTTCAAACGCGATGTTAAAAGTGGCATTGATTTCTTTGCAAAAACAGTTGTTGTGGGAAAATAGGATAATAAATGAGCAACATTGCAGGTATTTGAGACCAATCATACTAGAATTTAGGTGACATACAACGCGATATTTTTTTGTCATTTGCTACGAAGCAAGTACATGTATAGGGGACGAATTCCATCGTTAAACCGGGTCCGTAGGACATTTGTCATTTTAACGATAGAACATTCTATCTAAGGTTAGGCCATGACACTAACACAGTGATTTATATGCAAACAATGTTAAAAAAGTGATTTTATCGGTTTTCTCTACTTATTAACCTTTCTCTATCATACCTTTTTTAAGTTTCATGGCCAAAGTCTTGATTTTATATGTAATACTCATACGTTACTAAAAGAACAGAGGAGAGAGTGTCAGACTTGTCACGATTATTAACAGCATGCACACATATTATTCAGTATAATAATATGTAAACATTGCAATACATTGGCTCAATATTAACTTGTCTAGGGGTTAACAAAATAAATTGTTAAAAAAAAATAAATAGAAATTTGACTAGACTATTCACAGGAAATTAAAAAAAACTTGATGTAATAATTGTGTAATGATATTATGATTTTTTCCAATCACAAACTGCAACACGTTCTTAAAATGACAATGTTTACAATATAACGCACCGGAAATTTAAAACGCACACTTAATCTAAAACCAACAACGATCCGCACCTTGGAATTCCGGATAATGAGTAGGCAATATAACAACTAGTACTGCGAGTTGAGACAATATAATTCTGGTGATTAGTTCATTTCTAAATATATACATTACAAGAAATACGTATATCATATTATGTCGAATCATTTATCATTGTCGATAACTTAATACATTTCCACTATTGCGGGGAATACCAACATATGACCCGGCTGCGCCTCGCATAAAAATATAAAATAACGAGTTCAAGCTTCTTTGCATACAAAACTCAACCACAAACAAATGGCGCGTGTCACCTTACACAAAATGCAATAGATGTCCTACAAAAATATGTAATAAAATGAGTTCTTCCCTAAAAGAACAGAGGAGAGAGTGTCAGACTCGGCACGTTTATTAACAGCAGGCACACATATTATTCAGTATGCTCCCGATTTCACAATTCCGGAAAGTTAGAGTAAGCTCCCATAAAACATAAAAAAACCATAATGGGGTACCTGCAAACGGCCTTACTACATTAGAATCACGTGTAAATTTTAATTTACATGTAACAACTAGCTGCTTGCATATGTTTTGCATCGCTGAATTATCAAATGTTTGATTAGGTTGAACGCCGATGTTTTAAAGAACGTATACAAAGAACTATTAATTAACATTGTACATCAACATGTTTTGGGGAAATAAGATATAATTGGTACAATAAAAAAGTTAAGGTTTCGTTGGGTTATACAATTTCAGCAAGTATTCATACCAAAGTTCACTAATCCTTCAGGAGATCAAGTCATGTAAAAGATTTTTTTATACTACACCTAGATGTTATCAAACTAGTGTGCCACTGTGACATTTAAGTACTTGACCTACAAACATAAATATTTAGATTTGTAGAAAGAATTTACAATGTTAAACTTTATCATTCAATTGTCATTTTGCAAACTGGAAATGTTTAATTTTGTTGCATGATGCAGATGATGTAATCAACACTGAATTAGAGCAGCGTAGGCAGAATATGGTTTGATATCATAAATAAAAACTTTCTTTGCTTTTTTTTCAAGTCACAGTGTGAATATGATATTAATTTTTGTAATGCAGGCTACATCCAGGCTATTGGTGAATTATCCACAAAAAAGAGAGATGAAAAATTTGATTACCTTTTTAAATAAAGAAATGATCCTTATTGCAAACTTAAGAGTGTGATCTTTCCATATCATCAACTTTGAAAGTTAAAAAAAATGTTACAGATATCAAATGACCATTTATACTATATATTTCATTTCAATATATTTTTACAATCGAAAAAACATTCTTTACATGCATTATAATTCAAATAAGTATCTCTTTCCATTTTACTACAATCTAATTTTGCTGCACCACTGCACATTCTGAAGGTGGAATTAGGTGGTGATGCCCAATGTACAGGTATCGATTATTGTTTGAAATCAGCTTTAGTGTACAGTAGATATTTTTCATCAACAATTATATGCATTTAGTTTTACATACATTCTTTGAATTGTTCATTAGATGGAACATAGTCATATCACATGCATCGTCCAGGTGACCATAAATTACAAAGAAGCTACGAATGGTGGCTAATGAAAGAAGCCAAAAAGGTGAGGAAATATGTACATGCATGCAGTTAAACTGTAGGTAGTTTGTACTTTAAATATCAAATTACTATAGTCTCTTACCAAGTATGCTTTTATGTGTTTACGTTTAGAGACATTGTATTCTGATTGATAATGCCAATTAAATCAATATCCTATGAATGTAAGAAAACTGCACGAATGATTTTTTTTTTAATTTGCAGAGAAATCTTGATATTCTGCTGTATCGACTGCCTTGGGCATTTCCTGGCTGGATTGGGAATGGGACCAGGGATCCTTATCACAACCCTTAACTGACAGCAGATTACATTGTCAGATGGATTGAAGGGGCCAAGGAGGTCCACAACCTTACCATTGACTTTGTCGGGGTATGCTTTTTTCTACCTTGAATATTTTATAGTTTTCTTTTAAATTTCAAAAAGTAGAATTAATAGCTAAATTCTAGGACAACCTTTTTAAAAAGTGTGTCATTTTTGGCATTATTTTGATATTGTGTAATAATTAAGAATTTATAGTCTCATACCATTTAAAAACTAATTTTTAATATAATCATTATGAAGAAATCAGTTTCCAGTATATATTTTTTGAGAAAATGATTATGATTCTTGATGAAATACTGCATTGAATTGTGAAACATTTTTTTTTCTATTTTAGATATGGAATGAAAAACCATACAATGTAACATATATAAAGGTATTTTTGAATTTTATATCAGGTTTTGAGTTATTAACAGCAAAATTAATATGGTAGTGTCAACAGTATTCATTGAATGCCAATTTCGTGGAATTCTTTGTTGATTTAATCAACAAAATTCATTGTACACTGATGATGTGGGAAATCTAATAACATTTTGTATTGATGGACTCATTGGCCAAGTTTTTATGTATCCTTAAAACTGTCATTTTTGTCATTTTCACAAAATCCACGAAAATTGATACTGATGAATATGATTGAAACCGCAGTAATTTTCTCTTTGTTTACTATATCTTTTTTTACCTTGCATAGCAATACCAATAAAGATGTACATATGTACGTAGAAGTTGTAGAATATTTATTACTTCTTTACTTCTCATACATTGGTCTTAAAAATTTTACAGACTTTATGGAAAACTTTAGATACTCAAGAGTTCACAAAGTCTAAGATTGTGGCTTCAGATGGGGGATGGGGAATCGTGAATGATATGAACAAGGACAGTGAACTGGTAAAATTGTAGACTACATGTATGTGGGGTAAACTTTAATTAATAATAATCAATTAAACACACCCTGATTACTGTTAAATCTTTCTTGATCATTTAATCCTCACAAAATTTTACTTAAATTATAAATAAGAATAACGAGTTGTGATACTTTTTATTAATTTGAAAAAAAAGTACTTTAGTTGTCAATTTGATAAAATTATGCATGGATGTAAATGTATGTTTAATTTTAAAGGTACATGTAAGTGACAACATGTAAGAAAATGGAGAATAAGTGAAATGCTTCAAGATCATTTATAATTTATATACGCACTTATCTAATAAGAGACCATTTTTATACAGTGTTCTCTACCCTGGAACAATTTCTCCAGAATTTGCTAAAAAGCAGGGGACGCAACTGTGGTCCTCGGAAGATTACTCCACATTCAATGACATTGTGGGAGGAGGCTGCTGGGCAAGAGAAAGTCTGTGTGTCTGTACCAAAACCTACAGATCTTTGGAAATAGACCAGCAAAACATACCTTATAAGTAACATTAATGGGATTGGAAAAAATTAGATATGGGTGTAGAAAAGACAATTTGATTACTGCATGTACAATGGCTATTTCTGTGTAGAAAAGACAATTTGATTACTGCATGTAAGATGGGTATTTGATAGTAGTATAGAGTGAGGCTGTTCGTGCAAGTTTGAGGCGCCAACTAATTTGAGGCGCTGACGATAGATCACGGAAGTGTATTATACCAAGAGAACAAGTTCAGGAAGTCAAAATCGGATATGAATAGATCAATAACACGACTGTTTTAATCCTTTTAACAACTTAATCCGTTGATCAATACATTAATATTAACATATTAAACTAATTTGACAACTAATGATTTTGATAAAGGTCATTTCGATGAATAATTTAAATCACAATTTATG
>WFKH01010211.1:10590346-10611493 GCA_016163765.1 Magallana hongkongensis | reverse complement strand
ATGTCATCCAGGTTTGTGTAATTTTTAATTGTTGAATTGTTGTAGAACAATGTAAAATTGAAAAACATAATGCACATGTATTTATGTGCTTTTTGTGCTTGAAAGTCACCTTCTGAAACATATTTGTAGCCCATACCTCACAGTTCACTAAACCTGGATGTAAATACCTGTTCCATGATCACTGAGTAAGTAAGTTACACCAGGGAGGAAGCATGGTGTCTCTAACCAGCACCAACAACAAGGATCTCACTATTATTATAGAAACAATGATAAGAAATAATAACATAAATACATAATGGCCTCATATCACTTGCTTAACTTCATAAATATTAAACTAATATAACGAAATGTCTACTTTGAATAGCGTATTTTAAGGGAAAATCACATCTTATGTATATTGTTAACACACTTCATCATGAGGCTGTTACTTTAAACACATAGCTAATAAAACTAGTGCATTTATATCAATGGGATTTTCATCCTCTGTAATTTTGAAATTATATGAGAAAACAAGTTGTATTTATAAGGAAGCAAAATTATGTCTCTTGTACATATGTCTAATACAGTGTATAAAATGTTCTTTCAGAGTCATGACCATTCTATTTGTATTCGACCCCCTCTCCCTCCATATTCTGTCAAACCACAAAATGTCACTATACAACTTAAAGGCAGCTAAACAGTTAAACATAATGTCAATAATTTGCGTTTTGCTAGAAGAGTAGCATTATTGATATAAGAAGTACTTTAAAGTATCATAAGAAATAAGATCTCTACTTAATTTAGTCTGCATTGGTTTAATATTGTAATCATTGTTGTAAATGTTAAATATCCGATATAACTTTAGCGGAAACTAAGCTATGATGAGCAATTATTCTGTTAGTGATCAAAATAAAAAAATAATTGCAGGCTAGTATTTCAACTGTGTATGTGTGGAAGAGCAGCCTCCATTTTGGACAGAATACTTCCCAGTCTGACTTCTTCAGATCTTTTTGACAAGTTAAGGTAGAGATCTTTCTTACTAAAGTCAAAGTAGATTTAATATATTCATTGAGGGTCCAATGTCCTGTTGGGAAACCATAATAAATTCTTTACAAAACCGTCATAAAAGAGAAGTGCTGTTTGCTAAATTATGTTTAAATGGTATGTCAAAATTGCATGTATTTCAAACATTTTCTGGTGAAAGATTAAAATGTAAAAATAGTTTTTCAGCCTAGAGTGGTTGAACATGAATAAAAAAATCTTTACAGTATAATCTCTGCCATTCAGTCAATAGAATACAAACTAAAAGGACTGAACAGGTCACTGAATGGAGGAGTTGTTTTAGCCAATCACCTTCAGTAACATTTCAGTCACCTTTTAGTTTTTGTAGCTTACTGAATGACCAGAGCTTCATTCTATGTTTAACCCTTTTGTTAAGGCTTGGTAGTTTCTTGCATAAATGATAAATTCTAGTTACCTATTATATTGAAACTCCACTGATCCAAAATCTTTAGAATTTATTTTCAATAAATATTCATATACCTTAAAAATCTAGTTAAACAATGGCCAGATCAATATCCCTGTTAGAGTTGATGAAGTGATCACCATAACAACATTGTCAACAGGACAGAAAGGACAATACCCAAACTCTCCAGATGTGAAGCCATTCCCATTGCCATACAGTGAAAATTTTGATGGTTTGCACTGTTAAATTCATTTCACAGAATTTATTATAATTGTAATAGATGCATATTAATTGTCAACTTATCTATACTTTAACTATCTTTTGCATGAATAGACATATTCCAAATTTCAAGGATGCTGAAATCTGTTCTAACCTCATGATTCAATAACTTTTCTGAACAGGATATTCTTTTTTTTCTGAACCAAACAACTTTGCACAACAGACAGGTGCATATGAAATCATGAAATCGCCAGACCCTTCCAGAAAACAGATTTTAATGCAGACTGTTTTGAATATTCCTGTTTCTTGGTGTCAAGCAGAGAAAGCAAATAAGTCTGTGAATATTATAGGCGATTATAACTGGTAAATGATCATTGTCAAAGTAACTTTATTTGAAGAAGTTTAACAAATACTCCATTTCAAATACATGGGTATATTTTCATTCAAAAAAAACCTAAACTATCTCATAATGCCAATAACAGGTAACAATTAACAAAGGCGTACCTACTGGCATACACTTTGTTGGATTGTTTAAAACTAACATTGCTTTCATGTCCTTCCAAGCAATAGAAAATGTTATTAATGAAATATAACAAAAATTGTAGATTTTGAAGGCAATTTAACGTATGTTAAGAGAATTGTTGTTAAGTTGTTAAAAATACAAATCTGTCAATGCATCATTTTCTAATGGTTTTTCTTCTCTTGGATGTAATATTCTGGTGACTTACTGTGACCATATCAAATAGTCTGCCTTCAAATTTCCTTACAAATCTTTTTCAAGACTTTCTCTTTGGAATATATCAATCAATATAAAAAGGGAAAATAGGCTATCTTTATCTTGTTCTTTGTTTTCAGCTACATGTAAATATCTTCTTTTTAGACAATTCTCTGTGAATTGCTGTACCAGTGCACTCACCTTGTACTCATCTCCTTTAAACTGTATTTTACTACTTACTATAATTCAGATTTTATTCTGTCTATTCTTTGATTTTCATTTCAAAGAAATCGTTTGAGTCCTCTCTTTCTGTACTCACAGGGTACCCAGAAAATGTCGAGCCTTCACTCTTTGCTCAACAAGTAGGTGTGTTTGAAACCAGAAAATCTGAGGATCCTAGTCATGGAATGGTGCTGTCCCAAGTCGTTACCTACCCACCTATATACTGGTGTATATTGAATCTAGTCTTCCCAATTGATCTCATAGGAAACTATTCTTGGTATGTAGCAACTGTTCTGTCATCTTCTTGTAAATCTTCACCCTATCAACGACCATATTTAACTTCATAAACATACTTACACAAAGAAAGCATCTCAATTGAATGTACATAAACACATTACAACAATTGACGCTTTTACCTGTAGTTGAGTTGTAGGTGTTCGATCAGTTGGTATGGTAATACATGCAGAACACGATTTTTCTTTTCTTGCGAAGACATACTGTTATGCAAGATATTTGTTTTTCCTTTTTGGATTTTTAAGGTTGTATTTATTTAGCTTCAGACCTTGATCATTTACTGTATATTTGAAGTCTTTTACGCTTAAATTAATTTAAGTGAGCTTTGTCTGCTATTTATTGTCGTTACCGCTGTATGAACTTGTTGTTAACTGTTTGGGTTTTTTTTGTCTGTAAAAACACTCGCATTTGCCATTATAATAATTTAACTAAGCTTGCTACACATTGGATCATCCTGAAATAAAGATTTTTAAAGTTTGTTTAAATGAAGGGCATATTCTCAAAGGTGATAATTAAAAATTTAGAGACATAAAGAAAAAAACGTTTTCTCTTAATTCTAAAATTGGATACATTTTAGTGCGTTTGGCCATATAAAGAAGAGGTCACAATGGGAGATGATTAAAAAGTTCAGGAAAGATATATCAAAGACATTACTTTTTTTAAAAAAAGAGGCAACAAGTTGTGGATCTGTTTTAACAAAAGTTTAGTTACACAGTGAAACCTTTTTTCTAAAGAAAGAAATTGCTATAAGTGAAAATGATTTGATTAAAGTTATTGCTATCATTTCCAAGGTGTGTGATGTGCCCATGTATCTTGACCCCCCCCCCCCCTCTTTTTCGAGCATCTTGTATTTCTTTAGACTAAGACTATTTTTCCATTTCAAGAAAAAAATTGTTTTTACAAATTGTTCTTTGCACCAATATATTTGTTAAACTTCTTCAGCTTCCATTATATTATCAGATCATTTTGAAAACAATGTTAGTTATGCATATGATATTAGCCTTATTATATATGTTTACAACGATTATAATTATAATACTATTATGCATATAATATATGCCTCATTATATATGTTTACACCGATTATAGTAATTCTTTGAGATAAATGTGTTGTATGATCTAAATCTATACTTATGTATAATATATTCTTTTTTGTACATATCTATTTAATAAGTTATATTTTATGGCATTAATCTATTTTTATTTGTTTACGATGCTTTGACATGTGCACCTAGTTTTGGAACTGATATTTCTGTGAATGTCGAGACCCAAATTACCAAGATCAATGGAAGTTCAGGGACATTTGTTGCTGTCAGAGTGGATCAAGGTGGATGCAATGCTTGGGAAGCCAAGGGGATTTATCTCTTTATACTCCCTGATCAGCAGACATTTGTTCTTGCCAATGACCTATGTAAGTGTTAATATGTTTATTTTCAAATTTTCATTGCAATAGTTAATTTATATGCCCCGTTTATTTTGAATGTTTTAAACTTTTTTAACCTCTCTATGTCTGTTTTTCAAATTTATTCAAGTGTTTTGTAATGCTCGCTTTTGGATTTGTTTACAGCTCGTACAAAAGTCATTAAAGAGGGATCAATAAATGTATCAACAAATGGTTGGAATAATGTAAGCCTTACTGTCAAAGTAAGTATACTCCTGGGAAAAAATAGTACTGTGCAAACACCTCCCTGTCTTTAAATGGCAAATAATAGACAGTTTTCAATAACAAACATTGTAAAACTTTCTTATTTTCAGAAGAAAAATTATTTTAGGAAAATCTTTGAATGCATAAAATATTGTCACCTTGATATAGATACACTGTATAGATAAAAATATGTTCGTATAGATGTCAAACTGCTGTGGATCATATCTATAATCAATATATATTGTATTTGAAATACAAAATACTTTATTATATGATTGAATTATTCCTAGCTCTCTGGTTGGCTCATATTTAACTATGTAGAAAAAAACAGAACGTTATATTCACCTGCACGTGACCTAGGAGGTCAATATAATTTTCTCTACATTGCACTTAAAAAAGATCGTCCAATGAAATATCGCGTCTCTCAGTTTGTTCGGCTATGGCTTCAAACTAAAATCTTTGCTTGATAACCCTCAATGAGATATGTTTGTATAAATTCTTCGCTCATCGTATAAAAAAAATAATTATTGCTGTTTTTTTCGATCAATACGATGATTTAGCCTCCGGCTCGGTGAATATTGTACTTCTTGGGTAGCTATATCATCGTATTAATAATTGTGTAATATAGGATATTATACTTATAGAATAGTATGGTCTAAAACGGAGTTTGATAATGAATACAATGAACTGAACTGAACTGAACTTTATTTATTTTACAACGATTGATAAACAAGTTCTACAACTTATATTAATATCTCTCGTTGGCAAGAATGTTAGCGCGAGGGGGTCTTTGGTGTGGGAGTACAATGAATGCAATGAACCAGTGAGATATGCTTTATGCTTGAATATGTTTTTTATTCCCGTCTCCCTAATTACTGTACTTATCGGTAAAATCAGAAGTCACGATCAAAAACCAGATACTAGAGTCATGTATATGCGTTAATACCGTGGGCCAAGTAAGTGATCTTTTCTCGTTTTAACAATTGAAATTTATTGCCAAGGTTAGGTTTCCTCTTTAGGTGGTATGGGACACTTCCATGTTGTGACGTATTACTTATCGAAATAAACAATAAAATCAAGTGTAATTTTATAAATCTTTCCCAAAATTATTACTAAACAGTGTAGCGCAGTGGGTTACATGTAGATGGTTCACTATGAATCTGTAAGTCATGAGTTCGAATCCCGGTGGGGATTTTAAAATTTTTACCTTTTCAAATTTTTGAAACGTATTTTTGGTTAAATATTGTAAAATTTGAAAATTTTAAACGGGTGAAATTATTTTAATTATAAGTTACTTTTATTTACATTAATACCGACAGATGTCCCATAACACCTTAAGGTTTCTGAAATTTAAAAGTAATAATAATTATAGCGTGTAAACTTCCGCATGCAAGCATTATATTCACTTTACCAATCAATACCTATAAGAATAGCGCTTGGATTATTGATAGAAGAAAGTTCATCGAGTTGAACCATGGTCAAAACATGGATGTGTCACTAGCCGAAATCTTCTGACGAAGACATTGAAGTAAATATCGATTTATATATAAAGAAAAAATTAAGATAGATTTATATATTTTCTTTTTCATTCGCAAAATTCTACAGCCGTTGGCACTGTGAATGGAGTACCTTTGTTTACACCCACCATACCATCAAAACCATCTAATGGATTTGTTGCCATAGGTACAGATTCCTATGGCATAGCAAATTTTGATAACTTTAAAATGTTGAGCTCCAAGGATATTGATATTTCAAAACTGAAAACATCCCAAGAACTCATATTTTTAAAAGATACACAATTATATTTTATGCCAAAAAGAAGAAATTTACCATAAATGTTTTCACTGATGTTCATTAACTAGCCGATTGTTGAATGTGTAAGGCTGTGATATATTAAATAAAATGGTCCATTATTTTAATACTGTAAAATGTACTGCCAGGTAAAATATGCGTGTAATAAATATTCGCAAAATCCGCGAGTACCTATGCTGAAGAATTGTTCTTTTAAAATATTTAAACGCAATGTAATATACTTTCATTTGTAATAAATTTTACTAAGTGCATAAGAATGAAATTTGTTTTACTTTACACAACTGTCTACAAAAGTTTTCGTTTCGCATCAGTGTATGCGTGTGGATGTGAAGAAAAATATATGTATTTAAATATTTGTGTTATAGTCGATAAGCAATTTATTATGAAAAAAACAAACGGA
This sequence comes from Magallana hongkongensis, assembly GCA_016163765.1. Classification (NCBI taxonomy): domain Eukaryota; kingdom Metazoa; phylum Mollusca; class Bivalvia; order Ostreida; family Ostreidae; genus Magallana; species Magallana hongkongensis. The sequence goes on along the minus strand of WFKH01010211.1, from coordinate 10,604,742 downwards.
GCTTTCCCCTATTAAATTTTGTTAGAAAAAAAGACTACATTTTACGAAAGTAATAAATGGATTAATGTTAACGGTTTTAACATTAATTATCTTTATTGAACAATATTAATGAAAATCATTCCTAGAATATTGCATTATTATTACTCAATTTTATTTCATTTAACCTTATATACATTGTATACGTTAAAAGTCACGACGTATTTTGTACGAAAGAAGACTACTATAAGCCTGATTGTAAAATCGCAGCCTGAATAGGTTCATTTGGAAATTAAGTTTAACAGTCAAGCATTGAATGTCAGTCAATGATTTTAAGAATTTTGTCATCGGAATCTTATTTTAATGCAGTATTTGTTTGCAACGCGCTGTGTAATTGCATGGGATATTTTACACTTGTATAAACAAAGATAATATGAAAAAAAGAGATTTATTAATTTATTATTTTCTCGTTGGTATCAAATCATTTAATCTTTATTACTTGTATCATAACCATAAAGAAACATATATCTTTTGAATCATTTATAATAAAATTAAAAAAAATAGTTTGAGAATTTTATAAACCACAATAACAAGATTTTTTTTTCTCAAACCAACCAATCATTATAAAAATTTGCTCGCTGTCTGTCGTTGTTGTCGTATACTTTAATTAACCTTCTTCTAAAGAACCAATTGGTTGAATATAACCAACTTTAATGTATAAAATCAAAACAATGTAAGTTTAAGGAGGTATTTAAATTATAGCTATAGGTTCAAAGTGCAGCAATAGTTCGGAGTGAGGGGGTCTATTATATGGACATTTTGGGAGAAAAGAACGTATGATTATTAACTACTTGAATAATTTACAGAATTTTCAAACTTTGTCACATCTTTAGCCTTGTAGGAGTAAAGGGATTTTTAAATTCCAACTTAAAAAAAGATGAGGAATTGATTTGAAGAAAATATGAGCTTTAAATTTATAATTTGTAACAAAGCTTTAACGTAAGAGTAAGGTACATTTAGTATGATCATATTTCAGTGGAACCTGTGATCACCACAGTCTTATAGATGGGGCATAATTTACATAGAAATGAAACCTTCTAAAGAATGCAAAGGCTATATAAAAGTATTTCACTCCAACTTTTCAAATTTAGACAAAAAAAAAATGAAATGGCTTGGTGGGAGAGGGTTTATTATTTGCGTTGAACCCAATTGTGATATAATAGAAAAATAGTTGTGAAAAAAGGAAGGCAGTGATTTTTAATATTGATAAAGAGAACTAATCCCCTAAAGTCAATATACGAGAATTTTAAAATAAAGTGCTGTGTACCAATATCTCAAGAAAGATATCCGTGGAGGTAGGGTTTGGATATTCCAGTTTCTCAAAAGAACATATTGACGTAGATAAAAATCTCAACATTGGAGCCTTTAGTTATTAAATACATATAGATTTACTCCTTTATAACGAATTTTAATATATTTTTTCATACCATAACATTATAAAATGACCACAATGAAGAAAAGGGGTATGCAGTTTAATACCAAAGTATTGCAAATGAGGCTTTATTTTTTTTTTTTTAAATTGATAAGTAGATATCAGCTAATAAGGGAAATCTGCAGAATTTTAAACCATGGCCATTTGACATGCCATTGTATTGTATTTAATACAGTAAAGCTATCAGTTACATGCAGCAAAATACTTGGGTCAAAAAGACGTATTGTTTATGTAAACGATGTGGTCTATGTATGAGCTACTTGCTGTTATTGTTTTATTTCAAACCAAGTAAATCGATTTAAACAAGTACATTCTCGGTTTTGCAATGAAAATTGTTTAACTATTACAACAATAGTGTGTAGAAATAGTTCACATAAATATCAAGCACTTCTGTATAGTTAGGTAAAAAATTAATCCATTGTATTCAGAAAGCATACCGTCATTGACCAAGACATATGTGTTCTTTTCTTGGGTCATGCCGATACGATTTTTAAAGATTTTTTTTTAAATATTTTGTTGTTCCTCCTTTTTCTTACACTTACTTATCCAGGGAGTGTCAATTCACAATGTCATCAATTCTGTCAAAAATAAAATAACCCTGGAGAATTTTTTGCTTATTGGCCACCAACTCCTTCTGTTACTTAAATCAAGGTCTAATGATAATGTAATTTTTAAAGTCAGTATGCATTCCAAACAACCAAAACAATATATCAAGTTGTTATGGAAAACGCCTGTGAATGAATCTGAACGAAACTTCAGTGGAATCAGGTTAGACTGCAAGAAAAGAAGATAGAATAGAAAGTATCTCAACCATGGAAAAGATATAGTTATGTATTTTTTCTCGTCATTTATAGAATAAACTTAGATATTAGTTTCCTCTTGTTTTATTGGCGTCCATCGGTCATCTTCTTACATTGCAACATCCTTTAAGAAAACTGCAATAGTGTCAGAATAAAATCAATCAATATTCATAAAGATTAATATCGTTTTCTTCAGAGTCATTCAGGTCCATTTAGATGAACGTACAACTCTACAATTTTCAAAAGCTGAATTTAAATAGAAATATTCAAAAGCAAGCAGTTTAAGTTTAAAGATATTTCGTGATATTTTTTTGGCAAAACGATAGGTGGAGGTTTTGCAGCTATATATTATTGACTTTTAGAGATCCAGTTTATTCTATAGAATTATGTATTGTATACAATTGATATGCCTTGTAGTCGAATAAGAAGACATATGATATTACTTTCTCCATATATCTGGAATCTTGATATTGAAATCTCATACTAGTAAGGTAGACATGTTTTTTTTCCTACTTTAACATTTACCTGTATATCCTGTAAATTCCCCATTTATTATGCGCCTGCGATACTCTTTGACCTATTTTGTCTTCTGAAAATAAGAAATGGCACCCAGGTCTTCTCCGATTTCGACCGATTTATGCTCGATAGTTAAAATACTATTGCTAAGTAGTTTCTTTTTAATTTTACTTGAACCCGTTACCTACAGAATACGATTTCCTGTAGTGATTATCTTGTTGATTTAGATAAGCGATCGAAACCTTCTTAACTTTTTCGGTTGGTATAAGCTAAGGATAATTTGTTACATACCTGTACAGTTTAAAATCCCACTGAACAAAGTGTACATTATTATCGAAAAATCAACAGTCGGTTCCTAAGGCTGCTTCAAAGTTTTCCCAAAGCAGCACTGACGAAATCGCCGTATTTGTAATGCATATTTCAATGTTTATCTCACATATTTTATAGCGGACTTGGTAATCCTCAGCAGCACACAATATCATTTCTTTTTTATCCTGAGTTTCCTAATCAGCACAATCATGAAAAAATTGCACACAACCAAGAAATATTTTTTCAACTATGCTTATCATTAATTAATCGGATAAGATAAGAAAAATACCAGACGTGTGTTGATCGTTCTTCATTGGTGTCGAATATACTGTTTGCTGTGTACTCTTAAAGTCAGTGGTCTTGCGAATAGAAATCGTTGTTTCTACAATAATAAATGTTACTATCTCGAGATAATTTACACTATTACACAAATAAAAGAGAAAAAAAATAATAGGCGATCACCACTCTGAAGAAAACAAAATGATGTTATGTTGATGTTTTTTTCTTTGATTTCGTCATGAAAACCTGTTTATTACGATTTTATTCTTTGTTATAAGGTTACAAATAGTTTCCTAATAAATACTGTAATAAAAATATCAGATTGAGTATATATATATATATATATATATATATATATATATATATATATATATATATAAACAGACTGCCAAAGAATACACCATATAAAATGAAAATGAAAATCGTCAACAATACAGGTGACATGTTTTCGCATTGTACTTGCCATATGGTGTGCTACAATTCATATCTTTAAATGAAACTTCTATGATTTGTACTCCTTTTAAATGAGCTGGGGAGTTGCACTTGGGTTTTTCACTTAAAACGTTTAGCACCAGTTCCTTTGTTTGGACAAACACCGTAAATGGTTCCAAATCACAGCTACACTCAAACGGATTCCCCTCTATATGCCTAAATAATTTTTTTGGAGTTATCCAGATTGTAAACATGTTACTTTCATATACTAGAGCAACATTAAATGTTAAATTCGAATCAACATTTCGCTACATGTAGCTATATGTATTTATTTTGTGTAATATTTGTCATATCTTTTCAAGTTTGATTTTCAGTATATGTTATTAATATGTTATTGAATTGGCTAGTAATGAGATGCAAATTATCAAGAAAAATAATAAAAGTCAAAATGATCATCAACGTTCATTAAAAAGAATATAAAAAGTATTCTTTAACTTTACCAAAATACTCACAGATTTCGTAAGTTTGGAAGTGATATAAACATTTCCTTGGCCAAGAACGTGATTTTATTATAAAACAGGTGTCTACAAGGCAACATAGAACTTATATTTCATAATTAGTTTAACCTCTGTTTGTGATTTATACAGAAGATGATGAACAAACAAATAATTGTTTAATTCTTGCTACTTTTTATCATATCATTTATTTTGCTACCCTTCAAGTAGGTAACAAACCTTGGCAACAGAGCTTCAATTATTGTATGAACACAAGAGTAATATAACGAAATATAATATAAAAAATTTTAGCAACAAGCCGATTAGATATTCATTGAACAATTTCCTACAGCATATATATAAACAGTACTCTGGTAGAATCAATTTATTTAAACAAATATATGATACGCGGAAGATTCATGTATTAATGCAGTTGTAAAAACATTTAAGCAATTTCCATGTGTTCAAGTATGGTGACCGAAGTTGTGATACAGTCGTAATTTACATGAGATGTAAGTATAATGTAAAATACCTTCAATTTGTTTGGATAAAATGGAAGAAAAGGAAAGACAGGTCACAAGCAGCCTATCTTCATATACGTGTGATTAAATTGAAGATTATCCATTGTAAATTACACATGTTTCTACATTTTGCCTTTTGCAAACCAACATGTCTGTTTACATGCAAATATCATCAATGTATGTTCATACATGTAGTTGAACTTGTGACCTGTCCACAAAAAGCGTATCTTAACACTATAAGGTTGCGTGAAGCAACATCGACACATTTGATTTTTCCATTTAATTTGAGTATAGTGGACGGTAGTAATTCTAGAAATTACAACATGATAAGTAATCAAGTTGATTTTTTTTTAATCATTGACACCTGTTTAATTAAAACATTACTTCCTGGCACGTGAGTGCACTTAACAAATTGCAAAAATGAATTTAGAATGTGTTTAATGGTCTCAATAGTAAAGTTTTGTTATATATGCTGTAACAATTGACAGAAGGGTTCCCCTTTTAAGATTTTGGATTTTGTTATGTTTTTCTTAAAGCTTCTTGGTAATACCCTGAAGAATGGGGAATCACAAAAGATCATGAAGCTTCCATTAAATATCATTAACAAGATCTTACAAAATAGCCTTAAAAATGTGAGTAGTTAGTTTGCAATATTGAAAATGTCAGTGCCTCTAAATAAGTTCTAACTAAAGAATACATACATATTTTATAGAGACAATTTTAAATGAGAATATAGCAAGGATATAATTTTCATACAGTCAAAAATGTATACTTGAAAAGGTTTTGATTTTCTGATGGCATTTAATAAAATGCATTTGTTTTGGTTGGAAAAAAAATAATATTATGTTTTATAATTCAGCGGCATCAATGTTCTTGCAATAAGAATTTTCAAAGACATCATTTGATATTCTAAGTCAGGAGAGTATGGGTATATTATGGCAAGAAAGGTATGCTTTTTTTGGTAGCCATGAGATTCGTCTACATTACTTTGCAAAATGAGCATATGGAACTTTGAAGTTTATTGCGATTATTTTGAGTCGTCATATATTTATATATTTATATATGTAATTTGTTGATCCATTAAAGGAATAATAGAAAATAGGTTGTAATGTCCATATGTTATCAAGCATTTCATGTCGAAATTGATAAAAAATAAATATTTTACTTAAAATAAATCAAAGATTTATTAAAATGTATTTTCAGTATCAATTGGTCTCGCCTTGACTTTAAAAATAATATTTATTTTGCCTACACTCCTTGGTCTTTTGGATATAGGTTAACACGATCGAAGACTATGAGGTGAAACGCATCGCAGCTAGGTTAAGGCCTCCCATAAATTTCACTTCATGAATATCACGTGACATTTCATGACGTTAGCTCCGCCCATTATTCATGTTTTCATCTTTTTCCTACTTTCGATATAGTAAAGCGATCGCTGTTAAAATTTATCGATTGATTGCTTTAAATAATCATTTTGAATTTCATTTTAAACAATATTGAATCGAAAATCTGTGACTAAAGGCGTTTATTTCTTAAAATTGCATTGTCGTTTGCTTACCATCCGCGTCAACACAGCGCTTTCACTCGCCTTACCTACGTTTACCTACGTTCTTTATGAACGCAGGAGCTGCTGCTCCTCTATGTTCATCTCGGTAGTCTCCTGATCATCAGACTGTGTGATAGCCTGGTCATTTCCTTTAAATGTTCCATAATCAACAGTGTAGTCATATCTCATTGGATGGTTTTTCCAATATCTGTCTAGTCTGTTTTCGAATGTCTTGACTTTGGTGGCAGATACAACATGCTCAGGAAGGCTGTTCCATGTGTCAGCTACCCGGTTTGTGAAGAAGTATTTCCGAACGTCTAGTTTACATCTCTGCTTTGCCACTTTCATATTATGTCCCCTGGTGTTACTTGTATTCAAGATAAACATTCCTTTTGTTGTTCTTTTATCATATATTCCAGCTATTATTTTATATGCTTCTATCATATCTCCACGTAAACGTCTAAATTTAAGTGTTGATAATTTCAGTATTTCCAGTCTTTCCTGATAACTTTTCTCTGACAGGTGAGGTAGCATTTTTGTGGCTCTTCTTTGTACATTCTCAATAGATTCAGTGTCTTTACATTTATAGGGGTTCCATACACTGTTCGCATATTCTAGATGAGATCTCACTAATGCCTTGAATAATAGACAGAATGATTTATAATCTAGTGAGCAGAATGTTCGTCGGATAATGCCAACTATTTGATTTGCCTTGTTGATCTGTGTTTGAATATGTTTATCAAAACATAAGTGACTATCAATGTTGACCCCAATATCCTTTTCTGATTCCACTGATTCTAGAGTTGTTGTGGTTCCATCATACTTCTTCATGATGTATCTGTAGTTGTCCTTTTCTTTCCATTTGTTGTGAACCTTCAGCACCTTGCATTTGTCTGGGTGGAATCGTAACATCCATTCAGTATTCCAGTCAAAAAGATTGTTCAAGTCATGTTGTAAGGTTTCAACGTCATTTTCAGTTCTAATGTCACTAAACAGTTTGGTGTCATCAGCAAAGAGAAACACTTCTGATTTTACACATTCAGGTAAGTCATTGATAAAAATGACGAACAAGATAGGACCTAGGACGGAGCCCTGCGGAATCCCACTTGTGACTTTGTGCCATTTCGAGTAGTTTCCATGGATGTGTACTCGCTGTTTCCTTTCACTCAGGAAGCTCTCAATCCAACGGCATGTCATTAAGCTTATACCATATTGCTTTAGTTTCAACAAAAGGCGCCTGTGGGGGACTTTATCAAATGCTTTCATAAAGTCCATGTATATGGAGTGAACAGTCCCTCCTTTATCTAGGATTTGTGTCCATCTGTCAAGAACCTTTAAAAGTTGTAATGAGGTGGATCTGCCTCCAATAAATCCAAACTGTTTGTCGCTGAATAGATTTTGAGTGTTCATGTGTTCTACTATCTTCTTCCGGATTAGTTTCTCCATAACCTTGCATAGAGCACTGGTGAGACTAACTGGTCGGTAATTGGACGGTGAAGTTTAATCTCCTTTTTTGAATAATGCCGATATCTGACCAATTTTCCATTGATGTGGCACAATTCCGCTACTAAAACTTTCGTTGAAAATCAGGCACAGCGGGGCATCAATAACATCTGCCAATTCAAACAACACTTTCGGATGTACTTGGTCCGGGCCAGGTGATTTGGTCGTGTTTAGTTCTTTCAATATCTTAATTATGTCTTCTTTGGTGATGGGCGCATCAGATGATGTTTCAGTACAGTAACTCTTTCCAGAATCAACTGGGTTTTCTGTTTCTGACGTGAATACACTGCTGAAGAATTATGCAAGAACTTCTGCTTTCTCTGAGTCTGTTGTAGCAACGAAGGGAGTTCCGTCGACTTCAGTGTGTAACTATGATATGCCAGATACGGATTTGCGTTTTGAGTTCACATATTTCCAAAAGTTTTTACAGTTAGACTTGGCAGTTTCAGCAATTTCTCTTTCCCTCATTTTTCGTTCCTTTCTCGTTACTGTTTTTACCTTGTTCCTCGCTTTACAGTAATCTCTGTAATGTTTACTGTCTCTAGTTTCCATATAACAGGTCCACAGTATGTGTTTCCTTCTAATACAATTTATAGTATCATTTGATAGCGGCATCTTTCCCTTTCTTTTACCTCGTTTGCTCTTTGGGATACAGGTGTCCATTGATTTCAGTAGTCTCTCCATGAATATGTCTATCATATCCTCAGTACACTTTCCACTCAAAAGCTTTTGCCAATCAGAGTCTAATTCATTCCTAAGCTTATCATAATCGCCTTTGAAATAATTGTATTTCTCACTTATGATAGATTCATAGTCAATGTAACATCTATAGTCAAATTTAAGAACACAGTTGTCACTGGAGCCCAGTGGATTGTCAAATATAATTTTAGATACCCGATTTTTATCATTCACCAGTATAAGGTCGAGGACTGACGGTTCCTGGTTTATTCGATATCTTGTAGGTTTATCAACCAACTGATCAAAGTAACAATCCCAAATACATTCAATAAACTTCATGTCTATTTCATCTTTTCCTCTCCAGTCTACCCAATCAATTTTAGGGAAGTCTCCAGTTATTAAAATATGACTGAACCTATCCTCTAGTTTACTGGCTTGGTTTAGTAATTTGTTTAGTTCCTGTAAGTTTTCCTCATCCGATGAAGGGCTCTTATATAAGCAGCCAACAAGTAATTTGTCACAGTTCTTTAGGTTTATCTTCACCCATACATGTTCTTTGAAGTTTGATTCAATCTTCAATTCTACTGCACTGAGAGCCTGTTTCACATATATCAGAATTCCTCTTCCCTCTTCTGGCGGAAAACTGTCTGGGAACATATCATAACCATTTAATGACAATTCGGCTTTGATAAGTTTATATCTTGAGTTCTTTGGAAGGACTTCCGTTATCATAATAATATCCGGCGCAGTTTTATCACTGTTTATATAACGAAGCTTCAGTTCATCATATTTGTTCATAAAGCTGTCAGCATTTGTGTAGATGCATGTCAATCCATTCAGTTGATAATGTTCTATGTTTTTGTTGTTAAAATTCCTTTCACCAACATATAACATATTTACATTGCTATTTACAGTGTCTCTTTCACATCTTAGCTCTGCTTCAGAACTCTTACAGTTCTTCTGGCCCATGGCGGACCCCTTACTATATAACGGAATTTCCCCGAAGTGTTTTCATCATTCTTGGCCTTGGCTTCCAAGTATTTCTTTTTGTAATTTTCTCTTTCCTCCTTCGTCATGTCATGCGATATGCTGATGCCAAAGTAGGGACTATTTTCATTAACATGTTTCAGGCGCGATAAGGATTTCATGAAAGCACGCTTTGAGTCGATGTCGGTTCATGACTTTGTCTTCACAAGTAGGACAGAACCAATGTAGTGATGGATTAGTGAAGACGTCATATTGTTCTGGTGTAAGACCTAGACATACGCTACAAAAGCAGTTTTCACAATACTCACACTGGATAATTCTGTCTGTGTCTTGGGTGAAATTTGTTTTACATTTTTGGCAAGTCCAAACCTCCTTGTATTCATCTGTATTTTCTGTTTTACTTTTGTTTTGCGATCTTGTAGACGATCTACGAGGTTGTTGTTGTGGAGTTGGTTTGGGCGGCATAATGGCGGGAACGGTGAGATGTCAACAAAGACAATCTGACCTATTTTTCTACGAATTACGGCTAAACACTTACAAATTTATATTCCAGAAGACGCAAGAATACCTGTTTCCACTGTATATTCACTATTTCACTATATTTTTGCTATATATTCAGAGTAGAAACTATTTTATCTTAGGTACTTTCAAAAGACCTCCATTTTGTTAAACCGGAAATGACGAAATACATGTTTTGGTTGCGAACAGCTGACAGCGGTGTGTCAACATTTTCATAAGATGCATGGCCTGCAAGACGCCGAGAGTGGAAAATGCAGCTCAACCATCGTTTAAGAGATAATAAAGGTATGTTTTAATACAGGATATGTCGTGTTGACCTTTTCTTTTCAAAACATTTGCTCTTTTCAGTCCATTCAGTGTACCTACACACGTGTTGTTTTGCACATCTTCGCTGTTCTATTTAGGCTATACATTTATTTCTTTTGTGTATTGAACTACACACCAGACACTGTAAACATTGCACTTGAAAGAGGTGGGGTTCCCAGGATACACGATTGTAGAATGCTGTACAAAGTGCATGGATGTTTGCATGGTGATTACACATGTTTTGCACTTCAGTAAAATTTTGGATCTTAGATGATATAATTCATTTTGCTGGATCTGTGCTTACAGTAGATATCCATAACACTATTTTGAATTCTTATTTGTTATTTTGCCATATATGTACAGACCCTGAAACGTGCTACTACACCTCTAAAACGAACCGTACCGTTCCGTGCAAGAAACGAACCGTACCGTTCACAAAACGAACCGTACCGTTCACAAAGCGAACCGTACCGTTCACAAAACGAACCGTACCGTTCACAAAGCGAACCGTACCGTTCACAAAACGAACCGTACCGTGCAAAAAGCGTGCAATATAATTTATGCAAGACCCGCCCCAAAACGGCCAAAAAAGCGTACCGTACCGTGCAATAAGCGTGCAACTTCCATATACGGCTTATTGACTTATGTGTTTCGATGAATACGGACGGAGATTATCCCTGACCAGATAAGTTCAATAATTTGCTAGATTTTAGTTATACGGGATTAAGTAACACATACTAATTTAACGCTGTTATTTTTATTAAAACCGTTATAAAAATGTTTTAATCTAATTTCCTATTTTAGACCTTAATCTTTTCTTTACATAGCGCCATAAACTGTTAATACATGTACATATGTATGTCGTAAGTTGTGAAATGATAAGTGTCGGGAATCAACTTAATAAATCAGTATTTCCTTCAAATAATAAACTAATTATACATATATATTTATATAAAGTTGTTAGTTGCTTTAACACACATTGAATCATAACGTGTTATATCAGTATGCTTTCTTGGCTTTCTTGTGTATATTAAGTTGAAGTCCGATCATTTCCTGTGTATAGCGATTAACAAACCCAGGGTTTAAAACGACATGCCCTCGGGGGTTTTCACACCTGTTCAAGACAAAAGAAAACCTACAAAATTGCGTACGTCTTCGTCTAACAGTACAGCACGCCCATCATTTTCGATCTAACGGAAGAGAAGTTCTATCTTACAGAAGAGAGAGAGAGAGAGAGAGAGAGAGAGAGAGAGAGAGAGACAGACAGAGAGAGACAGAGACAGAGAGAGATAGAGAGTTTGTGTGTTAATTATATTACTTAAAGTTATATCACTGAGCCATTGTTTCGCTTTAGGTGTTTATAGTCAGTCTTTTGAGCGGGATTTTATTTTAGGACTCCACGTGCTTCGCCTGTCAATCAGTTAAAGTATAGTAGTACAGATCACGCCATGCGCCGCGTGCTACTTGACTCCTCCTACATAGCTAGAAGAACGTTTTAGTTTTATGTTTTCTAAATACTTATTTTAAAGAGTGCTTCTATTTAAAAGCATTTAACAATCATTTCGTTCCGACTTTATGATTATAACTCATGTACTGGCGATCAGAGTCTCTATCCATCGCTGTCGTATTTTTTTTTTGTTACTAGATAAATTCTTAATATATTTCTCACTTTAAGCATTCAGTTGTTGATTGCCGGGTATTTTTCCGTGTCCTGTTTACAACAAGTTTGTGAGTAAAAAGGCAAATGAAATATAAACAGGTTAGCCAGCATTTGTAAAACGTCAGCTAAATCGCATGCATAGAGTGAAGAGCGGACACTTGTAGAACAAAATGATAAATATTACCATTAAAAGCTATTGACTTATTGTGTGTATCCAGTTGTGTACATAATAATTTATCGTAAGAAATATGGTACATGTACATGTATAGTTTCACTTTAACTGAATAATGAAAACTAGTAGTTATATTTTGACTATACACGCGATGTTATTTCAGGTAAGAGAAGCGATGACGGGTTACATATAGGTATGATCTGTGTATACGATCAAGCGCAGAAAATCATAGAATCAATATTTAAATGAATAAAAATCCGTGTCGAAAAACTTTAAAACAGTTTATTTCAAGATTTCTACACTGAAATTCATTGTTTATATTATCATTAATTGCGTGTATTTTTACATCGTCTTTTCACCAGGGGAATTTGATCGGCAACAATACGCAATAAATATGATCATAAGAATTATGAATACAAAAATAGAAAGATGCTTGTAAATATAACAACAAGCCAAAAATCAAGACAGCGAGAAAGGAAACTAAAGAAATATCGGAAAAAGTCGGGGCAATTTTTCATAGCAATTTTAAATGCATTTGAAATATTTAATGACTTCAATACAAGTACATGTATAGAAATAATAATATTAGGATGCTTGTTAGAATTATTGCCAGATCGCCGAATTAACAAACATATATCAGATTAAAGTCAATCAGTTCTTTTAATCTGTTGTAATAATTGCACTTATCTAAAATAAAATGCGAATAATAACAGACTTTTCAAAATTAAAACTATCCTCCGCTTCCCGGCCGTTTTCAGCGAGTACAGATTTCACGCAACGTACATATATCAAAAAACGGGAGAACGGATGGAAGTTCTGATTTTAATTAAATTGAAATACATTTGTAATATATCATATAAATAAAGAAAAAAGGCTCGTCATACATGTAACTACTAAGTTGCAGAAGTTTATCGGGCAAGAACTAAACAAAATTATATCGAGAAAATTCAAAGCGTTCAGGCCACGCCTACCTCATTAATAAAGCGCGCAAACCGTTTACAAAGCGTGCAGCTATTTTTAGCAAAGCGTACCGTGCAAGAAGCGAACCGTACCGTTCACAAAACGAAACGTACCGTTCACAAAGCGAAACGTACCGTTCACAAAGCGTACCGAACCGAACCGTGCAACTGGTGTAATAGCACGTTCAGGGTCTGTATATGTGTGTCTTAGTTTGTATTGAACTATTTTATACACAACATAATTAATAGGATACACTGTAAACATGTGGGGTACCATGGTACACAAGTGAAGAATGATGTAATCATCATGTGCATGTATGCATCAGGATTTCTTTACTTTATTTTAATAAAACAATATTGTATCATATTAATTGTCTTCCATGGCTTTGTTTATGAATTCAAAAATTCAGAAAGATTTGTACATATTTTTATGTGCTGCATTAAAATTATATGATTAATATATTTGATGTGTTAAATATGTGCAGTAATGCTTCATAATAATCTGATAATAAACCCCAACCAGTAAAATCCAACATATGTGGTGGTCAGACTCGGCTGCTTTAGACCAGACTGCATAGTGGTTAGATAATATTCAAGGGGCACAAGCTTGAAACTGACCTGGTTTGTTATTGTTATTTACTTACAATAACATATACATTTCCTCAATAACAGATTATTTTTTTTATTAACCAATGTAAAACTTATATGCTATTCTACAATTTATTTATATATTTTCTAAAAAGAGGATTTTAATTTTAAAATTGGAAAGAACTTCATATTATACATTATAAGGTCAGAATTTTAGAGTATTTATATGTTCCCTGATATTCATAATAGATTCTTTTCAGGATTTAATTTTTTTTAACAGATTAGAATCAGTTTAATTTGTTTTGAGTTATGGTTTATCTTTATGTAAATACATATTGATTCATTTCTAGGTAAAGTTTCGATGCATAGCACATGTACATGTATATTGTATACAAACAATTTTGAGATAACAAGTAATTGTTATGTGTACGTTGGATTAATTGTTACTGTGCTCAGATACATCAGCTTATGTGTGACATTATGGACAATTCATTGATAGAAAAATATGAAACTAAAGGAATTATAATTTAGTCAAAGATTATTTCAAGAAGAGATATACAGTTTATCAAAAGAAATTAAATATTTACTATCACACTTTGAGTAAAGCAGACACTCACTATCTCTCTTTCTCAATTTGATATGTGTTAATAGTTTATACC
>WFKH01010211.1:10566918-10580281 GCA_016163765.1 Magallana hongkongensis | reverse complement strand
TATATATATATTGATATATATTGATATTGTTTACATTTATTATTTCGTAAAGAAAGTCATGAAGGAAAAAAATATTTTTCCAACTTCATAGAAATATTTTCATATCATTCAATTTTATAATAGAGAAAAACTTGCTTTCCTGCCTTTCTATCACTGACTTTTCCCGCGCACATTAGCAAATCTACACATTCGTAAATCGTTTCTAAATAAGCATAAGAAAATATTCATTTCTATTTACATTAAACAATCTTAGTACTCAATTAATACTAATAAATATGCCCCATTTGACGCATATTGTCTTTTTTAGCTCGGCATACTTACACACTTTTGGTCTGAATTTCGTCATGACTTTAAGTCATATAATTTAACAGATTCATGACATTATACGATACAATATAATATTTATACAGAGGTTGTATTACATGATTAATTAATGAATTGTGTTTCATAGGATGATTATAATATCATACTAAAAAAATATAATAAAAATATATAAGTTCGTATCATTTGATCATCATTATTTCACATCATTTATTAGAAAATCATATTTAATAATGATATACAATATCTAATGATACAACATTGCATTGAATCAAACAATTTAATACTGTATTGTATGTTTGATACAATAATTTAAATATGATGTTCAATGTTATATATACTAATATAATATCATATCATATCATTTAATACAATATCATATTGTGTCATATGATACTCTCTATTTTCTCAAATAATATCATACAATATTGTATTGTTTGATATGATACTTTATTATATGATACAATATAGTACTTTATGATAAGGTGTCGTATCGTGTCATATGATGCAATATCAAATCATTTGATATCATATCATTAGATTGTTATAGTATCAAAATATGATACATTTTTTTTAAGAAAATAAAGTTCATTTGATGATGTAATATTTTCATAATTTGAATGAAAATAGCCATATGAAATTAAATTTATCATGTTTTTAAGATAATTTTAATTGATGTTTTCTTGTAGGAAATCATCATATCGATTATACGTATATCAAACTATGATTTTCATACAATATGATATGTGTAATTGTGGTCTCACAGAGGTGATGTTTCGTCTTTGTGAGCTCTGTAATCTTAGATAATCTATGTTTTTATCTTATTTTAAAATAGTAAAACAATATGCAATAAATTTCATCAAAACATCTAGGGTAAAATTAGATGTCAGATGTTATTTGATTCTAAGTCATTCAACACCTTCGGGATAATTAAAAGTGGAACATTCCTTTTTAATGGTGCATGTTTATGAAAAGCAATAATGGAAGTAGGTCAGAGGAAATCTTTGATTACGAAGGTTTACGAAGTATATATTGGATGTTAACTCTTAAGTAAGCTCTTTAACAATCCTACGGAACATTTGTATCTTTACACAAAAATATGTTCACGCCATCAGGAAACAAATTTGAAAAAAAGGCTAGCAAAAAGTAAAGTTAAATATAGTAAAAAATAAATTTACACGTAATTGATGTACAGTAGTTTGACTAGTATTTTACTTGGTAATTAAATAGCAAATAATTTGAAAAGGTAAAGATGAAGAAAAAATAATACCTATAGTATAAACGCTTATTAATGCTAATTCTGCAATATTTTATTTTTTGCTGTCATTTAATATTCGATATCGGTCTTTGATTAGTCGAACTACTTTCGCTTTCCAATAAAACTAGGTCGTGTAACACTAATTTGCGCATGAAATCGTCTGTCAGAGCCTTATATTTTCACTTTCAACAAGATTTCTTTCATCAAAAGTAGGTTTAGTATGTATTCTAACGTACCAAAAAAGCATGAAGGTACAAAATGGAAAAATTGCAAGTAGATTTTGGATTTATTTTTTTTTGAGTCGTGTTATTTACGAGTTCTGAACCCCAAGTTGTCTTTCTTTGTTTTAGGATTAAATGCCTTGATTAAATTAAAACAACTATAGCTGGGATTCATTTAAATGTTTTATAGGTCTTTCAAAAAATCATATTGTACCACAATAAGACAAATAACAATGATGCACGAAATCAAAGTTTATTTAAATGCAATATCTATTAACAAAATTTGATATATTTATGTGGGATCATTGCCAAAAAAATTATAGATTCTCAGAACTGTAATCTTCACTCTATGCACAGCGATTGAAAGCACATTACTATTTGCAACAATATAGAGTTTTTGTGAATGTTTCTGTACATCATTTGCCTTAAATATCAGTATTCAAGAAGCCCGTTTTTTTAATGTATTTCATGCATAACTTTATCGTGTGGTCAGTTCATCCTTTTGAGAGTAGGCAATCTCAAATTAACATTTGATTTCACACTTATTAAGCTTATCTTAAGCATAGTTCGGTACATTCGCAAGCATCGGTGTTTTGGTGATTTGCCCACGAAACGTCGACGTTCGACTAAATTCACCTAGCGGCTGATGTAAACAAGACTGTAACCAAAAATAGACGCTAATTAATCTGTAACAAGCTCTATTAGCTTTGTTAAACTGATACGTAATATAAATGTATTTGCGCGCTTAGTGCTACAAAATTATTTGTAGTTTATAAAATATTCAATTTATTCGTTTATAATAATTTTTCAGTAAGCATTGATGCTCTATGAGATTCTTATTTATTCGTATTGACCACCGAATCCATAATTCTTAAATTTCTACAGCCATTGCCTGTTATTGCACTGGTAGGCATCGTAGATAAACTGTTAAATATACTAGTGATTCATGTGACACCAAGATAAGATTAGGAAAAAACGTAATTTAAAAGTATCTTATACAGCGCACATGTAATAATTCTTTAAAAAGGGCATGGTCATGTTTTTGGTAAAAAAAAAATTTTTCAATTTTTATTAAGAATGCTCTTGATAGTAACTCAAAAGTTGAGTGTCCTAGAGTTATTAGCAAGATGCAGAGTTCACAATTCTCTGTTATGTAAACAAGGCTCGTGCTATGTTTATGTTTACATTGGTTTAATATACTGGTAAAAGGTTTTTTCAAGCTGAAATT
The DNA here is from genome assembly GCA_016163765.1 of Magallana hongkongensis. Taxonomy (NCBI): domain Eukaryota; kingdom Metazoa; phylum Mollusca; class Bivalvia; order Ostreida; family Ostreidae; genus Magallana; species Magallana hongkongensis. Next base: position 10,577,253 of record WFKH01010211.1, on the reverse strand, counting down.
TCTTTCTGCTTACTTCCTTTGAACATAAATAAACAGTTCTTATCGTTGGTTACATTCAATTTTAGGTCTAAAACTGAAAATTCTTTTTAACATTCAAAATGTAAACGAAAACATGACCTGAGATTTGTTTACATATTGTGAGCTCTGTATCTTGCTTATAACTCAAGACCGACACTCACATTTTGGTTGACTATTAGTAATGTATTGTTGAAACGTTGAAACGCTGAAAACATTCAAAACGGAGAAATAAATTTTGACCAAAATCGTGACCATGCCCCTTTAAAGTCAGATACATGTACACAGTATTTGACATAAGGTAGAAGCACGCAAAGCTTGTGTATTCCAAAACTGCAATTCGCTATTCGATCCCATTCGATGGCTCTACTCTGCCACGTGATCAGTTACGTAATCAAACACACAAAGCGTACGGGAAAGGGTGGCCTTAGAGTGCAATTGCAGTTGCCCAATGATAAATGTTTTTGATTTATATTATGTCCCTATTTATTAAATGTATGTATGTTGTAAGTTTAACTTTAAGTAGACTTCGATAAAAAAAAAAAATCCTTAAAAATCCTTAACAACATGTTGAAATTGGTACTGAATATTGAAATGTGTAATCATGAGCTTGTCGGTCATTAAATACCTTTTTAATGCTTACTATTTCAACAAATTGACAGCCTACCACAAGCATTATGACCTTTTCATTTACTAGTTTAGAAAAAGTGTAATTCTCTAGATCAATATCAAGCCGATATTTTGGTTTTCTATGTAAAACACAACAGTATGTTTAAAAAATTCTTCATTTAGTTTTTTTTTTTTAATTTTGCTTATTTATTGTATGCAATCAAATTATTGCTGATGAAATCAAAAGAACAAATTAGGTTTTTTACAGTCTAGTAAATTTCTTTAACTTTATTTTGTACAAAATGATATGTTATTTATTCCATTGTGCATAATATCTTAATATCATAAGAATTTTCTCAGTAGATGGACCTGGATACGTTTCTATATTACCAGGGGATTCTCTTAATATTATGCATATCAATATATGATCATAAATAATAAGATTATATCAATATTGTATCTTGTTCAAGATTTAGATGCGTTATGTTTTTCCAAACTTACTTGGATGTTAATACTAGCAATGCATGTCTGAATTAAGAAGAGTATAAATCTAGATTAAGGAATGATTGCAACTCGTGGATGTGTAATGCTATATATTTCTAAATCTGCGTGTAGTTGATATGATTTACAACCAAACAATTCAGAAATTTTATGGGTTAATAACCATCGGCAAGGAAAAATCTACATAATTATATACTAGCAGTACTTTATGGCAAAAGTCAATGGTCCATTAAAAAACACTGATGATATATCTTCATTAACATAAACTTCATAACTCAGGTTGACTCATGAGAAGGCGCACCTTAAGAGTTAAATATCAATATTGTCTTAAAAACTGCTAAAACGCTCTATGCATCATTATTAATTTCATTTTATTACATGTACTCATATTGTGTTCTTGAGTGTCGGATCTCTATAAATTTATAACAAAATTGGTCTATTTTAAAATGTCTTATTTACAAATAGCGTATGATACACATAAAATTCTATGCACATTTTGAGTTTAAGAAGATGCATGTTACTTTTTCAACACGATATGTACAAACACTGTGCAGTATGTCCAATTGATGTAATAAGCATTGAATTAAGGGCTTCCTTCAGTAACGCATACTCAAACACGAACATACAGGCACAACATTCATACGCTTATCCTTTATATAAACGCATTAACTACCTCTGTTCTTAATAGCATAGTGGGTTCTTAAAGTGAATACAAGTACTAAGAAAAGAGATATGAGATTTAAATTAAATGGTATGCTATGGTGTATGTTCCAAAAGATGTCCTTGAACTGAATGTGATGCAATTGATTGTTTTGGTTTTTTTGTTTTTGTTTTTTTGTTTTTTACAACAGAATGTTTAAAAATTGATCAAATAAGAGCGAATTTTTTAGTGTCTTTTTGGCATTTTACAAGTGAATTAAGACCAAACCATACTTTTCCGAAGAACTTTTTATAAGTATATTGTTTTAGTTATATCTAATGCACCAACAGCGCTATAATAGGTTCTTTTAAAGCACCTAACACGTGCTCATAACACTTATAATGAATCCGATGTGCTCATTACGTAAGTCGCCTGGATATAGTCCAATAGTGATCATGATCTTTATAAAGAATAATTCTAATATTTTAAATATAAAATAAAATAAGTTAAATATTATTGACGGGCAACGATTATAACACTACTGAGGTTTCCGAATGGCCAGATTAAATTTTGAAAAGAATGGGGTTCTGAAATATTTGAAAAATATGAGTGTACACAAAGTGTTAAATATATTGAACTGTTTTTTGGGAACAAAATTGGAATAACGTTTTTTCAGTACTATAATGTGTTATTTTGATGTTGGTCTAATGTCACATTTTAGAACTGAGTAGACGTGGATTACACCTGTTTATAGAGATGTTTATATAAACTGTACTTAAAGGGGTTCTTGGTATATATTATTGTAGTAGTAATTATTTTTTTACGAGAATTCCTCAAACATCCTTTAACTGTAGCTTTCTTGCTGGTGGACATTGTTGCAATTTCTTCCCTGAGTATAAAGTTATGATAAATAGATAAATGAAGATATTAATCACGAAAACACGATTATTTCGTTTTAAACAGATTTTGTTCGAATGTCTATCTTATTAGAGGAATAAGGAAGACACTTTTTGTGTATATACGTGTAATATTTTGAGGCTTTTTTGATAATTAATAACTTATATGTACAACTTGTCATTTGTATTTCTTCTTTTTATAATAATGTACATCAGTGCAATGACAGGTAAGGAACAAATGAGTGCAACATTGATATCTAAGTTGTGCTGGCATGTATCTAAGGCTTATATAGTATTATTGTTTGTGAATATCCATGTACATGCAGATGTTGAAATGGGTATAACATACTGACTCTACAAGAAATAAAATTAAAAGTTTATCATTCAAAACTTGAAACCTCCTATAATACGCATTAAATGCACATAAAAATTACAGAACTCGATATCATGAAACATTTAAAGAATATTTACCATTAATAATCTAAAGGTTTATTATGGCAAATAAGTATCATTTACAAAAGCAGTCGATATTTTTCTATTGTTCTAAGTTTCGTTGGTAGAATTTTTTTTTAAATCATTGCATTCGTTATATAATTGAATAGGTAATAACTTTTTATATCAATTGGATGCACATGAATTTAATTTAAAACAGTTTAAAAATAAACATGTGAATTCCATCCATGCTAAATAATGTTGTGTGTTCAATATGTTTATATTTAGAATTTAAAAAATGATGTTTAAGTCTCGGGTACACCCGTTTGAAAGATGATTTGACTATCGGAGATGTTCCTTAAAGATATTTTTTGTCTGAGTAAATATATAACACTTCATTTACGGGCCGTTGCCTATTCATTTCGGCGATTCTTGTTTATATCCGATTTTCATTTAATAGAATATTTTTGAATCATAAATTAAATTAGACTTGGATTGGGTATATTTTCACCTAAACATTCATTCATTTCATGACAGTCACTGAATTAACTTTCATCAGTTGGACTTATTAGTAAATGCTGAAAACAACAAAATGATGGGTTTTTTTACTGTTTAATTCAGAAATTAAATTACATCTGCCCAAGACTAAAGTCATCAAAAATATTAATTTCAGATTTATTTTGAATAATAAAAACAAAAAAAAAGAGTGCAGAAAAAAGACATGTCGGTAATCTGAACCAACGTGCATGGGTATAAATCCTTAGTATGCATAATATTTTCCCTATAGGGTTGTTATTTAAAACTATCAAGTCTATATCTATCACTTTATTGTTATTTTACCCATGTAGGTACCTTAATGGAAATCAGATAAGTATGATCGACAACAACGTTTTTCAGGGGTTATCACAGCTTCAAACACTGTAAGTATGTTACCCGCTGCATTATTCCTAGGGAGAAATATTCCGCCTCTTATTTGTTTACAAGATAGAAATGATAACTGTATGGTTCTAGTCCACTGCCCATAAATGTTCACTGAGATGCCATTGTTATAGCAATGATGATCAAATATTTCTTTTTGAATGAGAAATATAAATTAAGTATTAGTGAACTTATACATGTCAGCAGTTAAGGTATGAATACGACCCGAACCATGCTTTTCTGATATATTTTATCATTCAACTAGGAGTAAAGAATATGCAATACAATGGAATGCTGATGTTAAACATTTGCTATTGATACACCAAATGTGTAATCGTCAACCATTTCTGAACAACAAACAATATCAAGATGCTTATAGAGGTCTCTGCACATTCCGGGTCATATGGTTATAGTCCTTTAGTGACCATGGTCATTTCTAAGACATGCATTCGAAGATATGACTGCTCATTAAGTGTTCTTTTACTGTAGCTTTTTACTTTGAACTTATAGCAAATATTTGTTTTATTGTTCAATGGTGCATCATGCTTTGACAGCTGTACTTTCTCTTTTGAGGACTGATCAGAAGTAGTTTTCTTTTGTATGTAATGAATCTCAATTGCCAAAAATAAATACACAGTGCATATACTAGAGATATATTGAAAACATGTACAATAAATATGTTTGGCTTGAAATATGAGTTTTTGACTAGAAAACATAATTTTAAAGTATGAACATAAACTGACAAAACACAGGAAGTAAAGAAATATTCCCTAATTCAAATTTTCAACATACCACGATTAAAAAGCATACATTCAAGTAAATGTAAAAATAATATACAAGACTGAGAAAAAATACATGATGGTGCTTAACCTGCCCTGTCATAGCATGAAACTTTAAAAAAATAGAAAATGGAGACAGAGGAGATGATTGATTGAGAAAAACTGCTACCAATGTTTACAAATAAAAACAAATATAATATGCATTTGAATAATATTGAGCAAAAATAGATTTAAAACTACCGTATGGGCAATCGGTATGATCTATTTAAAATAAGAGTTTTTAAAACAATATTTTTAAACCCTCTCCAAACAAAAGTCTTTAAATTTCAAAATCGCACATACACACAGCACAGGAAATACAATTTCAACACCTATTTAGCAAGAAGTCCATCTATTCTTAATTTATTTACATTTTGAACAACCGTTTTAAAGAATGTTGACATTATTAAGGTGTATTTGGACAACGTGGATATTTTTGTCAATATCAGGGGTATGACTATAAAATAAAAGGGGGAATAACCATGCAAAGGCCTTGTGAATTGTTGTAAGGGTGTGTTGTGGGGTGTTTAATTGATTTTGTGCAATTTTATCTTTGTGTAAATTGGTTGCAACCTCGATGGATTAGTTGTCCTATTGTAGTTTGATAATGAGTGAGTCGACAAGCTATGGGTATCACGCGCAAAAGCTGTGTGACTTTTTTTGCATCATTGACAACGATATGCATTCACACATTCAACATTGCCACAATTTCCTTTCAAATAAGCATTTGCTGGTATGGTACTTGTTTGTTAAACGTAAATTTAATGTACTAATGCCACGTCTTTCTATTTACGACTTCACAATTTGACAGCCATTATGAGTCATAATTGTCATCATAAGTTGTCCAACAAAGAAATGTTTCATCCCCCAGTCTGACGTCGTGTTTGTATTTACCCTTGTGCTGAATTAGCTAGCGCAACTGAGATGTGTATATAGCTTTTTGGGGTCTCCATTTCATCATTAAAATTGTGTTTAATTTAACATCAAGAGTGTCTTCGAGTTGAATTTTATTAAAAAAGACATAACCTGTAGTGAGTGAAGAATGAGAGTCGTTGTCCAGAACTAATTGTTGATATTGTGACTTGATCAAGAGTTGTTTGTTTAGGGAAACCAGAATAGACCAAACCATATCTTACGTTTATAAGAATGGTGACCCTTTCTTTCTCGAATGTGATTGAACTATTTTTAGCATTTGTTAATATGTAAGAAATGAATGAATAAAAAATAATAAATAAAACAACCAGTTACATTTTATTTCTCAAGTAAAGCGATGTAAATTATCAAGTTGTCTAACTTGTTTTATACATTCAAACAAGTCTGTAACAATAAGTAAAGTAAATGTTATAGGCTTCAAAATGTAAACTAATAGTTATACTGGTGGCCCATTAATAAGATTTTTCGGTTCCCTGTCTGACATTGTGTATGAATTGATGAAATTTTGTGTTTAATTTCTGTTTACAGAATTGCAAATGCTAGTAAATATCATAGATATCTAATGTACTCAAGAACTTTTACAGTTGTTTTGACTGGACTGCTATTATTTACCTCTTGATTAATAAATAACGCAACTTAAGTGTGTTACTAATCTTGATATCAAACTAGCAAATTCAATATTGAAATAATTTAAGCATTTTTAAGGCAGAATAATTTAACTTATTATTATGAAAGCGTCTAATTCCTAATATTTCACTCGAAATGTCAATACCTAAAGAATGGGAGACGTTGACTCGAATACTTCGTTATTATGACTTTATTAAGCGCTGTAGGCATTGGCCACTCATCGTAGTCATACAATCATAAATAATATTTTTATATAAGAACAAATTATCTACAGTGACCATACCGATTACTGAATTTAAATGAAATGAATATTTCTTAAACATTAGTAGCAGGGTAAAGAATGCTAAACTGATATACTCTGGAAAGATGGAAATACAGCACAGATCGTCACGAAGATGAATCTTTATATTTCAATCAAGCTAACGTGCTATAAAATTCAAGATTGCAAGAGCAAACGCTGCAAAGTCTGCTTCTAAAAAAAATCAATGGTCTTTGGAAAATAGTGATTAAATCAGCATAAATAATTTGAAAAAAAAAACCGTGACCGATCAACAAATAATTACTTTGTATCACAAACGAAACGTAGAGTTATTTTTTTTTTCAGCTCTCATTATTATAAATTAATGACCCAAAATTTTTACCAACCTCATTCAACGAGCCGCTAAATAAAAATGAGGCTAAAGGACCAATTCAAGGGGAAATATCTACAATTGTTAGGTAAACTGCCTATTCAGATCTAATCATTGACATTGACATAGAATAACGAAAATTATTAAATGATCTCAACAAATGTAATATTAAGTATCAAATATTATGAAAATATGAAATGTAGATGTTGTTCATCTTAAAGGCGGCTATGTGGATTTGAATATTAAAGTTTAAACAGTGTATAATGTAGTGTTGCTTATGAATGTCGAAATTGCAAACATTAGTTATAAACTCCATTAATTGGTTTTTATTTTGAATATTTTTGTCAACTTTGTGATTGTCATATATTAAATGTTTGTTTTCTGTACTCATTAAAGATTACGTTTACTCAGAATGAAAAAAAAATCCACTGATGATAATAAAAAAAATATCTATTGTGTGTTATTTACATTTTATTTCAGTGTTATTTTTCACTTTCAAATACAAATTGCTTAACTCTTTTAAAAATAAAATGCAGTTTATGAATGGCAGTGACACTGAATAGATACAAACATTAATATTTTTTGTGTTTAGAACAAATTTTACTCATGGCATTAAACTTTATACCAATCTGAATATGAGAATTCAAACTCTGAGTAAAAAACGTTCTTAAGGAGCCTATGCTCGACAGTTTTCTAGGAATTGTCCAGTCTTCAAGATTTTTCTTCTGTGACACCATCTAAATGGGCATAAAAAAGAAGTTCCTTAAAGTATTAAACGTAATGAAATTATTTTTTTTTATTTTTTAAACTAAATTGTGCACAAAAAAACCCAACTATGTCTCCGTGTTATTGACAACTCAAATGGCGGATGGATAAGATAACAAAAATGGTGTAAAGATATTAGTTTATCGCTTACATTTTTTTGGAGACCTACCATATAAAAATTAAATTTATAAATTGAACTCTTGTGACTTTGTTGCAAAAATAAGAAAGCAGCAACACCAAAAACAACAATATTAAATTTAGTATAAAGAAGAAAAAAAAAATGTACAGCCATAGTAAAATTGAATGATTTCTGCGAAACATTTAACAGCACGTGAATAGGATAAAAAGTGAATCTATAGCCGATAAAGTAAAGATGATATTGCAGCTGGTTTGGTTGAGCATTATAGATACGGCAAATTGCTATGGGGTGGGTTTGTATGTAAACAACTACGAGGTAATCTTGTTTAAAAGGGATATGAAATTAAAAAAAAGTACGTTTTAATATATTTAGGTAAAATACTGTTAATGAGTTGTATCCTCGTATTCAAATTATTGTTTGATAGACGATTGACAAGATTTTATATTTTAAAAAGAGATCTAGCTATGGTTATAAGCCTGTGAAATTGTTCAAATACTGTTTATAGCAGAAAGAAAACAATTTATTTTTGCAGTATAAAATTCCTTCGATTTTTGTAACCGTGATGATTTATTGATTTTATTTTTTAAAGAAATGCAATATGTATACATTTAAATGGTGAGATTAAAATTGCATTTGTTTTTCAAAGCAACATATAATTTAACACAAATTTAAATTACATAAAACACAATTCATAAACTTTTTTATTCTGATATAATATGATTTTCGACAATTCGTAAAGAAATTCCATAATGACTATATTCCAGAAAATGTCAGCTCGAAGCCTTTGTGGCCGTTCCTGCCTTTGATTTTAATTTTGTATATTAACTATATGCACTCCAATTATTGCTGATGAAATCAAAAGAAAAACTTTATTTTCGTGTAATCTGGTTAAATTTTCTAACATTTTTTATAGGGCATAAGATTTTATATTGTGTATTATGTTCTTCCCGATTATATGACTATTTACCCAGGTCCATATGCTGAGAATTCTCTTGATTTTATGCATCTCAATATAAGAAGCATAATGAATAAGATTAATTCCTTATTGTATCTTAAAGTCTTAGATGTGTTATGTTTAACGAAACTAATATGGATGCAAATATTAACAATGCCAGACAAAATATAGAAGGGTATGAAACTAACTTTAGAAATGATCGCATCTCATACGGTGGAGATCTAATGATTTATATTGCTAACTAAATATTTGCTTGTCGTTGATATGATTTAGGTCCAAATAACACACAAACATTATGGCTTAAGATAAGCTAAATGCTTAAAAAGCTTAAGCTTAAAAAGCTATTTATATGCTTTGTATACCCTCCATCAAATTCTGTCAGTAATTTTGTGCAAAAACGTCTCTTATCCATTAAAAAAAAACCCCTAAAGATATATATTTCGAATGTCAGTTTTCTCAGCCTTAATACTACACATGAATTCCGAACAATTATGAACACAAATTAAACAATTTAACAAATGCAATGCACACACCTACAAGGATGTACATTTTTGTAGGCAAAAACATTCAACCCACTCTATCAGTTATACATTTAGTGATCACAAGGCTACATATACCTACATTTGTCAAGATTTCATTATAAAGGATTCTTGCAAAGAAAGCGTTTTTGGGCTGCAAAGAATGCACATTTTGAACTAACAATTTTATTAAAGAATGTGACAGAAATGAAACTTTGAATGAAACAGACAACATAGATACTATAACATTAAACACAAATTAATGTATGTCTTTTGTACGCAATTAATTTCCCCCACCCCCAAAAAATAAGTTGAAAAAAAAACTCCAAAAACCGAAAACTGAAACTGTTTCCATAAGGCCAAAGGAGAAACCCTGAATGGATTCCCTCTAATGCAAAACTATACATACATGTATTCGAAATAGAGTGTGAAAAAATGCTCAGAAATCATGCAAGGGCTCAAATTGGATTATATTTCGAAAATTTAGATATGTTTATCTGTTGCGATTTTCATAAGCGTGTACAAGTACTAAGTAGAAAACGATATTTAAATTTTGTCAACTTACGAAATAAGAATAATTAGAGTTGTAGGAAAGCTTTCAGTAGTATTTCAATGATGGTTTTATATGTCGATTAAAAAGAAAATAACATTTTAGTATTTGTAAACTGGATGATTTTTATATGAAATGGGCAACCTGAATTGTTTTTCTAAATAGACAACAAAAACGTATCATATTCAATAGTTTTATATTCTAGAAAGCTATGAATACCAATTTTTAACCATTGATTCCTCATGTTTAACAACTACCTCATTTATTCTCCCCTTCTTTCTCTCCTTCTATTATGATGAATTAATTTTGTTTTCATGTGTTTTTTAGACATTTTTTGATCTAGCTCTCTCTCTCTCTCTCTCTCTCTCTCTCTCTCTCTCTCTCTCTCTC
>WFKH01010211.1:10544061-10566908 GCA_016163765.1 Magallana hongkongensis | reverse complement strand
CTCTCTCTCTCTCTCTCTCTCTCTCTCTCTCTCTCTCTCTCTCTCTCGTTTAAGTACACATATTTGAAAGATGATTTGACCTCCGGATATGTGCGAAAATTTTCTCTTAAATATATTTTGCAAGTCTGTCTAAAAAAAGAACACTCCATTTAGGGGCCGTTGTCATTTATTTCGGCGGAGCTTGTTTATATCGTATTTTAATTTGATATAATATTTTTCAATCATGAATTAAATTAGACTCAGAATGGATATATGTTCACCTAAACGTTAATTCATATTATGACAGCCACTGAATGTACTTTCACCATCGGACTCATTAGTAAATGCTGATAACGACAATTTTCTAAACATTTAATTTATAAATGAAATAACATCTGTCTAAGAATACATATTAAAGTCATTTTGACTACTAGTAGTTTTCATCGGAAACATTCATTTCATATTTATTTTGAATGTTACAAACACAAAAAAGGGTACAGAGAAAAATATGTCAGTAACATGGATCACCGTGCATGCATATCAATTCTTAGTAATTAAAATATTTTCACCTCTAGGATTGTTATTTTAAACTACTCAGTATGTATTTCTCACTTTATTGTTATATTGTAGGTTGCTTAATGACAATCAGATAAGTGAGATCGACAGCAACGCCTTTCAGGGGTTATCACAGCTTCAAGAACTGTAAGTCTGTTACTTTAATATATTATTGCTAGGAATAGATATTCAGCCAATTTATTTGTTAAGAAGTTAGAAATGATTGTTGCATGGTTCCATTCTACAGTAAATTAATTTTCACTTATTTACCAGATGTAAAGCAATTATGACCAAACATTTCTTTTGGAATAAAAACATTAAACTGATTAATCATACGTTGATTTATACATGCCAACAGGTATATTGTAACTGTACATATAAATCAGGACCGACTCTCATTGGTTTAATCATTAAATCAAGAAAGAAAGTAATAATATGGTTGTTACACATTTGCTATTCATACTCCTAATTCGTCGTCGTCAACCCTTTTTACACACTAAACACATATCATAACGCTTATATATAGATGCATCTGCACATTACAATATGGCCATGGTAATTTCTAAACGAAGCATCACAATATTGTTTTAATATTTCAGTAAAAACTTGTAAAATGAAACGATACAATTTTGATAATATCAATTTGCAAACATTATATAGAGATATTTCTAATGCCGATTTGATTAAATAAAATACGGTTTAAATGCGTTCATGAAGTGTTTCTTAACTGTAGCGTTTTATATTGAACTATTACAATAACTTGCAACATATCAGAGCTTTAAACAGTTTTACTCAAAGCAATAAAATGGGTAAGACTCCCTCTGTACATAATCTGAACAAGGACTAATCAAGCTATTTGCTTAAACAAAATAAATGCCGTTTCACACATTTCGTATTGTGATAAATGCAATCATAAACTATAGTCTGTCCCAAGATATCCATGCCGCATATTTTCTTGAATTGTTCTATATTTATTAATACCTATAGATTCAAAGATGTTCATTCAACAGTATGAAAAAATCCCAAGATTTCCTCCTTGAAACGCTCCCTCTAGCTTCTCAGGTTTCAATACACTGCTAAAAATAAAAATTCTACGGGGATTTTCCATTGCAAAAGCGATGAAAGTACCCGGATGATAACGTTAAAAAATTGTGCTACGTATTCCAAGTGATTTCCGAATGGAGAAAGATGTAAACATTCCCCATAATAAATCTCCGTAGGAAGTCGGTTTTCGTTCCTGTGAATTTTTCTGAGTGAAAAACCATAATGTGTCAATGAAGTTATATTGGAAATTTTCCATCTCATCTATTTCAATTGCACTTCTCTCACAGGCATGTGTATTTTTATTAAAAATCGACCAAATGTGCGGCATAAATATCTTGGGACAGACCAAACATGTAAATTATGAAAGTTACAATTAATGTTTTGGAAATCCATTTAACATGTTTCTTTTGATATATACTCAAGAAGCGGAATTAAACTGTGGGTATGTTACATACTGATACATGGTTGTCAATATTGCTTTGTACGAAAATGAAGTAAAGTGTATTAGGTCATCTTCTGATGCATTTGATCTATTTAACTAAATATTATATACGCGTAGAAAAATTAGGTACTAACTCGGTCGGTTGGGTAATGCAGTAATTTCTATAAACTTATCTGTTTATGAATTTGATGTACGTACATGGTTAATAACCTTAAAATGTTAAAGATCGTCCATTTATAAAACAGTATTTTTGAAGTGATTTGCAATATAAAAATATTAAGTTCAGTTGTGTATACTTATTAGATAAATATTAAATTCAGTTGTGTATGCTTAACGATAAATACGATAAACGTACATTTATCTGATACAAATCTTACAAATACCAGGGCACTTAAATTATATTTAAATTGACATTATTTTGGATATTCATTTCATTTGCGGTTTTTATTTTTGTTTATTTTAATTTCACTTCAATTAATTTTTATCATCAACTATTTATTTCACTTATACTTATTTTACTTCACTGTCTGTTCTATAAAGTAGAGTTTAGTCTGATATTTTCTGAAGATTTATTTAATTGTTAAAATAACTTTTTGTTTATATTTAATTTTGTAAAGTTTGGAACTTCTGTATTGTGAGTGTTGCAAAAAAAAACAAAACCATGAAATACATTTTCATAACTATCATTAGTTAGAGGGATGTCTTATGATGAAATTCGTGGGAGATAAGAGATTTCAGACCGGTAAATTTCTGACATGTGAAACTGTTGGTTTTAAAACTTCATTGTACGGATTGTCAGCTATTTGCAAAGAATTAGCTGGAGATAGTCTAAAATCCTAGAAGCTAAAAAATCAAGAAAAATGTGGCGAAAGATGAAATGTTTTAATCTTAAAATAACTGTAAGATAGTTGTGTAATCAATGTAGTATCATTTAAGCTCGGTCGCGGGTATACAATTTTGCGCCCTCTGCGCAGGGTATTGCGCATTACTGTCGTAAAACGCAAATGCAGAGTAAAATGGTCAAAAATACAGGTTATTATGTAACGTTTTTATTTAAAAAAAAATACTTTTCATTAAAAATATTTTTAGTGAAATGAATCCTTAGAATAATGTTCAGAAGTATTTTAATCATTTCGCCGCTTCTTCAAAATCGACGTTATCCGTGTCGGAATCAACGTCTTACGATGACGTCAGTTGAGACTTTGACGTAACAATTGACAAAAATAAACGTCTTGCATTTTTTTTATTGCAGCGTCAATATTTAAAATTGAAAATATAATTTGCAAAATAAAAACATATGTACGATCATTTCATGTTCTGTGTGAGTGGAAAGATATTTTTATTTATTACAAATAAAATTAAATTAAATTCGTAGACATCCTTTTATTCTATACAATTCTATATGTAAAATGGCTGACAAGACACGTTTATAGGACCAAATATGAGAGCGGATAGCATAAAAAGTATCCGGTCAATTTTGTTTTAATTTGGCAAAAAGGTTTACTTATACGTTAACCTACCATCGCTGAAAATTAAAAGAAAATCGTATGTTTGTATTTTTTTACATATTAGATTGAAAATGATAACCCCTTTTTTTCTATATAATCCTATATAAAATGTCGGGGATGATTCAGACATACGACCAAAGTTTGAGCGCGGTAAAAAGATAAACTATCCGGTCAATTTAATTATATTTTTATATTTACGGAAATATTGCTGTGTACTTTGAAGGATGACGATTGCTTTATTAAATGACTATTAATTGAAAATAAGCATAACACAAATCAGATGCTTTTGATAATTTTTTTTTCAAAATATTCAGCGATTTTTACTTTGCATGAATTAGATTTACCGATCACTTTTTCATATTTCCACAATGTCAGGTGACGTCAAGCAATTAGAAGGCAAACCTGTCACTTTTTTTTCAAAGTAAACACCTTTTAGTAAAAGACACTTTTCATGTCTTTTAACTATTTCTATAAAGAAATATCTTCTTACCATGATTTGTCAAGTTTTTGTATATCATTCGTGGCATATCGAAGATCATTTAGGTCCAAAAATCTCTGTCCACGCAGTTTTGAATTTAGATAAGAAAATAAAGCGAAATCCATAGGTGCAAGATCCGGTCTGTATGGGGTCTCATTCGTCATCAAAAATATAATTCCTTCCATCTTTAAACCTCTCATTCCATTTATAAACCATTATCCTAGACACATTTGGGTTATCTCCAGCAACATCTAAGAACCTTTTGGTCTCCATTGGAGATTTTCCTGACTGCATACAAAATTTAATGACGGGCCGGTGCTCCAAGATGTCCATTAACGTTAACGTTTTTGACTCAATTTTCAAGCGTTGTCGTCCATATTCGACAATAAAACGGTCCGAAAGTCTTTAATTGAAACGTTCACAATATGGCGTTTATAAGTTATTGTGAGTTTAAATGAAATATTGTGCATTTGTATGTACTTAAACGGCACATTTACTTAATAAAGACATATGCCTACAAAATATTTAAAAAAAATGGCATCCTCTGTAAAATATATCTTATCATAAGTATGCTGTAAATTTCTTATGGTGCAATTTAAAAAACAAGACTTCACATATTTATTAGAAAAAACATTAAGTTTAAATCTGAACATTTTCGCTAGGATCATGCGAATAGTCCGCTCACAATCAAACTTATCTAACAACCCTCGTATGTATTGCGGTTAGTTGACCTTCAGTAAGTCAATTACTGAAGCTAAAAACAGAGCTCCCATCTATTGAAGTTAAGGAGCGCCGACAACGCCTTAAATGCTTGGCCATGAATACCGCACGAACGAAAAGACAAAAACAGCAACCGCCGCCAATCGAGAGCTCAAACTATGGTGTCGGAGGCGGTCATCAAAACCTCAAGTGTGACAGAAGGCGAATTCACTCTGTAAGGAATTGAGCCGAACCTTATCTATTTATTCAGTTCCATCGTCTTTTTTGAAAAAGAAATTCGACCCCTTCAATGTTGTTTAATTAAATACCGTTGACCAAACCCGAAAATAAACATCATGATGAAAGTGTTTAAGTTGTTTTAAAGAGAGTTGTGCATAAATATTTTACCGTCCTCTCGCGGATGCAGACCTTATTTGTACCCGGACAATACCTACCGGATTAGTCCTTAACACTTATCCATGTAGATACTTGTATTCTAAGGACGGGAACGGGGGCATTGTTCAGCTGCAGGAAAAACGTCCACAAGTATTAACTAAGCATCAAAAAGAGCCCATGAGGGATTAACAGGTTCTAAAAAAAAAATTATTCTCTGAATTATTGTCCTCACGATGAATCATAATACAATTTTGATAATACTAAACGTTGTTTTAAAAGAATATTAAGTCCTATAGTGCTTTGATAAAGCATTTTCCCTTCGTAATAACGCAGAATATACCAATGAAAAAGCCGACCTGAATAATAAACCTTTGTTTAAAACTACGAATTTTGATTGTAAAGATTATTTATGTTAAAAAACTAGGTTACCTGGTGTCTGGGTATGTCCTAGTGCGTTCCATACTTTGTAACTTCTTAAATATGAAACATGTGGTGGTAAGACTACTGGAGTAAATGTTAGTAAATGTACAACAAAAACGGATTGCTGTGTTATACAGTCAGATCAAGCACATCTTTTACAACATATATCAAAGCATAGCATAGCATTTGAACTCATACATGTACCATAGAATACAATCTCATAGCTTATCATTGGATTATCATTTGTCATAGCAAAGCATTGCACACTATAGCATCGCATAAAACATAACTTCAACTCGAATTTTAATGATTCTTTTTAAAGAACAGATGTTTATATTGCAGATTAGTAGTGTAAAAGTAGGTTTTTTATATTTTACTTTGAAATTTTTGGAACTCTTCTGTATGCGGAGGCTGTTTTGTTCAAATTTCAAAGCATTCCATAGCATACCATAGCATACTATTTCTTAATCCTTTCCTTTCAATTTCTCATAGCATATCATATAAATATCAAGGCATACCATAGCATAGCATAAAATTGTAAAAGATTTGCATGAAAACACTGTATATATTGGCGGTTGAGGCCTTGTACATGTACTCCCTAAAAGACTTATAAGCTTCGAACTAAGTTAAGTGTTACTCTAATGGCGGTCATAGCGACTAGTTAATATTAAATGACATTATATGACAAACGATTGACTTAACTTTCGAGAGAATCGTCTGTACTGAATGTGAGTTAGTTTTAGGTTAAAGCCTGTTGCCTGATCTTAACTTAATTCTCCACTTTTTGAGAAATAAAGCACCGCCGATTATATTTCTTTTATTTAAAACGTATTTTTATTTAAATAATTTATAATAATTTTTCATTGAACTAGATCTGTAGCTTTGAATTTCCAAATAAAGTCGCCCTAAATAAAAGAAAAGGAATACCATTCTATTCTTTTTTTTCAGCATACTGGAAAAGTTTTTTTTTTTTTGGTAATACAATTGTGTTTTTTCCCTTTATTATTGTTATACCAAATTAATTATTATATTTTATGGTTTTACATTGCTTAAATTTAGGAGACTATGGAGCAACAATATTAGTAAAATCGATAGCAATGCCTTTGATGGGTTATCACAGCTTCAAACATTGTAAGTTAAAATTACTTCTGATATATTTTAGTACATTTCTTTCGTTTTTCTCTCAAAAGTATCGCATATTGTGTGACATGTTTGAGGAAATATATGAAATATGGTGATTGTGCTAATTTGATGAAAAGATGTCTATAGCTTCATTATGGAGTTTGCAGTCAAAAAGTATTGCATTTGATGATAAAGTAGCTATTTTAATTGAGTAAACTATATTTTAATTTTATTCTTTCATTAATATTTTTGCAGGACTTTTTCATTTTATTGGTTCAAAAATTTAACAACTCATTCTCTAAAATAAATTATGTTGATTATATTCGTAAAGTGGTATGTATCAAATATATATGGTTGTCTCAGATATAAGTGCACACATAATTTGATTTTACCGTTTAATTGGCGTTAAAGGGTACGACTGATATACGCTCAACAAAATGTTTTCAAAGCATATCATGAATGTAAGCTGCGTAGTACTAGGAGATCCGAAACGGTTTAAACAATATCAATAAAAGAAAAAAACAATTAAGCGATATTTGGCCTAAGAGGTGCAATACGCAAGGTACAAAATCAACAAATGCATAAGTGACAATGATCCTGTGAGGGGCATGCAAGACTCAAGGTCTGAAATCATTTGTTCGGGCAAATTATATATTAGGGAGAAGGAATTGCGTATTTGTTTGACGAATGGCGTTTCTAATAACCTATTTATTCGAACTAACTGTTTATTAAGATATAATAGTATTTAGTAGGACCATGAGGCTACTTTTTAGGAAATTAACTATCTTTTACTATTTTTCGGACTAGGAATTTTATTGTTTGAACAAATCACATAAATAGACAGATAAGTTTTTTGTTTAGACAAAACGTCTATGTGTGAGGAAAAAATATTTGTTAGGACGATCTTTCTTTTTTTTCAGACAAAAACCTATAAAATGGATATATTAAATGTTTATTCGTTCATTTTTTTCCGATCAAATTAGAAATTCTTCAGAAAAAATATGCTAAGCAATTTTACCAGAAAATCGAAGAGAGAGAGAGAGAGAGAGAGGGGGGGGGGGCGTTTTGTGTTTGCCAGCGAGATGTCTCTTCTCTCTTAACGACACCCTTAATTAGACCTTAATTAGACCTTTCAAAAATTATATCACAACAAATGTATGCATGTGACAATGAATTTGAGAACCTGCGTTTAGGGTAAGTTGTGTCTAGATAACGGAATTTTTGCTTGGCAAAGAATGCTGTATGTAGACGAACAACAGACCTAAAAGGGAATAGGGCGAGACTTTACCTGTGTAGCCGTTTCCATTGTCTTTTGAAAAATTTTGAAAGAGTTGATGGCCCTATGAATGTTGTTTAAGTAAATATTGCCCAAATCTGAAAATCACATCAACTAGATCCTATAAGCTCATCTATTTAAATCCACGCAACAACATTTTTACATCTGAACATTCGAATTAGATGTGTAAATACCAAGGGAAACAAGCATGCTAAACAGAACAGTTTTGAACTAGCGAGTTGATATTTGACCTAAAATGGCAAAAAATGACCAGGTAGTGTTTTGCTATAGTACTCCTTTATTCTCCTTTAATCTGTTGGCTAACAATTGTATATTTAAGAAATAAACCAATTCATTTTTTACAGGAATAAGATCTGCTAGGACTGCTTAATTTATTGCACAGTGTTGCCTTTTGATTGAGCGCTTTTTCATCGTTATAACGCATAAAATACCAATGTTAAAAGCCGCTTTGTATAATAATGATTGATAGCAATTTTAGAAACTCAATGCAAACTTGGATTGATAAGATAAATCATGTCAAGAGATAGGATACCTGGCTGGTATCTGGGTATAACCCAGTGCGTTTTATACCCTGTAACAATATCTAAATTTTGAAATATGTAAAAGGACCATTGGAGCAGAGTACTGCAACACATACTGATTGTTGTTTTGTGTGAACTGACGCTTGTATGCTTGAAGTCCCTAAGGACTTATTTCCATTTAACTTAGTTAATTGTTACACTTATAAATCGGTTTATGTACTGACTACCATTATTTTCTTAAATAAATTTCATGTTTATGAAATTGTCATTTTTTTCATAAATAGTTTCATCGGTGATACTTATGATGTACTGTAAATAGATAGAAAACTTAAAAGGATACTTAAAAAAAATTGCTTCACTAACTAAGTCATTCGAGGTCAAAAATCTCTGGCTCTTCTTACAGAATTGACTTTTTATGTTTCCTAATGTTGCAATGTATGTGAATGTAAACAGGACACCTGATATACTGTTATTTTTATACACATATTGACAGTATTAATCCACACAATTAAATTATGAGATGTGTGGTAGGTCCTTAGGTTTTATCTTCAATCGAGGATTACAAAAAATCTGATCAAAATTATGGAAAGCTACTTATAATCAATTATATGTAATAATCAAACTTCGATGGCCACGCATAGTTACTGATTTTTTTTTATATTTCTTTTCGTACACTTGTGTTAATAAAAATGCAAGACAGCCTTAGACTATTGCTATGGGGGACCGGTTGCCATGGAAACAAAAGGAAATTATTTGAAAAAATGCTATTTTAAGCTATTTTAAAGACGCATTGTACATGATTGCAGTAGTGTCGGCTATGAAAAAATTAAAAAAAAACAACAAAATATTGTTAATTTTTAAACTATAGAAAAGTTTTTCTCGAGCAAAATAATAGTTTAAAAGTGTTATAATGCTAACTAAACAGCACTTTTATATTAGCATTTTTTTTCAGTTTATTTAAACATAAATAGGCTTTATTGGAAAAATATTAACCTGTTGCTGTGGCTTTGCAACCAGAACAATAAACATTAAAATTAATATCGGTTGCTATGGAAACAATGTTGAGAATAACTTTTGAAACTGACGAATTTGTGACGTCATCTATTAAAAACTATCAAATTTTGCTTTTTCATGATTTAATGCTCATTTAAATTAAGTCCGCATTCGTGCACCAAGGTAAAATTTCTCTCAAATGCGCATTCACAGGATGAAGCTCTGCCATTCAGTCAACTGAATGGTAATTGAATGGTCTGGAAAGGTGACTGAATGGCGTAGTTCTGCCATTAAGTCACCTTTCAGATACCATTCAGTCATATTTCAGTTGACTGAATGGCAGAGATTCATCCTGTGATTCTCATTGTATCTAACAACAGCTGGAGTATCGTTCTGGTGCACGCATGCGGATACAATACCCGTAAAATAACGTTTTTCAGTATTTATATTTCTTACTGATAACATTTAAAGGATGCTTTGTACAAATAATTTGCTCTTTGATGAACTAAGCATCATTACATATTTTTTTTGAAAGCACTATCACAATGATCAATTTATAAAATTATAAAATCCAAGGCTATATTGATATTTGCAAGTTTGTTTGTGTAACAAGCCTTTGAGAAATTGAAATGAAAAACTAAATCATTTTGAATGTTAATAATCTATAAATCTATAATAAAAGCATAACTATAATAATTAACACTTGTATTTGTAACATTTTCTCAATGAAATGTAATTGCATACTGGTATAAATGTTCATCGATCGTGATTCATAGACAGAAAGATTCGAGGAGAGAGAGAGAGAGAGAGAGAGAGAGAGAGAGAGAGAGAGAGAGAGAGAGAGAACGGACTAAACGTCCAACATATTTCTATAGATATTGGTGTTCAAGTCATGAGTCGTAAACCGCTATCATTATCAAAGGAAAGCCTTTCCAATTTCTGTTTGTTTCATAGGCATATTTATAAGACAATTTCTAATAACCATATAACAGGCATTCCCATTCATGATGTTTACTCTTGAACTACTGATCAATGCCCTCGTTCCGCGCTGCCGTATTATCTGTGAAAAACATTCTTTATATTTTTAATATTGTTGATTATCTCATTCTTAACAAGAACTTTATCAATAGTTTGTATATGCAATATCAAACCTGTTACATGTAGTATAATAATAAACGTCATGTGTAATCATAATCAAATACAATTATTTCAAGTACGGTCATTTGGGGTATTCCGAATTACGTTTTACAACTTACGTAGAAAAATATGTAAAACACGTGTTTAAAATTGGTTGTTTGGTATCAACAGAAAGGAGATTATATCAGAAAACATATATTTTTATATATTTGTCACTAAATATTTCTATCTTTGAAGTAGCGACTTTGACATGGATTTTTATAATACCAGCACTTTAAAGTATTGTGGGTCACTTCCGGTTTTTTTTTTTTTTTGTTTTTTTTTTTGGGAACCAGGCACAGAACAGTCCGACAAAAATATTTTTAACGAATTTCATCCTACTTTCAAACAGTCTTTAAAAAGTTAAGAAATCATTATTTTGGTTCATGCTTTTGACAACATTAAATTTAATTACACCCCTGTTCATCGCCTGTTCACGTTATCTATAGAAACACAGAGAAAAAGTGCAAAGATCAGAATTATTCCATCACTATATTTTTATAGCCCTAACAGTGTAACTATCATTGCTTTGCATAAACAAAAAACAATAAACGAAATATATTCATTTCACGTTTGTAGTAAGCCCTGATTCATTCGGGTGCGGTAATTGTGTACACACGTGAATCAATATACCCCAAAACAAAGGGGGTTAAAAACATGTATGAATTAGTTCTACATTTGATAGGTTTTGTGAAACGCTTTAACCGTGGTAGAAAGCTTATAAAATTGCCGATTTAGTCATTTAAGAGATACATGTACATATATAACGAATATTATTTCATTTATATTTATTCATGCAGTCACTGCAATGTATACATATAATGGTGCATTGGTGTTTTATATATTTGGTATAGTATAAAGGGAGGGAGAAATTATTTACTATGACGCTTTATCGAATTAGAGAGATAATCTGTATACTGGTTTTGTTTTAAAGCGAAAAAAACATGACATGGCGCTTTCCCCCCTGGAGGATCTAAACCTAGCCCATTTTTCCCAAATTTGTATTTGGGGGAAAGTCTATGCTATGTACAGGTGTAACAGACGTTAATGATACAATGCCGCTTAATGATATAAATATCAATTGCAACGCCTAATGCTATAAATTATTGGATTAACAGTTGACATCGCTAACGGCTAATGGTATATCGTCGTTTAATGATAGAATTATATCATTAAACGTCACAAATGCAGCCCTAACGCTTAATGAAACAAGTGAATATCTACATCATCAACCGCTAATGATACAAACTTTTATCATTAATCGTTGCAGTCACACCCTTTTATGATGCAAAATTGTAAAATTGATAGCAATCTTTGATGAAATAACACCATTTGATTTCCCTATAATTGCTTAGCATTAGTAATATGTTATTTTTACTAGAACATGTACCTGTACTGTTTTTTCCAAGTTCTGCATTAATGATGAATCTTGATAAAAACAGATAGATAGATAGATAGATAGATAGATAGATAGATAGATAGATAGATAGATAGATAGATAGATAGATAGATAGATAGAAACAGTTTTAGATAGACAGCTACACATGTTGATAAAAACTCTCCTAATGATATACACTCTGGTCGTTGGGCTGCAGAAAACTACCGATTATAGAACTTAATTTTTAAAAATGGTATGAATATTTCAGTGCATTTTGTGTGGGTTTTTTTTTTTCGTAAAATAAACTTTACTGGCGAAGGTTTAACCTCTGAACGATTTATATGATTAAATACAAGATATGTTAGCACTTGCGAGAGGATAAGGTGGACTTCTTATAATTTAACTGGGGTTTCCGTAGGAAAAATCCGGTTATTTAAATGGCGTGCGGGCGGCTGCCTATGGTGTACCTAATTTGTCTTGTAGACCAATTGTATCACATATATCTAAGGTGTGCATATTACTTGGATTTTGATTAATAATAGTTATAATATTACATATGGAGTGTTTGCAAAAACACCAGCTGTTAATTATAAACTTAGTCATTTTGGGCATAAAATTGCAGATAAGGTAACCCTATTGTCCGGATAACTCCTCCCACAGTTTTCAAATAAAGAAAGTATTGTTTTCCAGATCAATTGCACATATATCAGAGATGTGCATATGACTTCGATTTTGGTTTTTGACAATTATATAATGAAAAAAAAATACTAGCTATTGAACTTAATTATATTGTTTTGCAAATATAGGGTACCTTTATTGTCTATATAACTCCTCCTACAGTTCTCAAGCTAGGATTTTTTTTTTTGTTTTTCAGATCACTTTTAAATATATAAGATATGTGCATAGTCATGGATTTGGATTTTTAGTTTATGCAGAAAATACCAGCTGTTGAAATTGTATTGCATATTTTTGCAGAAAGGGGACCATATTTGTCCGGATAACTATTCCTACAGTTTTCAAGATAAGATTTATATTTATTTTGCAGATCAGTTGTCTAAACATCAAGATGTTCAAAATACCTTTATTTTAACTTTGATAAAATTTGAGAAAAATACCAGCAATTGAGCAGTCATTTCTTTACAAAATGTTGCATAGAGAGTATCCCATTTGTTCGGATGACTCCTACTACAGTTTTCAAAATTATTTTTTTTTTTTTATTTATTTTTTTTTTTTTTGCAGTTCCATTGTGCATGTATGCAAGTTGTGTACATAACTTTTATTTTGTTTTTGTGAAATGCCAGTTATTGAACTTTAATATTTCTTTCATTTAGATCACCCTTGTTTTTACACAAACACTGTTATTTCGAAGTTGTATGCATTATATAGATGTTACCTTAAACGTAATAAGAGACAGCTTTCAAAATGACAGCAAACCGGGTTTTCTTTTGTGGGAACAATATCCGTATTGCAATTTGTCGACCCTGAATTGATCAACTCTACCTTAGGCCGATCCCGACCGAAATAATCATCTTATGGTAGTAATTTTGTTTCAGTATTTTTACATAATTACATGTATCAAAAACTCAAAGTATGATTCTTAAATCTGCTGTGCATATATGTGCAATTGAACTGACAACAACTTCATATCTTGAAACTACAGGAAGAGGTATCTGGACTTATGATGCACCGTGTGTGCAATATGATGGAAAATGCCTACAGGTTTATGAAAGATCTTTCAGTGATGCTTCGTAAAAACAGCTTTGTTTGATAGGGTGTGCCGTGGCTTCAATCTTTAGTAACACGATGAAAAGGCATGTCTTAAATGTCATTTTCAATGAAATATGAAGGAAAAAGGTGAAACATTTCGGAGTTTTGTTTATTGTTGACTAATGAATTATATCTAGAATGCCCACAGTCTCTTCAAAAATGGAATAAAACAAGCACTTGACATCCTATTGAAAATGATGTTCAATTGAATGTAGGTATCGGGTTTACCTTCCCCATGATTTGATATAAAATGTCAAGAAATTGTTTCATTTTCTACATAATTCTTTAAAGCCGTAAAGTACGGGAAAGAGAACAAACAAATTAATTATACCGTCATAATAATCTTAGCCCCAAAAAGACACTCTGGAATCATTTACTAGATCTTGACCTTAAAGAAATGGAAATGAAAGTTTTACAGACAGGGGTTTTATCAATCTGATTAAATTACAAATCTAAAAAATAGCAAAAAGCACCCAACGCTATTGTAGATATCTTTATTTTGAATCAGATTTGGTTTTCTTCCCATGTAGCCCATGAAAAACTCTGACAAACCAGCTTATGGAGCCCATGCTATCCAGGGAGGAAGCTTTTTCGGAAATGTGTATTTGTATTTGTATTCGATATTTCTGAATAATTCGAAGAATTTCAAAATTACTTAAAATATAAATATGTCATTCTCGATGAATGTAGATAAAAATCATTCTATATAAAAAATCAAGTGAGCAAATATACTGAGAGAACGCAAAAGGATAATATGAAGATTGTAAGACGATCGTCTTCTTATTCACCTTGAAGTCCAAACTTAGGAACCATTTAGTCAAAACAGTTTTATTTATAGCGTGATCGTGCAGGTTTTACAAAGTTACAAACTCAATTCTAAAAGCACAAGTATGATCTCAAACTCCAAATCCGAATCAAAAATCTGTCCAATTTCAAATCTAAATAAAATTCTGTCTAACATCATTTTACAGGGGTTTATATACCCTTTTACTTATGACCGACAGTTTTGATTGGATCTGTCCACCTGTAATGGTCATGAGTGAACATTTAGGGATTAAATTCCGAAGTTAAAATACAGTAACAATTCTGTAAAAACTGTTCATCATATATTATGATGATTGCGGGTTCGGAGCCTCCCGTATTGTTATGAAACATGGTTTACGTGCCATATTGAAATGTCATATATAGAAATAAAATTGAGTACATGGTTTTAAAGGCTACAAAAGTTATATAAAGCATGCAATACATGACTAAGTATACAGTATCAGAGCTATCGATGCAGACACAAGATCAGCGAATATGACAGTTTGTTTATAAACTCTTAATTTGGATATTATTGTGCCCGCATCCTGCACCTGGTTGCATAGCATCATTTAGGACTACTGCGCAATATAATTTGGCTGTGCTAACAAAAGCTATTTTTAGGTCACAAAGTTTATTCTGTCACTCTGCATTAAAACAACGATTGCGCAGTATTTAGGTATTAAAGTATTCATGACTAATTTGTAATACAACCAATTTGTACTCATCAAGATCACAGCATGGTTATCTGTTAACAAGATTTTCAGATAGAAAATGAAATATTGCTCGAAGTTTCCGATCCCAATTTCGATCGTTGACATATCCTTGTAATAAAAATTGTATCTTTCGAAGGGCCTTGAACTTCTTAAACTAAAGATGATACCATTATTAAATTTTAAAAATTTTAACCCCCAAGGTAGAGTCATAGATGTTTCCGAGTCCCTTGATTAGAATTACCTTATAATGAAAACTGTAACTAGTTTTGTATTTATGTATTGCCCGGATCTGTATAGATAAACATGGTGCTATCCCACTTTATTCACAGAAGTTGGCCACTGCTAATTTTAGCTTCCAAATACTAATGATACCTTTAAAATCTCTTTTGATGAAATTCACTTTTGATTGTGTTTAAATCTTGAATCTGTTGATTTAAATATACATGTCTATCATATATCTAAATGCATGTCTGTTTACCAGGCTGAATCTAGCAGCCACTAACAGGACCTATAGATGTATTCATTACAAGCTTTAAATGATATCTGTGAAATTGTAAAATTGTGAAATTTTAAAATGTTAAAAAATGACAAAGTTCGGGTGAGCCAATTGAACCGTCGTAGATGTCACAGACGCCTTCTAAAGCATGTAATGGATACATCTATAGAAAGTCTTCTTTTAATCCCTAGTTTCTAATCTCCCATTATGATAAAAATCGAAGGAGACATAAATCATTGAAAAGTGGTATCCCTACAGCCCAAAGCTGAGGACGGGAAATGATAGCCCTATAGGTCTCCTACCCTGTATTTGCTTTATTTTCAGACACAAGCGTTAATTTTCTTTGAAAATTATTTGGGTCCTATAAAGCTACAAATGTAGCAATAATCCAGCGACCACATCTTTATCAGATACATGTATAAACCATTAAATTTCATTTTAATCTTGTTCATATTTTTTTTTTCATTAAAATTGTGTTTAATATATTATTTATTTTTTTTTTTATTTGGTGACGGCAACTTTCTCTAAATTATACCTTTCTATTTTTAAAACTACATTTTAAGATAAGCATTATCAGTTTTATAACTGATGACCCGTAGACAAAGATAAATTTTTCATTGATTTTCTATAATATACTTATAATATTTATCCAGGCGAGCTTTATTGCCTTTGAAGTTGTCAATCATTAAACATATTTATTCATGAATTAATCATCTTGACATCAATTATAATAGTAACAAAGCAAAAAGTGGTTTCTGTTCGAGTACTTTAATGATTTTTTTTTATTGCAGCTTGCACCTACAGCTAGCATCTGTCTGTCTGTCTGTCTGTCTGTCTGTCTGTCTGTCTGTCTGTCTGTCTGTGTATATGTCTGTCTTTATCATGTTTCATCATTAAATAAATGTAGAACTTGTAAAAACAGTACACGTGCATGTTTTAGTGAAAATAACTAATTATTAATTCTGAGCAAGTATAGAGAAATGAAATGGTGTTATTTCATAAAAGACTTTATGTTCCTTTGCTTTTTAGACCTAGCCAAGGAGACCGAGCTTGTTTTTTGCTCAAGCAGACATAAAACAGAACACATGTGTAAGAATGAAAATTGTCATTTATTTAGTAAATGACGAAACAATATATACAAAACAGGGGGCATTCATAAACATGTTACAGTAGTAATAAAGTAATAAAATATGTGGTGCTGAATACATCATGACCCCCTAATATACACACATATTGAAAATAAATATCTACACAAAACACAAGATAGGGGGCAAAGGACTAGAAATATTATGCAATACATGTACAAAAAATACATGACAGACCCCCTACTGTGGACACATAAGTAAAAACAAGCATCAAAAAACTGCCTGCCCACAAAAAAGGTGGGTAGACACAAAAAAAACTAGGCATGAAAAACTACATAAGTAAAAACAACCATCAAAAAACTGCCTGCCCACAAAAAGGGGTAGGTAGGCATGGAAAACTTAGGCCGGGCCAAATATTCAAATATAAATTACTATCTATGGAGATAGAAAGGGTGGATGGTGGGTACGAATTTCACTGCACAACATAAGCGTGGCTTCCTGTTCAAAATAAACAGATCAATAAGAGACACGTGACAAATGGAACACTTCTGATCGGACTAGATGTACAACTTCAGGGTTGGGGTAAACATAGACCCGCGGATGATTACATAAACAAAGTATGGAACAGTGTAAAATGAGATAAACAATCAAATAAACACAGCACGTCACATAAAACGTTATTATTTACAATAATCACTAATGCTTTCAATTTTACAATTTTGTGTCATTAAAGGGTGCGACTGCAACGCTTAATGATATAGAGTTTGTATCATTAGCGGTTGAGTGTGTAGATATTTGCTTATTTCATTAAGAGTTAGGGCTGCTCTGCCTTTGTGACGTCTAATGATACAATTCTATCATTAAGCGGCGATATATCATTAGCCGTTAGCGATGTCAACAGTTAATGCAATAATTTATACCATTAGGCGTTGCAATTATAACGCTTAATGATATTTATATCATTAATCGGCGTTGTATCATTAACGGTTGTTACAATGCTACAACACCGGTTTAAAGAATATATAACTTTTAGAGTATAAATTTTATTTTGTTTTTTTATTCACATTGTTAAGTTGATCAGCACTAATGAACCACTGTGTTTATATTTAAAATGAAAACAAAAATATCAAACTTTCTGCTGCGCACATTTGAAAGATAATTTGACCATCGGAGATGTGCAAAAAATTCCCCATGAATATATTTTGCAAGTGTGCCTAAATATATAACACTTCATTTAGGGGCCGTTGTCAGTTTATTTCGGCGACACTTGTTTATACGATATTCTTTTTCATCGAATAGAATATTTTTGAATCACGAATGAAATTAGACTCAGAATGCATATATTTCCACCTAAGCGTTCATTCATTTTATGTCAGTCACTGAATGTACTTTCACCAGTCGGACTTATTGGTAAATGCTGATAACAACAAAATGGCTTTTTAAATTGTTTAATTTATGAATGAAATTAAATCTGTCCAAGAATACATATAAAAGTCATATTAACTAATATTCATCGATAATTTAATATTTATTTTTAATGTTACAAATACAAAAAAGAGCACAGAGAAAAACACGTCAGTAATATGGACTACCGTGCATATCAATTCTTAGTATGCATAACAATTTTCCCCTAGGAATGTCATTCTACACTGCCCAGTCTATATTTATCACTTTATTATTTTACTCATGTAGGTATCTTAATGGAAATCAGATAAGTAGGATTGACGCCAACATCTTTCAGGGGTTATCACAGCTTCAAACACTGTAAGTCTGTTACTCTGCTGTTTTATTTCTAAGAATAAATATTCGGCCAATTTATTTGTTAAGAAGAGAGAAATGATTGTTGCACGGTTCCATTTTACTGCAAATAAATTATCACTTAATTACCGGTGGTATAACAATAACGGCCATACATATCCTTTTGAATGAGAAATATTAATTGTTTAATTTATATTGGACTTATACATGTGAGCTGGTAACACATGAATACGACCCGTACCATGCTGCTTTAATATATTTAATCATTCAATCAAGAAACAAAGAACATGCAATAAAATGGTTGTTACATTTGCTATTGATACATAAATGCGCCATTGGCAACGCCTTCTAAACACCAAAAACATGTAACGCTTAAAGAAGAATCTGCACATTACGGGTGTCATATTGTCATTGTCCTTTAGTGACCATGGTCTTTTCTAGACAAAGCATTACAATATATATATTCAATATTTCAATATTAAAACAACATGTAAAATGAAACGATAACATTTTAATAATATCGATTGGCGAAGTTTTTATAGAGGACAAATGCCGGTTTAATTAAAAAAAAAGTTAAGAAGATATTTATGTTCATAAAATGTACCTTAACTGTAGCTTTTTACTTTTTACATTATTGCAATAAATTGTTTTATAATACAACGGCGCATCAAACTTGTACAACTGTTCTGTCACTTAGAAGTAGATTATTTTTATACATAATGAAATTTAAAATGTCCTTATTTTCGAAATGAGCTGATTTTAATAAGAATTTTAGACATTGTACAATATTTTGTCAAACAAATCTCTTTAATAAAATTAATGTCCTGGAATTTTTATTGTACTGTTAATTTTAGGAAATGTAGTTGTGAAATTAAAAAATTGTTTACTGTCGAATAACTGTATTTTTGCTTTAAAATGTTTCTCATTACTCGGCAATGTGTGTGAACACCTTATTTAATATCTGTCCTTAAACATGTCACACACGATGTGATAATTTGGATAGAAAAACGAAAGAAATGTATAAACAATAAAGTCTGATTTTCTTTAATTTCATTTTTACTTACAATGTTTGAAGCTCTGATAAACCCTAGAAGCATTGCTATCGATCGTACTTATATTGTTGCCTCGTATTTCCCTAAATGATAAAAATGGAAAAGCACATTGCATTACATTATAAACTTTTACAATTTTTTGTAAAAAAGAAAGATAAGGGCAGCTGTATGCTTTTTATATTAGAGGCGACTTTATTTCGCAATTTCAGGGCTGTACATGGAGAGAGTTTAATGAAAAGTGTCTTGGTGTCATAAAACAGTATGAAATGTCTGTCGTAATTTGTTACAGAAGGGCAGATGGTTAAAAGATTAACATTTCACTACATGTGGGTCGATAAAGTCACCATGTATGAAAACCAGCACAAGCGACGTTTGCACAAAAATGCTATAATTGCAAAATAATATATCTCTTATGTCTACATATGTGTATGCAAAACAAGATGAGGTTACTATACGTTATAATGGGTAATGCACATGAAAATCTACATGTGAACGTGATTGTTAACTAACTTGTTCTCCTGACCAAGTTCCTAGCCTTTAACGTTTCGTTTACGAAGATGCTGGGCGGGAGTTACGTTACAAAGGCACAAAAACAGTTGCCGGACCCAAAGATAAGAAAATTGCTCATCCGATAATATTGATACCAACACAAATACAAAAATACAAGCAGTACACTTAAATTGAACAAAAAGGTATTAACATCAATTAAAATATTAAAATTTACAATGTCCAAAGAGGAAAGTCAACGATTGTTGTATTATTTTCAAAAGTTCCGAAAATCGTACTCCTGAGTTAAAAAATTTGTTATTCGGGATATAATACTTTTAGCAATTTTGTTACAATTGGATATTTTACTGGTAAGGGACATTGATGGTAACCTAACAACAAAACTTTATGATAAACGTGATGACTTCTATAGTCAACTTTCCTTACTTATGTAGCAATACACCTTCATCACCTGCATATGGGGTTTTTGTCTCTCAGTTATTTTGATACGCAAAGGCAGGCTCTACGTATGAACAGTTTCTAAGGCGAGGCAAGCTACTGAGAAACAAGTTGATAAAACAGGACTACCAACAGTCTCAATTAAAGTCATCTTTTCGTAAGTTCTCTGGTCGATACAACGACCTTGTTAGCAAATACAATCTTCCACTGGGTCGCATGCTGACTGACGTTTTTCATATATATTGTTAGACCATAATAAATCACCTAATTGTCTACGGATTTTTTTCCGTTTTCTCGATTACGACAAAGAGCACACGGCGGGTGTGACCGGTCGGCGGAGAATGCTTACTCCAACATGGCACCTGATCCAACCTCTAATTTTTTAAGAGGTCCGTGTTTGCTCAGCATCTGTTTTGTATTTTTCCTTTGGACTTTTGATTTTGAACACTGTTAGTTATCACGACCACTCATTTTGAAGAAAACAGTACATGATGAATTATGAAATAGATAGATTTTTGGAGTACATGAGAACATAATGAATATCGTTATATATACAATTAACAGTTTGAATAACGTTGGAGAATATAATCGTGTGAATTATCGTAATTATGAGTTCTATTTACAAAAATCGCTGAAAAGATAAAACATAATAGTATTTAATGAAAGTCGTTTCCAGATAGAGCTTCCGTCATTTGGCCCTGGCATGGTTAAAGAAATATTTCAAAAGCAGCTAGATATTATTTTTTTGCTTTTGGAGTGAGAAAAGAAAATTGGAATGAGACGGGGAGAAAATTTTGTGTTCGCCATCAACGAGAAATCCTTCTCCCTTTACGATTCGCAAAATTGTAGATGAAATTACATTTTTGTCATTTGTCTTACATCGTAATAAATATATGCAGGTTACAGTTTTCTTAATTCGAAGAAAATCTGGCGTATAGAAAAAGAGGCATTTTAATAGCGCGTTTAAAATACTATACAATGCATTATCCGCTAGTCTACATATAAGGTATCTTGCGGGTTTGCAGACGTCACCATAGGAATCGACGTAGAAAGTTGAGAGTCTTAGCAAACATTTAACTTTTAGAAAATTACAAATAATCTTTAGCGACTTAAAATGAAATATTTCAAGAAGGTTGATTGCAGTTTATACAAATTTTTGATTATCAAGTAATCAAAATTTAAAGATGTGATATATAAGGTCACATTTTGTTCTATTGGGTATGCCTAAGTCCTAAATGATAGAAATTTCGTTACTTTTGAAGATTAAAACTTTAACTCTGTTTTCTCAACTACTGATCTAAAGATCGAAATCTAGCTACTGATTTTATACGATTACGAACTTATTATGTCTATAGTTTTGATGCAATTATTTCTGGATTGATTCAGTCTCATGAACAGAAAAATAGTCTTATTTATTCTGTTGACAGCCTAACATTAATTGCATCTCTGCATTCGATACCAACTAAAAGAAATATAATTATGATATCTACTAAGTATTTACATGTTATGATATGTGTGGCTAGCTTATCAACGCATTTCTTTTTTGGTTCTCAAACGTAAGATAATGACGTCGCGATAACGTAGTATAACGTCATAATGTAAATATAAGGGTTTGTAAAATATTTAAAAACTTAAAAGTTGTAATGCAAAAAATTGGCCGAGAACACATATTGATGATTTTTATGAACTGAGTTTTAATTATCTCCTCTGTTATTGTATTGAGTAAAATTAAATTCGTCTGATTCGTTATAAAATTAGGAGAACAGTTCAAAATGCGTTTACCTACTTAAATATGTATGTTGCTTTATATTTATATCATTGAAATTGCATTGCATGAATTGATCATCATTGCTGTGTTTGAAACACGATACCATTATCCCCACAAAGACGAATCTCAAATAAATTCCAAAAATAAGACTTTGAACCCAATGGATCAAGCGGACAACTTTTTAGGGTATGTTTTCTCACAAACAGAAATCCCGCGAGCTACCCTAAGTTTAAAAACTGTATTTAAAATTTAACATATAACATGATTTATAAAAAAAAATTCTCAAGAAAAGCTAAATTCTTTTTACAAGTATCAAATTATAAAATGCACAGACGTCACTCAAATACAAAACATTTAAAAAAATCTGTCAGTTATCAAATGGAACTGTGCACTTTAATACATGTACAAACGAAAACAATGGTAAACAATGAGAATACATGTATATGTATTG
>WFKH01010211.1:10496772-10526678 GCA_016163765.1 Magallana hongkongensis | reverse complement strand
GGTAAATATTACACCTTATCGAATATGGTTCTTTAATTCATATATTCAGCCTACAACAAACATTTAGTCTTTTGAAAATATGTAAGAAAGTCAGAATAACATGGTTTTGTAGATTAACATTTAAATTGATTGGTTTGGTAATCAAGTATTTTTGGGCAAAAGTAAGGGATGTCCTTATGCAGAATCAGATTTGTAATTAGTGTGGTCAGTATAAATTGAAAAAAGGGTGTTGAACAGAACAGCATTACATTGATAGAAAATTAACATTCTAAACATAAGGACAATACTGTGGACCTAGTTTATCTGGGCGTATCTGCAACCTATCCATCATAACCTCAAAAGGACTGAACACTGTTTTGGTGTTGTCTCTTTATTCAACTGGTCAACTTTGACTTGTCAAAATTGAGTGCAAAACAATCTATTTTTGTACAGAAAGGAGATGGGATAAATTACATAATCTTTTGATTAGAGTTGCCTTTTCATAGAAGATATCCACATGTATAAATAAAACATATAAAAGCCAGCTTGAAAAATTTCGCTTCAAAGCCTTTGTTAAAAACTGCAAATATTGATTTAAAAATTGAGCATATCAAGGGTTCTTACTTTAATACCTTGTAACCATTCTTTTAATTGGTAAATATATGGTAGGACCACTAGCACTGGTGCAAGTATGACAACTGATTGGTGTGTGGTATAAAATGGCAGTTGAGTGTTTGTATTCCCTAAAATACTTATTAGGTATGAAATTGGTTAAGTGTACAAATTCTGTAACTCTGATGGTGGCCATAACAACTCGTTGGTACCACATGATAAAGAATGACAAACAATTGACTTCACTTTAGAGAGTATCAGCTAAACTAAATTGAAATTAGATTCTGAATTAGGTCCGCTGCCTGATTTCTACTTCCCACTTTCTGTGAGAAAAATCTCCAGCAAGTATGTTTCTTTTATCCACAGTGTGTCGTGCTTTGAATTGTATGGTATTAATAATATGCCGTCATTTGAAAGTTGATATAATTTTAATCTTATACATTATTTTGTGTCTCACTATCTTGCATCCTATCCTACTAATTAGTTTCATCCTTTCCTTTTTCAATCCGGTTCCAACCACATTTAGAAAATAGTGTAAACAATATCAACTCCTAAGTCGGTTCAAGCTCTGTGCACCATTATTTTCTGTGATAAACATCTTTAAACAAAAACGCCTATTCTTTTGCTTTGATAGTTTAAACCGATGATGTTATGAGATCTAGATATACTGTAAATTCAAAAGAGAAAACTTAATACATGTTGCTTTAAGAAATAAATCAAGGTAAAATAAAAGTTGTGGCTTTTTAAAGAAAATTATTTTTTTTGTTTCCTAATATTTCGAAGTAAGCTGTAAATTTGAAAACTTGTTTGCTGGTGTTTTTATTATTTGTTTTGTCTGTAATGGATTAGTATTTTCAGCAAATATGAATTTGTTAAAATGGCAATAAACAAATACCAGGCACATTAGTATTTTAACAAACCATACCGGTGTAAAGCAGAATAATGATCCCCATAGAATAAATGACCGGGGATAATTTTTGACGTAGAATAATGACCCCACACTCTATGTGAACAAAGGTGACCCCTGTAGAATAATTATCACTTATAAATTTAAGTTTTTCAGTATCATTTCCTATTAAATATAAAATAGTCTCTGCAATATTGTCATTTTTATTTCAGTAAACAGAAAGTAACAGAAATTATAATTTATATTTAAATAAACTTTAAGTGAAAGAAGGGGAATATTTTTGAAAAAAAACAAACAAACAACCAATCCTTTCGTTATAACACGATTATGACATGTTGTACTGAGGTATAGTTCTTACCACAACGAGTTACTTGTACCTTATTATTACGAGTGAAACACGTTAAGATTATTTCGAGATACAAATCACTATATAACAAAATTCTGTTTACTGGCGATGAAAGATTAAATTCTATATTGGTCATGAATTTTACTTGCATTGACTTTTATAATTTTCTTCAGCTATTAATTACAGCGTATGCAAGTGCAGCACACAGAATGTTTAAACCAAAATTATTAAACGTTTACTCCACTGTTATAAGGAGTTATAACTCAAATGATCCATCTTTCAAATCTTAAGCTCTAAAAAAAACTTGTTCGCAGTCAAAACAATTTCTTTCGTTTTACTTGAAAAATACATAAGAATTCACATAAAATTAAGCCGATATTGAATAGTCTCTGTTCTGTGAAATCTCATTTCTAAAAAAAGATTCTTTATCTATCCATCAAATAAAATATTGGTGTGTCGAGGAACCTTAATTTGAAATCTTAAGAGGGCTTGTTGGTCGTGGCCATTTTTAGACGATTTAAATCTCCTAAGAAGAAGAGATATGTATGAAGTTATTTGAATCTGACAAATTTTAAAACTAAGATTTTGCATTTTTTCTTTCCTAAATGTTAGTATATGGACAAAAATATCTTCTGTTAAAGTTTAATGCAGATCTGATGGTTAATTTTTTGACCACCAGCCTCCCTACGAACTCCGGTTAGGTAACAAACTATACTTCAGTCCGTTCCTACACGATGATCACAGATGCACTGTACTTTTACATAAAATTGTGCTTGAAACTTTATATACGTAAAGAATACAATCTATAATGTGAGCTACATGAATGTGCAGGTTTTTTTTTTTACCTTTTCAACGCTTTTATAAATATTCTATTTTTATATGTATATATTCGATCAGTGCTTACTATCTATTTATAGTCAGGTACTCTTCACTCAGTTGCTCTGGAAAAGTATAGTTCCATTCATGATCAGCAAATACAACATTACAACAAATGTTTAGAATATCAATGTATAGACTATGTAATACGAGGAAGAAAACAAAAATAACGTAAAATGATATTTTTAAAATCATTTTCCCCAGAAATGTAAATTAGAAGGATTCATAATCCTACGCTAGCTGCATTCTCAGTCTTTTTCTCGAAAATATAGGTATTGCTTCGATTGACAATTTTTTTTACAAATAAAAATTCAACAACAAAAATTACACAATCTCCTCTGAGAGTGAATGTTCATTATTCACTGTGTATGCATATGATTTCTTTTCTTTTCTTTTTTTTAAATAACGAAATGGTTATGCAACACCTGCACAGATTTCTGATCGCACTCGTGTAGACCTGCGATATTTGTTGCGGATGTAAATGTAAAGTCGCGACAAAACATAGTTCAGCAGGCTGTGCATAAGTTTTGTTAATCAAATATCGTTTTCAAATAATAAAACTATATAAAATGTTGTTAGGTATTATTCATGGTAAAGTAACAAATACAGTTCAGCAGATTTTTACGCTAGTATAGCGTCATTTTTCCGTCATATCTCACGAGAGAAGAGACCTAACTGTTAAAAATCAATTTGTGTCAATGTAAGTGTGTTAATGGGTAAGTGTAAATGGAACACTATATATACACTGATTTCTCAACCAGTTTAGTGTTTTGAACTTCAAAATCAGCTGAGCATAGAGAAAATTCAAGTAATTTAAAAGTCGAATATCTGGGTTATGAGGTAACTAATATCTATTCTTGTTTACGACGGGAGTCTTTTTTCTACGGGAGGGGGGAGGGGGTCATTTCTCTTTATGTTAAACATGAAGACAAATGATCCATGGGTCTTCTTTCTTTAAAATAATCTATTTATTCTACAGCTCGGGGTCAAAAAATGGCCCTTGGTCATTAATCTACGGTGGTCATTATTCTTCTTTACACCGGAAAAAAAACATATTATTTAAATATTTTATGATCGTCGAATTACCCCTGAACACATAACCTTAAAACAACTTGAATTCATAAAAAAAACAAAAAACAAAAAACAAAACAAAACATATAGCATTTTTCAATAGATGACAATTACCAAAACATACATAAAACAATGAATAGACTAGAGGGAATATTATATTTAAAACATATTGAGTTAAAATGATTGACAAGAAAACGTCATTTCAAACTATGTACATTGACTAACAGAAAACATAGGATATAAAGAATATTCCTGTGTTAAATTTTAAAGATACCACGATAAAAAACAAAGTAAGGAGTCACTTTATTTGTTCACAACCTTTCTATTTGCAAAAGATGATAAATGAAGTTTAGCTACACATAAATTATGGTTAATTAAAAGCGTGCACAAATATAATTTGGCCATATTACTATTACCTAACAGCTGCTGATTACCGGCTTGATATTTTTCGACACAATTCAACAAACCCCACACTCTTAAATGTATGGATGTAACCTTATTTATTTTCTGGTAAACCTATTAGATGCGTAAATACCGGGTTTTCTTTGTTAACACCTAATTCCTTTTCACTAAGTATTTTTAACGAACATATTCGTTGTCTCTTAATGTGTGCGTGGAAATGTTTAACTATACACCTTACTTTCCAGATTTGATAGATACGTGCATTGCCACGTGCCATTTGGAAGCTTATGAATTTATATAGCTACACAAAACAAAAACTATTCAGTTCAAGACCTTAATATTTTATTGCCTAATTAACTAATACATGTACATATAAAATACAAGGGTCCATACTTTATCAGAAGACAAAATTTCTAAAGATTTCCGACCCTGGAGGGAGCCCGGCAGGGTAAAAACAGCACCCGGCAGGTTAGCTGTTATTAAAACTGAACTACCACAAACTAATGTATGATAATAGATACATTTGAAAAAAATTATCTAAAATATAATATACCTATGCATATTTTTTAATGGAATAAAATTGGGGCTTAACAAGTATTTGCACTTTGCAACGCCACGCCATCTGCATCGATTCTGATCATGCGGGCTTAATCTGCACATGCTACATAAGCTCAAACCACGTGACCATTGGTCATTTACATATCTTTAAAAATTAAATCTTACGCTGTTTATGTAATGTATTGGTTAGAGAGTGAAAAACACGTCTGTATCGTTTGCTTACTATTAAGTACCGTTATACCATCAGAGGATACCATATTTTGAGATTGATTATAGCTTTACGCGTAAGAACAATGTCACCAGAGAGCAGTAAATAGCTCGTATATGGATACATAAATAAAAAAAAAGCCTCGTAAGTCAGTTCTGAATGCTTGGACATTACAATTTACTCAACTGCTCTCGTAGTATCTTAAACTTCAAAATTGTGTATAAACTAATATTAAATAAATATACATTAACAAAGAGGATTTTTTTACAAGAACCGTTCATTGACGCGGACATTGCTACTATCTATTTTTACTGACGTCAAATAGCATTGAAATTTCACAAAACAATCAACAATTAAATTTTTTTTTTAACCATATTCTAGAATTTTAATTTATGTTTATAACAAATATTTATGTTATGATATCGCCAATATAGCTGTACGTAGCACGCTTAAAATAATGATTTAAAAAAAAACTATCCCTTCTTAAATATTTCCTTTTTTTAACTTTCTATGATACGTGTTCAATTTCAGAAAAAAAACATCACGAGTTTTTAATCATTGTTCTGACATTAAGGGTTTACAATTTTGATGCACTATTTTTGGTCTTGAA
Organism: Magallana hongkongensis; assembly: GCA_016163765.1. Lineage (NCBI taxonomy): Eukaryota > Metazoa > Mollusca > Bivalvia > Ostreida > Ostreidae > Magallana > Magallana hongkongensis. The sequence goes on along the minus strand of WFKH01010211.1, from coordinate 10,521,109 downwards.
AAGATGTTCTCGATATTCTCTTTTATTGGATATACTTTATTTTTCACATTTCGCAATACCCTAATTATGCTAAGGTTTACCCATTCTTTTTAACTTGATCGTCTAACCTTAGGCGTGTGTAGTACACAATCGTGATAATCACCATCAAACTCACCCCTTGAAACAACTCTTCGTCCAAGAAGTTGGTCTTATACACATAACCACTTAGTAATGGCAAAATGTTAAAAAGATGAATGTATTTAAGAACAATTGCAAGCGCATGGCATCATTATTTAACAGGACTATAATTATCAGAGTACAATAAGGCTCAAAATTAATATGCAAAAAGCCTTCAAATGTTTTATTTCTGTTTGTCTCACCTACGAGTGCATGAAAATAGCCCACATTGAGAAAAATATATCCTCAGAAACAAGAAGAGACGATAAAGTACTTAATTAATTACAGCGGGCTATTAATTTTATCTTTATTTTAAAGGTCATCAATTTAATAAAAGCATTAAGTGTACACGTATAAAAATAAAACATATGGAAAGTGATATAACACTAACATCAATCTTCTGTGTGCGTTATTTGTTTGCCTTTATCCATTTTTATCTTAAATATATATTACTCATAAACTAATAAACTTCGTTCTCATGTAGGTACCTTACTAAACATTAGATAAGTGGACTTAACAACAAAACCTTTTGAGAGCTACCACAGCTTCAAACACTTTAAGTCCGATTAAAAAAAATAGACCTTACAAGAAAACGGTTGTTCAACAGCTGCACTCTGGTCAAAAAATGCACCTTTCTGATATATGATATAGGTCACATCAACTAAACCAAAATATGTTCTAAAATGGTTTATAATAGTCAGTCTAGTACTTTTTGGATGCGGATTCTAAATTTATTGTTAATTGTGGAATTGTACTGTTTATTTTAATGTCATTTTTAACTTAAACTCTCTTTCATTTTTTTTTTTAAGATTTCCTCCAATCATTGCTATTTTCAACAGTGTTATCATTAGTAATGTGAATTTATTTTACACTCTTCTATAGGAATCTTGAAAGTAACCAGATAAATAGGACAGACAGCAAAACCTTTCAGGGGTTATTGCAGCTTCGTACATTGCAAGTTTGCGAGTGCTTTAGTACCATACACTTTATATCTTTAATTTTCCGTTTATGTTTAATGTTGAGTAATGCTTTTAAATTTCGTTTAACAAATGTTGAATTTTCATCTGTTTGTTGATGATCGTTGAACTGTATTGTTGCACACAGAGGCTTTTATAGTACACGGTCGTGAAAAAGTCAGGTCATCAAACTCAATTATCCACCCCTACCTCCTCTATATAAAATACGCTAGAATAAAAAAAAGATTTTAAACCCAATACCACTTTGAAGTGGGAAAATGTTTTTTATTTAAAAGAATGTGATTATAAACTAGAACAAAGCTCGTTTGCAAATCAACGAATAAGTCTTCCGTTGCAGATGCGAGGCGAAAAAAGAGCGATTTACGGTTAACACTTTCTTTTTTTTAAGTGACACGATGGCTCAAAGAGTGTTTTACTTTTTGATTATGAAAACCGAAATAAGAAGAACTATACGGAATTTGATCATAATGGAGGTTTTACGCATTTTAAATCATCACCTATCAGTTTACAAGTCATTAAAACTAATCTGTAATTACATGTGTTAACAAACCAAGTTGTTTTGATGATTGTGATTGCTCTCTAAAAATTTTAAGCCGATGGCCCATGTACCTGTCATACTATGTTTTGAACAATCTCAACATCATCAATGCTGCGAAGAAGTGCACTGATCAAACGGCAAAAAACAGAATAATTTAAAGCATTTTTGCCAAACAAGTATATCTATACTACTAGATTTATGAACACTAGTGTTGTGCTTTAATACAAATAGGATTGTCGAACAATATCTTTAGATATTATATACATTTTAAGTAACTCATTTGTGCCAATCAGAATTTTTTTTCTTCTTGCATTAATTAATTAATGATAATAAACATGTTCCAGCAATATTTTAATTATCTCCTTCTTCACATTCTGCTTATGGATCAAATCGTCTTTATTGAAGTTTGAGGAATAGAAGCCCAACAACACCTGTACAGTTTGCGTTAATTTATGAGAGCAAATGCGAGAAATGACCGAAGCCATTATATATTGTAAACATAAATTTCATAGTTCTAAACCTCTAATGTGAAACCAAATATCGTACACATTAGTGTTTAATAACACGCTAAAGCAATGAAAAATTAACATTTGATTTCACACTAAAACTTGGACTAATTTGAATATAAAGTATCGTCAAGATTCTTTTGGTATATCAAGCTACAGCATAATTTAGAGGATTCGCACGCATGGGTGTATCGGTTGTTTTGATGATTCACAAAGCGTCGATGAGCGATTGAATTCAGAGAGCGGTCGATGTAAAGAAGACTGAAACGCATAATAGTTTTATCTGAAAATCACAGCTAGTTTATAAAATAATCATATTAAGGTATTCAATGTATAATGAAGGGATGTTGAACAATCATTTTGATTAGTTAAATAATAACTGCAAGATAACGATGAAAGTGAAAAAAAAAAACAAATCATATGACTGATAACATATAAGAAGCCGGCCATTTTGCACATAAAACTTTTTGAAATAGTTATCTTCCCTAATAGAAATATAAAACAAGTTTTGTTCTTATCAAACTATCTGCGGTAAATGATTTTATTTTATTTCATATTTGGAAAAAAAGAGATTTTTTGCATATTTTCACCAAAATATTTGTAAGAAATTTAAGTTACTTTTTACAATATCTTCATAAAACATGCCGTGCTTCGGAAACTCATTGAGGCCAGTTCAGTACGGAAGCGTATCGGGGCCTACACTTGTTGTGTTATAACTTATACATTGTCATACTTTAATTAATTTTTATCGTCTTATCAACATATAAACTATTATGTCGTTTTATTTATGCAAACATTTTGCATTGTATTGAGGTGAGGTAACATAATTTAAATCACCTTATTGTAATTGATCAGGTTTCTTGCTATCTGCTATATCGACGTAACAAAATACGGAGTTAAAAATAATTATTTAAAAATGGGTTTTAGTCATATCGAGAAAGAAATGTTGACATAGAACAACGAAAATGTATACATTATAGGTATATCGACATAAATAATTATGTTTTCATTTTTTGGGAACATATTGCGAAAATATTGTTATCGAATGAAGTTAGCGGGGGCGGTAGTTCTGATGGTACGTCACCTCACTCTGAATCTAACATGTAGACTGACATTTGTGGAATGATTGGAATTCATGTATACTCAATTTTCATGAGTTCTGTTGATCCTATCATCCATGATTTTAAATCCACAACCAATTATGAGTAATAGTTTTGAGCAGTACTCCCCTAAAAGTATGATAATAATTCAATAATCACGTTGTTACAACGGTCTCCCATCGACAAGGCTTGTTTCAACCACCTGTCTTCAAATTGATATTACACGATCTTGAAGCAATATTATTGGATGATAACCCACCCTCCCAGCTACAATGTAATCTAACTACATTATCAAATGATATATTGCTTAAACTAATTGCATAAGCGTTGCATTTTCTAATAATCATGATTTGAGGAGTCTTTTTTATTCGCGTGGTGAAAAGACTCGCGTCAAATCATGAAAGTGAGAAAATGCAACGCTCATGCGATCAGTTCATGCATAATATCATTTAAAAGCAAATACAATTTTTTTTTCGACGCTTTGGTTAATAAAAACATTTTTGTGGGGGAGGGGGGGTATAATACGTGTAAGTAAAGGGGTTCACGTAGTTAAAATGTTATACCATCAGTCTCAAAACTCATATCACATGTTTAATGGAGAGTAACCCAACATAGAAGATCATAACGATCTGCTTAAATATAAATCATGTAGCAGCCCTCTAACTACGATATCAAACACTAATATGAATTGCAATTATGGGAATACGCATGGCCATTTATTTAAACTAAATTAAATGAAGATAAACTTAAGGGTATCACTAGAATCATGAACAGGTGGTACAAATAAAACATAGTTACGTAATGTGATAGAAAGCACACGGACATCAAATCATTGTGTGCTTAATTTGTTTAAAAAATGATTTATTTACGATTGATATCACTTCATACTTATGTAGAAACCTTGATGAAAATCATATAAGTAGGACCAATATGAACATCATTGGAGAGCTACTACAGCTTCAACATTATAAATCTTATTTCTCACTCATTGTTATCATTTCTTATCTATCAATATTACGTTCTACTAAACAAAAACTTTCACAGTGGTATAAAAATGATACCAAACACGTTTGTATCTGAATACACACCCGTTAAATGCTTTATTTAAAGGACTAGAAAATGTCAATCTTTAGCGATGGTTTTCTGAAACGTGAAATGAATTAATGAAAAAAGAAAATCCAAAAATCTTACAAAGAAACTGTTGTTAAACAGCTTCGTCGAGTGCTCCAAATGCGCATATCTCTTATCGGATAGATCAAATTTACAAAACCCTGAATGTTTAAGAATAAAAAGCTTATTATAGTTAGCAAAGTATTTTTGTACGCCGTGTTATATCTTACAAGTGATGATGAATAAGTGAAACAAAACGAAGATTGTTTTTGGTTTACTAACGCTTTATTTAACCTTATTTTTTGAATGTTATGAACTTTTTCCACAAACATTTCTTTCTTTTACCCGGTTAGTAATATATATGGTTTTATCAATGCATTTTTAGGGACCTATTTTACCAAAATGTATTGTAGAATATTTGAACCGCTATTTTCTATTAAAAAGATATAAATTGGTGCTTTTTAGTTCCAATCTACTAATCGTAGAACTCAACTTTCTTGCCCGTGGTGAAACAATAATGCACAATTCTTGTTGAATTAGTTTGGAGGTGTTTATTAAACATTAAGTAGACTCATCTAAGTAAATGTTCACCAATGTGCTTTGTAGGGATGATCCATGTTAAAAAGATTAGTTTAATCATTGTTTCTCACATTTATCACTAACCCTAACTCATTTAGTCATATGTAATGGTTTGTGTATAAGCTTGATTCTTTATTTATAAAATTGCGAGTGCTTGACTAACACAAACTTTAGTTTTTAATTTTGACACAACAAATTGTCATTATGAGGAAAGCTTTTAAATTTCTTTAATCTAAGGATGATATTTTTAAAATATGTTGAATATCATAGAGTTGTATAGTTGCAAATAAAGGCATGTGTAGTACACAATCGTGATAATCACCATAAAACTCGCCATTAGAAACAACCCTCCGTCCAATAAGTTGATCTTTTACACGTAACCACTTAGGAATGGCAAAATGTTGTAAAAATGAATGTATTTATTGATGGCGTGTGGTATAATTACTTTATATAACTACATTATATACATCTATTTCCCAGTTAGGATTAAAATTAATATTAAAAAAAATCTTTCAAACGTTTATTTCTGTGCGTAGCACCTTCACATGTAAAAGAATAACACCCATTGAAGGAAAAAGAATTGTTATTCATTTAAACTAAAATAAATGTTCATAATATTCAGTTAAAAAGTATATAACCAGAATCATGAAAAAGCGGTAAAATACTCAATAGACTAGGGTGGGCTGTTAGTTTCGTATTTATTTTAAACGTCATCAATTCAATAAAAGGAATCAGTGCCCAAAACTAAAACATATGATAAGTGATATAAAACCAAAGAACATCAATCCTCTGCATAATTTGTTTGCCTTTATCCATTAATATCTTAAATATGTCTTACTTAAAAATTGACGAAACTTCGTACCCAAGTAGGTACCTTATTGAAAATCAGATAAGAAGGATAAACAACAATAACACCTTTCGAGAGCTACCACAGATACAAACACTATTCTCCAATTTTCACTGGTTTTTTTCTGCATGATGTATTGGAATTGTTTTCTACTAAAGTACGATTTTTACATGGTATAAAAATGATACCAAGCATGGTTATTTTTAATAGACACCTGTTGAGTATTTTTTTAAAGGACTAGACAATGCCTGGTTGTAGCAATGTATAATATCACAGTCTCTATCCATGCTGCTCTAAAACAACAAATATTCAAATAATAAACAGACCTTGCCAAAAAATCAGTTAAACAGCTGAGCCTGGTGATCAAAAGGCGCATTTCGAATATTTGATAGGTCACATCATCAAAACCCAAATTTGCCTAAAATGATCAGTTTATAATAGTCAGCCTTTATCTGTTTATTAACGTCATTTTTAACTTATACTGTTTACAATGTTTTAATAGTGTTTCTATAAACATATATATCTCAAAGAATAATAGTATTTATAATGTGTATTCATTGTACACGCTTCTATAGGGACCTACATTATACATGTAACCAGATAAGTAGGATGGACAGCAACACCTTTACAGGGTTATTACAGCTTCGTATATTGAATATCTGTTACTTTTCTAACCTTTACTAAAGAACAGATTTAAGAGCGCTTGATGGCCGGGCCATTTTTAGGGTATATTGATTTCCTACAAAAGAAGAGCTCTGTATAAAGATATAAGAAAATGTTCAAATTCTAAATCTAAAATACACATAATTTTTCTTTATATAATAAAAGTTTATAGCTTAAAATATCATACTTAACGAATTTAAGGAAGATCTTATTGGTAATTGGTGACCATCAAGTCTTTTTAATGCATTTTTTAAAAAGAAAATATAAATCGATGATTTTTTTTCTAAATATTTGCATGATTTTATGCTAAAAGACTATTGCACTCTCAAAAGTTAATTTTGTACATGACACACAGAACCCATAGAATATGTAACAAACCTATAAAATGTTAAAAATGTGTGTAATGAATAAAGTATAATATTACACAACATTCATAAAGAAAACCCATTTGAATTCAATAAACAAACAAGTTTTTGGAGAAACTATATTTTCGTGCGGAAGGTTTTTTACACGAAAATGATAGAAACAAGCAATTTTATAAAATTGTCCATATACTTTTCTTTTTTATGAAAAAAGTAATCTTATTGTGATGAATAAGTAAATAAAATCATACTTATTTTAAATATAATGATCATGTGCGCAATGAATTCAAAACGTGACGAGTGAAATACCTTAATACAGATTGAAGTAAAATTCAGAGAGGATATAAGGCAGTCTTTAATTTTTTATTTTTTATTTTTAAATGCCCTGAAGGAAGGGTTTCTGTGTGGCCTCAGGGGTTGGTGAGTAATAAAAAAAAAACTTAACTGGTTTGTAAACAAATGTTTGTTTAGTATATTGCATTTAAGAAATGATGTTTCTGAACGCAAAAAAGAAAGTCACAGCTCAATGTAATGTGATGAAACCTACCATCCTATCAAAAGAATTGAGACTTGTCAGCATTGTATGAGATTGAAATCAATATATCCATCTACTATAAAGTATAAGCAGCACATAGTTGACAGAGTGATATGTTTGATCAAAAAGAAGTGCATGCTGTAATCATTACGGTCTAAGGGCCTCTTGTGACTGTTATCATTGAATAAACACTGGATGCATTTTTAGGGATAATATATTGCTGTGTGTTAATTGAGTACGCATATTCAATATATAACTCTCTCTGTTGTAGGTAGCAATTTATTACCCAAACCAATGTCAAGGATTTCAATGATGTTAAGAAACTACTGCAAATACTGATGCTGCTCTAAGTGATAATTTGGATATAGAGAAATGGAATGCTATGAAGCCAAATTTTAATATAAAAGAACAGTATTATTTGTAAAGACAATTTAAACCAACCAAACCAAATAAAGCACTGACAGGCTCAGATGCAGTAGGTTTCCTTATGTAGAGAAAGTTGGGAATTAAAAGGGCGGTTCGAATGATGGAAGGATTTCTTTTCAATAAGTGAAAATAAAAAAAAAATAAAATTTGCAGCTATCTATGTTTAAATGGGATTTTTTTGGAACCAGTTATTGTGAAAAACCGTATATAATTGTGGAGGTTATATTTTCTTAAAGATGGAGTACCGAAATACAAGATTTAATTATTTAACAGTATTTCAGTGTACCCGTTGTACTGCTATCTGTGTCATTTAAGGTCTTTGCTATTAATTTTGTTGCTTGTTTTGAAAAACATACCGTCTTCGTTTGTTTTTCTTACCTGTAGCTGTATTGTATGCTTTACCCTTCACTGTCCACTAAGTTGAGTACTGTTCTATATCTTTAGAATGGACAGCTTTTCTGTCCACTGTTTTTAAGAATAGAAACCTATAAGTAACATATTAGATTGTTTTTACAACTTACATTCTTCTGTTTAATAGCGAGAAATAATAACAGATTGCATAACAAATATGTTTCATGGTTGTACTGCAACAATCGATTATTCTGTTGAATTTCTAACCAGTTGTCTCGATTAACATTAAGAAGACAACAAAATCAATACCACACAATTTTATCCTGAACTAAATACTGTTCAACTGAGTTCGGTGATCACTGAATTTGTTTATTACTAATGTAACGCTATTTCATGAAACCGGTGTCATAGCATATCGCACCGGAAAAACGGGCCCGTGTTAGACTTTACCCCTAGAAAGAATTTATCCGAGCTCACTCTCTATGAAAATCATCCTGTACAGAAATACCCATAAATACCAGTACTTCTCCCTTTTTAAATTTTAGCTGTGGATTCTTTCAGAATTCTTTTACTAAATTTTCTTACTTCATCTGGACCCGGAAGCTCTTCATGCAATTTTGATAAGGACCTTGTGAAATACTTGTTTCATTATTTAAAAAAACCTAGAAATTATTCATTCCCTACAATCGATAAGAAATTGTATAAGACATCAGAAGTTATTTCGTTATTTACATGTTCATGTTTATAAATTTGAAAAAAAAAAAGTTACTTATAGTATAGACGTTGCATGCATATGTTAAGTTTCAGCTTAAAAACTAAGATAAACATGTTCATTCCAATCCTTTAGTCGACATCTTACGAAATTTCGATGTTATTTAAAACATGTACCTGTAGTTCAAAGGTTTTCAGCGTAAAACTCATCAATAAAATTAATGAGCACATACAAATTTGTGTTTATTTAACTTTTTGACAAAAGTTAAGAAAACGTGATTTATTTTGTATTAAAAAATATTTTTAAATGTATGCACTTCTTCATAACAGCAAACGTTCAAAATTCCAATCTATGAGATTGACTTAATTGATTTCACGGTGCTCAGAAACAATATTCTTTTCATAAAAAAAATATTGGCTCAGAAAAAGATGCTACTGTTAATGATTCCACTTTTAATAGACCGATGTACTCTCCAAATTTACATATTGTGGCGCATCGGAAGTTTTCCGTTTTTGTTAATTTATGAAAAGTTCATTTATTAGTTAATTTAAAAATAGGTAACATCAAATGTATTGTCATTAATACAACAAGAGTGAAAGATGCTGACACACCATTCGATATAAAAGTTAACGTTTTACCTCAGATATTACTTGTATATCTATATGTATAATTTTAAAATTAAATTTGAAATAATCATTGATTTTAATGGAATAGTTTTATTTCGAGGAAAACAAGATACATCGCAACATATAGAAAGAATAATCCAGTAATGTAGTCGAATAGAGTTTGTTCTAAACTAGGGGTTTTCCAGTTTTTCAGAGGGTAAAACCTATACTAATTTATGCTAATGGGGAATTTCTATGCAGGGACACATTTTTACCTCAAGGTGGAATTTTAACCCTGGCCTGTTTTTCATGTGACAAAGACTATCAATGGAAAACCTTTGCTAAATTCTACATGTAAATAGAGATACATGTATAAATACATTCCCTCTGTCTATAAGTACAAGGATTGAAGCTGTGTTAACGGAGAATATGTCGATTATCTTTTGAATAAAACCCAACTAGGCCATGTGAATAATTAAAATTGAATTGTATATTACCTTGTAGATACCTGAATGGCAATAACATAACTTTCCTTATTAAGGAAATGTTTATAACACTTCCGAACCTACAATATCTGTGAGTATTGTGTAAATTTACTTTTTAGAAAAAATGCATTAATACTCAGTATATCTTTTTTTCATAAGATAGCTGATAATCATTATAACTATTTTGATCTGTTCTGATTACTTACATCTCATAGCTTCATTATTTTTTTAATTACATGTACTGTTGTAAACTTATATTAATCATAAAGCTAAACACGACTCATAAATAAGCACAAGCACAAAATACAACAGAAATCGCACACTGGAGAACCCGTACCCTGGAGAACTCGTACCCAGCATGTAGTATTAGAATATGGGTTCTCTTACAAAGGTACTACCCGAATACGGGTTTACAAAGAGAATTGAATTTCTACTGGGTACGAAATGTGGTATATATTTTTTTCCTCCCAAGAACTCAATTAAAATGAAATCAGCATCTAATTACAATTACTCACTTAATATTTGCATCTGACTTCCAATTTTATAATAAATAATTCTCAAAACTTAAAATTATATCAAATTCATGTACTAACGAACTTATTGCACTCACAACAGCGTCTACGATCCATTTCATTCGAATGCTTATTTCAAAATACAATCATACAAAATTGCGTAACCTGTCTTAATTCCTGCGAAACTCATCATTTACTTTTCCATTTGTTTTATAATCATTGAATGTTTTTTTTTTATTTTGTTACGAAATATAAGCTTAAACGATAAACACTACACATTATTTAATTCACAATACAGAAAATTAAATGTTTACTCATGATTTCGTCTACTTGAGGCTACGATTAACATTTACGTCGATGCTGGCTGTTCCCGAAATGAGATTTTGCGCTTTTATTCCTAAGGCTTGTTTTATGTGGAGTTTCTCTTTATTGTAATGCATTGAAATATATATTTGATGTTACATTTCTCCTGGCGTAATAATTGCGTACTATTTGATAATTTATCGCTCCCGAGTATCACAACGATGCACGATACATTAAAACAAGTGAGACATTTACAGCGAAATGTATGTGCTTTGAACTGTTAGGAGATCTGCCGCTTATATAAGGGTTGTAGGAATAGCTTGGAGGAACGATAAACATGGCAGATAGTCGTGTTTAGCTTTATAACATATGACATTTTAAACTTCTCTGTATATGTTTAACATTTGGATATGACGTATGCTTCAAAAATTTAATACCTTTATATTGATAAGTTCTTATTCGACGTCATAATTTTATATTCCAGGAATTGATTTAATTTTTACCTATATGTTATATGTAACTTTGGACAGTTTACGCTTTATAAACCGCAAAACCGTAAAGTTATGCCATACCCGAAAACAGAAGAAAGAAGTAAATTTATTTCTTATAAAATTTAATTTTCTAAAATTAAAATCAGAAAGTAAGGCGTGTTATCAAAAAAAAAACTGGCGTAAATGTGTTCAAAATTTAAGTATTACGCCAACATGATTTATACGAAAGCCATGCGCATCAAATTGTGCCGTAGACAAGTTATGTTATACGATAGAAATAATTTTTTTAGCCAATAAAATGAGGTCTTACAGCCAAAATTAAATTATTATAGTGTAAAGGCACAATAACGTGACCGTGACATGTTTTCAGGTTAGATAATTGCAAAAAATTATTTTCTTTAGAAATATACAGGAGAACCCCTTTGAATGTAGTTGTGATTTGGAACCGTTTACTGTGTTTGTGAGAACGAAAGGATTGGTGCTAAGCTACTGGTATAGTAGTGAAAAACCCATGTGCAACTCCCCAATTCAATTGAAAGGAGTACAGATCATAGACGTTCCATTTCAAAATATGAGCTGTAGCACAACATATGGTAAGTACAAGTGAAAAATTGTCTTGAATTTGATATGGTTTATTGATAGACAACATAATCTTAATATTGGATTTGATCTTGATAGAAATTAGACGGTAGTCTAAGAAAACGATTAAACAACTGAAAACTATAGTTATGAATTAATTTGTTCAATGTTGTATATTTAAATCCCACATATTTTAGATTTAGCTACTCGGTTTGACATATTCAAATAAGTTTAAAGGACACTGTTTGTGATCGTAATACAACCCAACCCTCAAAAAATGACAGCATCACAATAATAAGATTTATGTGTTCAATGAATTGTATTAAATAAGACGTTTTCATTAGGGAAGACAATATTTATTGGTCTACTGAGTGGTCTTTGCTTTGTATCTTTACATCTTTTTTTATACGTAGCTTAAGTTTGAAGGTTACATTCGTGATTACAGTAACAACAACTCCTATTCAAATAACCACTGACTATGAGAGTACAAAACATATAGTATATTTGACACCAATGAAGAACGATCAACACACTACAGGTATTTCTCTTGTCAGATCATTTTATGATAAACGTATTTTACATTACTAACAATTAATAAACGGGTGCTGTCTTGTGTTGTCTAAAGTGTGTCAGAAAAATAAGTCAGTCATTATAAACATGCATAATATGATCGGAGATTTCGTCACAATTGCTTCTGGGGAAACTTTGTAGCAGTTTTACTAAAAAGGTATGTATCCTTGTTTGTATGTAACATTAAACGATGCATGTATGTAATATAATTGCACATGCATCTACATGTATAACCATCAGTAAAAATCCGTTCAATCCGTTCAAATGCGACATTGATGTTCTGTTCCCTAATCTAAATCCGATAAATACTACAGTAAATCATATTCTGTATGTGAATTAAACAAAAAGAAAAATAAATAAAAAAAAATAAACTTAATTTTAGTAGTAAAATTACCGAGTCACAATCGGTAGGAGTAAATCCTACTTAAGCAACGGCAAACATGGATACCATATCTTATTTTTACAAGACAACGAGCACAACAGGCGTTCTGTGTATCGGGAGTTTACTGGAAATAAAGGTAAAAATTAAGGTAAGTAAGAAAATTTCTATACTAGTCTAGCATATTTTGCATTACGATATCTCGAAGTCGAGGTTCTAATTATAAGTACATGTATATGGAAAATATTAAATGATCATTACACTACCAGATTATCAAGTCTTATCATATACAAAGTTCAATGGAGCAAAACAGATCTATGTAAGCCATTTCTTTATTGCAACAATACTGTTAACTTAACCTATTTATTAACCGAGTAGGAGATCATAACATATTTTAACACTGAAATTTTATTTTTCTACAACAGTTCTATTTAAATTCAGATTTTGAAAATTGCGCGGAATGTTTACATGTACTAAGCTGATTGTTCAGACAAAAGTTCAGTTGTAGAAATGTTGATTGTTAATAATACTTTGATATTGTCGCGATTTTATTTTAAAATTCATGCAATAGATGAGGAGAACTGGTTGACGCCAATAAAGCAATAAGAAATAATATCTAAGTGTATCATATAAAATAAGAATAAAAAATACCTAAGTATAAATTTGCCATGGTGCAAATATGCTTTAACACATCCTTTTTTTTGTATCTTGAAGTCTACCCTGCTTACTCTGGTTTTATTCAAATTTGTTCCCATATTTTCTCCTCAACAACTTGTTGTTTTTGTTTGTAATGAACGTATGTTGAGCATATTTGAAGAATTGCCTTGTCATCACACATTGATTTCAGTGGTGTAATGAGTGGGTGGTCAATAAGCAAGAACATCATCTATGCTTTATTAGATTTGAAAGGGAGAAAGACGTCAAGGCACTCTTTTGACAATTAAATCACATCTGTTTGACCCTATAGTTTGATCCCATTTATTTGACGGTGCGTGAAATGAATACATATTCAATTTGCAAATTTCTTTTCTAATATAAACCTTATATGAACCTATAAAACAGCAAAATCGCTCATTTCACAATATATAAAGTAATGTACAATAAAATCAAACTGAGTAGTAATGATGCAAATCTAGCAAAAACTGGTTCTCATAAACATTGATCAAAGGTTAAGAAAAAACTCCTCTTAAAACCGTTAACATGATTGCAAATATAATTTCTTTTATATACAATTCTGTTTACAATATGGGACGCACTGTAGCTCCCAGATCGTCCATCCGAATTTTTTCAGACCGGGAGCTACAGACCTGCAGCTAACGAATACATATGAACAACGACATGTTTACAAAATATTTTTTTTTCAAAATCTAAACAGCTTAGGGCCTACATTTTAGATAAATTATAATTGTGAAAACGAGAGAAGGTCACTTAGATGGTCAATGGTTAGTACGCGTATACATGACTATACCCATAAGTACCATATATATAGAGAGAGGGACAAAAAAGATATTCATGCATAAAGCATGCATCACTGGTTCATTGTGTTCAATGTGAAAATCCGCTTTAGATCATACTACCCTATGATTATCTATTGTGTATTTAAATTTTAATATATCTTAACTATTTAGATGATCCACAGAGGCTTGACATCTATACGAACATATTTATATCTAATACTCGGGTATTAAGGTTTCAATATTTTATGCATTTAGAGATGCATTCAGAGAAGAAGTACAAGAGGCTCCCGGGGGGGGGGGGGGGGGGGGCATATGGACACATCGCTCACCTGAGCAATGAAAGCCATCAATTTGATCAAATCAATTTTATTCTCATCTTCGCAAGCCAAGGGTTACAACAGTGGAAATGACAACAGAGAACAGACAAACCTCTCCTAAGTTAATTTAAGCATTAAAAAAAAACTTCAAATATACAGTGATTGATCAAAGTCTGAAACAATAAAATCTTTAAAAATCCGAAAAGGAAAAACAAATTCCCTGCATAACAGGGTGTCTTTGCAAGAAAAGAAAAACATGATTGTGTTTTGCATGTATCATTACACTGACTGATCCAACCCTATATACAGTTGAACATATCATTTGTTGTACTGTGTTTATGTACATTAAAAATAAGATAATATCTTTGCGCAAGTATGTTTCAGCAGTAAAATATGATCATTGATGGGTTATAGACCTGCGAGGACAAGACAGAGCAGCTGCTGCCTACCAAGAATGGTTTCCTATGAGAATAACTGGAAAAATTAGATTCAATATACACCAGTATATAAATGGGGAGGTAACAACTTGAGTAAGCACCATTCCATGACTAAGATCATCCGATTTTTTTGGTTTCAAACACACTTACTTGTTGCCCAAAGAGTGAAGGCTCGATGATTTCTGGGTAACCTGTGTGTATAGAAAGACATGACTTAACTTGTATTTCAAGGAAATATCTATTATAAGTTGGTAAGTACAATTTTTGGTAGAAAGTGCAAGGCGGTTGCATATCAGTGCAGCTACTTACTGAGACGGTATAATTTGTCTGAAAAGAAAATATTTAGCTTAAGAAGGTCGATTTGGGTTTTATTGCGTAAAAACTACAATTTTATAGCAAAACCATATATTAAATAAACCAACTTTAGTATATTTGCAAAGGTTTAAGAAAAATCTTCCTGGTTCATTTTGGGACCATCTCAAAATACGGGTACATTTACTTTTGGAAATTAGGAATATATAGGATATTGTCATTTTCCGCACTTTGAAGCAGATTTAAAAAATACTATAATAACATAATTCTGTGGGTAAATTTTTCCAAGATGTACATTTTGTTTACTTTTTTCTTTAATGTTATTTCTTAGAACGTACTCCTACAAAACTTCATTTATCATAACGTCATAAAAGTACATGGCAACGCTTACCTACAGAACAACGGAATTTTTTTAAATATTTATTAGTTTGACGAGATATTGGCGCTTCTGATTGGTTCGAAAATCTTCTTTGATACCTGCATCAATAAAATTATAGCCGGATCTACTTTTCTCTACTGTTTTGATTTAACACTATTTATAGAACGGGAATTTCCAAAATAAACACTGTCAACAAAATGTAAAGTTATGTCTGTTTAATTGTAAGCAAACACAAAATTTAACATTGAAAAAACAAAAACAAAAAACAATATACTTTAATTAATTCATGTGTCTTCTTAGGATTTCGTCAGAGGCGACGATCAACATAACGACAAGGCTGGCTGTTTTAGGAATAATTCTAATGAACATAAAGACCTAAACACTTTCAAGGTAACACTGCTGTTCAAAGGACTATTGCGAATAACAAAACAATTTACCTATAGGGGAGATGGATTTCCCGGAAAAAATCACTTTTGAAAATCAAAGTTTTTTTGCTTCTTTTCTATCGTACATATTTCTAAATTTTTCAAATTTGCATTTTGAACCTATCATATTGCTCTTGCAATTTTATTATTAATCTTTAAAGTTGGCTAAAACAACAACATTTTCTCAGTAAAATGGTATATTTCTGCGTGGTTTTTGGCCTAAATATCCTTCAGGACCTGCCTGCCCCTAAAAAACTTTTGGATATTTTGATAGGTTTTGTTTAAAGGAATAAATTAAGATAAAAGTTTTTCAGAGGCACCCCGGCCCTCGGGTCGAATTTTGCAAATTTTGCAAAAAAGACAAAAAGTTCGGAAACTGATTTCTATCATAGTGGTCTATATTTACATCGGAAAGTGTAAGTTCTGGATAGCTCAGGAGGTTAAACCGTTGTCACACATGATGTTTTTTATGCCCTGGTTCGATTTCATATGTGCGCATACTTTTTCTTTTTAAAAGATAACGACATTTATAAACACGGTTTAATTTTAATTTTTATTTTTTGTAGAATTGTGCATTTTGTATATTTAACTTCGATCTTCTTCCTTAGATGCATATTTGCTCTTTGAATTAAAGATATCGATGGAAAAAGTATATACTTAACTACATGTAAAAGCAATCAGCCGGAACTATACCTTAGTGCAACCACGCCTTGTTTTAGGACAAGAACCATTCACTCTGTGTTACTCGAGACAAGTGCCACGTAGAAAAATAATGCCGAGCAAAAACTGCTGCGTTTGCCATTCAAAAACAACTCTGGGAAATGGTACCATTGTGGGAGAAGTATTGCAATGTAGATGTAGTGATTTTTTTTTTTTTGGAAAGAACGTGTGCATGGCAACATTATATGTCAAAAATGCAGGAGAAAGGTTTATAGAATATGAAAAATAGAAAAAAGGGGTTTGGTTAGTTAGGGTTTTCCATACCCTTGCCATCCCGGCATCTGGTACGTTCCTTCATACAACGGATGTAGCTGTAGATACTGAGAGGAGTTTAGTTGAACGTACGGTGAATGATGAAAGTGTTCAAACCTCACGTAAAAATCCCTCTACATCTGCAACTATCGCTCTTCTCGTTATGTCTGTTGGAAAAACTAACTCGACGTGCATCATTTGCCACAAAGACTCCAAAGGTTTGCGTATTATTCCACGTTCAGCACGTGCAGGCATTTTCATATGGCAAGGTTTGCTTGCTCCTGGGGTCAAGTGTTGTATTTCTGATTTGAAAGATAACCACTTGCGAGCAGGGCATGAAGTTGAAACTTCTAAACTCAGAAAAGTTTCCTTAGAAATCAACTAAACTGAAATCGCAGATTTACTCAGTGATTTAAAGGATATAATATTGCAAGGTTTCTCTAAGAAACTTGATTTTAGAAAGACATTCAACATGTGTGACGAGGATAATTATAATCTAACGGGTCTTTCGTAAGATCAGTTTGAAGATTTAGTAAGTCGTCATGTTCTCAACTGAATGAGATATAAGGAAAATAAATACCCGATTTTAAGGTCATTGTGGACACGGCATATGTGATAATTTAATCATCGTAATTATGATCCTATACGGGAATGAAGTAAAATAATACACTCCTTATTATTCTTTAAACGATATTGTGTTAATGTTTTCAATTGAATAAATAAAAATTGATGCATAAAACGACCTTTGAAATCGCGTCAAGCGAGACTTTCTATAGTTGCTAATATGATCCTGGTTGTAAATAAACGCATATAAAGTACATGTATCGTATCATAGAAAGCATAATGAAAATAAAATTTAAAGATAATATAGTATAAAAAAGCGTCCATAACTCATACTGCTCGGACAACGACTGTGAAACTTTTTTTTTCACCCACTATACATTATGACAACTATAACCTAAGAGTTTACTGTGTATGAAGAAATCAAGAAGTGGAACAGAAATCGATATACGTTTTATAAAGACAGAAACCAATACCGGCCCTATAGGCCAATTCTTCTGTTATTCGTAATAGATCCTTTGCTAACAATGAGTTAAAAATTAACAACGTACATGATCGACCATCAGAATAAAGCGTCGTAAAGCTATTGGTAGTGCATCAACTCCTTCAGCATATTTCAAGCGGCATATGTACCATTTAAGAACCGCACTGGCTGTCTAGTTACCACAACATTTGCAAACAGGCGCACACAAATACTATTCTTTTTCCGACATATCAACTATTTTCGTCCAGAATCGCGTCTCCTTGCATCATGGTTATACCATGTTGCATTTTCCAGCGATCATCCGACTCACTTTAAAACCAGTTTTAATGAATCTTATTGCACAGTGAAAAATATCACAAGCCATCGCATGTATTTGCCATTCGTTTTCAATTTAGCTTGTTCAGATTTCAACTCTCTATTCGTGTTTAATCATTTAAATTCAGCTCAATAGCTCTGCATCAGCTTAAGGCTATTTTGAATATTGTTGCTGTTACTGTTGCGTATTCACTCGCCAATTCAGTTACATTATTTACATTTTTTAGTGACACTTCACGTTTTATGATTTGAAATTTCTTTATTAGATGATAAGAATTCTATATTTTGTTTTTGATTGACGTATCAAAGGAATAAAAATGGCCGGCAAACTTTTTCTATTTTATGTGTTCAATTTCATAAATGATATCGAAACATTTTCTTATAAGTTATCTGAAATACATTGTCTTTACTAGATTGCGCAAAAGCACGCGCAATGAAAACTAAACTCGGTCATCTTAAAATAGAGGATGACATTAAGATAGCATGTTCTTTTATTGTATATTGATTGATTTAGTTCAGAGGGATAAAATTGAAATTGAAAAAAAGAAGATAATCTGAAGGTATACTGATCGATATGATCACATTAAGACACAATAATATTAAATTCAAGAGCAGACAAATTATTAGAAAATGATAGATTTACAGATATGTAAATCCATCGATATAATATAATAATATAAAATTATCGATAATTTTAATTGGGTCAACAACCTATCCACTAAATTCACTTTAAACTGCCTTCAAAATCTTAAAACTATTTTTTTTGTTTTATTCGCTTTTTAACATTTTTTTCCCGTTTGTTAGGAATATCATTAAAAGAATCTTACTTACTCCATGATGATGGTACAGGTATTTCCATCCAGGTTTAGTGAACTGTGAGGTATGGGCTGACAGACATGTATCAGATAGTGAATTTCAAACACAAAAAGCACATAATATATTTATGTGCATTATACTTTACAATTTTACATTATTTTATATGAAACTTAGCACTTACTCCATGATCATGGGATACTGTAGGTATAGTGAAATGTGAGGTATGGGCTAAAAACCGTGTATCAGATTGTGAACTTTAAGACAAAGTATCCACGTACATGTAAAAATTTGTACACTATACACTTTCTTTTAGGTAAACAATTTTTATTTTCAAATAATTATATGATCTTTACAATACTTGAAAATCTTTCTAAAATTGCACATTCCTTGATCATGATGACATTGTGCACTAAGATTTTCATAAAGGCGCTGCATTGAGTTAAAAGACAAGTTTTCACCTCTGTTTTAAAACTTCCTCCGTTTGCCCTCATTGTAATTGGATATTTCTTTTATAGATTTACTTCAATTTTGCAAAATTTGTTATATGCTCAAATCCAGACTTATTAAGACATGAGGTCATCATATTTCTGCTATTATGTATGTATACAGTAACATTTTAAAACTAAGCACAACGATTACCTTCACTATCAAGCAATATTATGTATAAAAATAAAATCCAAATATTGTAGCATATTTAAATGTTACCAATCTTATTTTCAGTTTTACATGTATGATACATCCAGCATTGTAAACATTAGTTAATACGTGTGATCCAGATAAGGCTTTCAACCATATAATGTCCACTCCATGGAGTCTCGGCAGTCATTAGTCCATTCCGCGGTAACAGCAGAGCCTCATAATACCTGGCAATCAGATTTCATGAAATGGTGCTAAAATGTATAAAACACAAAAGAATAGCATATCTGTTTGGTTTGACTAGATGAAAAGTTTTAAAACTGTTTTTTTTTTTTTTTTTTTTGGGGGGGGGGGGTGCAGTTAAAGTGTGAAAAAAGTTCCTTACAATTTTAACATTAGAATTAGAGTTGATGTAATTATACATGAATGGGATTGCCAGTGAGTTTGATCTGTCATAGTCTTGATTAGGCATGTGCGATTTTTTTGTTTCTGAACATTATTAATCGTAAAGGTTTAAGAAAAAGTCAAAATTATCAATAAAGCACAATTGTAACACAACAAACATAAAATACTGCGTACATTGCTTTAATCATCATTTATCTGATTACTTGGTCCCTTTGTCATACATGCAGCAGGCTTTTTACCTAGCTATCTTATTGTAGCTACATATCACTTATCAAAACTCTCTTCAAGGAGGCTGTAGACAGTTGTTGTGAAACCCATTCTGACTAGAACAATAGGTAAATTTGTAAATTTTGAGTTTTTAAATCATTAATTTTTTTTTCAATGCACTTGAAACATTTATTTTTACTAATTGTTTCAATTCAAAGTAGTGCCAATGTTGGAAACTATTGAATGCTGTGCTTTGAGAGCCATTAAGTTTTTATTATTACAGTGAGAACATTCCATGTCCAACAGTGGTCTGATCATGGCAGGCAACCTCAATATAATGGCATTACTGTGAACCTTTGGATCAAAGAGGAGGTTCTGGCTTTTTCTGACTTTTAACAGTGTTAGCTGTTTTGTCAACGACACCTTAACCAAAAATGGTGCATTAAATTCTTCCAATGTTTCGTTTCGTGACTGTAACAGTTCGTTAATTCTAACTGTCATTTTGATTAAATGTAATCAATTTCGTAAAAATATGAACATTATATAATTATGTGGCAGTTTTAAGGGTTAGGTAATCCAAAAATGTTCGAAAATAATGCCACTATCTATGTCATGATTCGTTTTGATTTATCTTGTTTAACGAAAACAACTTAAATAAAACTTTACCAAGTCAATCAAGAAACTTATCATAGTATATGTGCAATTTGGTCATTCTAAAAAGTCATTTAAAACTGTATGTATCGGACTTCGGTTTTGTTAAATCAATAAATTGCTTGTGGTGTGTTAAATTTCACGATAAACTACAAAATCTTGCAAAAACAATAACTGAAGTCAGTTATTACTTCGCATAAATATTGACGTGATATCTTCAAGAAATAGTGGCTGGTGTTAATTGTCGCAATGAAATGTGTAACCGCTAACCTGATCTTTAAACGAATAAGCAATTGACATATGTATCAAATATTGTACTTGTAATGAAAAAAAGTTTCGCCAAAGAATGATCACTAAGACAAATAGAATGTTGAAACTATATGTTAATTGGTCAATTCATTGTTACTGCTTTTACACTTTTACACGGTCGAATGAGTAAAGAACATGTACATATTTCAACAAAAATATGTATATAGTATACATATAATGAAAAGATAAATTAAAAATGTGATAGAGTAGTTAGTGTGATATCTCTTTTTTTCATTATAAAATTATCTACTTTAAATCTGCTTTTATTAAATACGTATTTGTATCATCTTATAGTTTTCCCGCGTAATTATTGTCCTTCTGTTTATCTTATACATATTTTGTAAAAAAAAATATATTGTTGTTAAGTTGCCTGATATGATTGTGATAATTTACATTCTACTCGAACATGTTTTTAATTAAATAAATAAGCTAGATTTTAAACGGTCATAGCTAATGGTCTTTCATTAGAAATGTTTGATAAATCTTAAAATCGGCGACTTTGTGATACTTATACAAATTATTCGTTTTTGTAGCTCATTGGTTTGAAGATCACGCCCGCCGTTCCTAATTTCAACACAATTCTCCGCTTTTCCTATATTTTGATTTCAGACAATGCGAAAATAAAATGATATATAACATTTGCTGAATACGATACAATGAAATGGAATATGATTTTATCTCTCCAAATATAACCATACACGTATATGCTTTAGTTCCCTATGATATTGTTTTTATATTTATTGAAAGTGCAAGAAAATATGATGAAATATTTTTTTATTATATGATCATTACACAAAATGGATACATAGATTCATAAATAAAACATAAAAAAAGATATAACTTGTCCACAATCATTCAAAGGTTTAGAAATCTGTTTGTTTGATATTACATAAACTATGAAATGGAAAATAACTTTCTCTGTTTAAATTTAATCATACAATCTCATGTACATGCTTTAGTTTTCTTTGACATTTTGGTTTTATAATTCTTGAAAACAAAACAAAATATGACGAAATATCGTCTATTCTCTGATCATTCCACCAACTGGATACATCGATTCATAAATAAAGAAAATATAAAAAATCGATTATAATTTTTTTTTTTTTTTTATCTTTTATTAAAATCAATGTCATATTTTCACACATCAACATTTATCACATAAAGTTTCAACAAGTTAACTTTCCTCAAATTTTACAAATAATCACAAAAATCTTGATAAATATTATTTCTTATATAATCAATCTTTCTTAAAACAGTGTTTTGGACATTCAATTTACCTTTTAATACATAGAAGAATGTTTTTCTTTGACATTGTTTCATCATCAAATCTACATTTCATCTTATATTTGTATATTGTATGTGCAACAAAAGCTATTAAATTGTTTAAAACCAATGTGTTTTCGTTGACTTCATTGTAAAATCCAAGTACAATAATTTTCCAAGTAACGGTAAACTTAAGAAAAGAACTAGTTTTTTCCCCAAATAGGTTTGACAATTTCACAATCATATAGCAAATGTTTTATGTCTTCTTTAAGCTTACAAAAAGTGCATAATGGTAATACATCTTTATTCCATTTACTCACATATACATTATTATTTAATATATCATTTAACAGTTTGTAGTTAAATTCTGCTATTCTTTTCTCATACATATTCTTTATTTAGGACACATATACATTTTTCCATATATACCCTTCCTTAATGTTGAATATTCGCTTTCATTTATTTTCTCGGATAGATTTTTGAAATTTATTATCAATGAATATTGAGTAGTAAACATTGCTTTTTATAGATCTTAAAGATTTTGTAACATGATTTTTAAAAAGAACATGTACATCATTTTTTATAATTACGTGCTTTGCATATGAACAATCACATTTTTGTCTAAAGGATTTAACAGCTCTTTTTAAAATAAGATATTCACAAATGATATTGTTCTTTTTAACTAATTTGTTTGAAAAATATGTTATATCATACATTTCCCCCGTGTCAGTAAAAATATCTTTAACATATAATATGTCACACCTAAGCCAGTTATAAAAACATAGTGGCTTTGAATCGTATTGAAAAAAGTTTGTTATTCCATAAAAATCGGCTTAAAAACTCATCTCTTGTTAAACTACCAACCGATATTTGTATTTTACAACTATTAAAGGCATTAAATACATTTTGGTAAAACTGAGGTAGCTATATCATTTCAAAAAAATCGGAATTGTTTGGATTACACTCATTGGTTTTAATAATATCAAACACTGTAATATTGTGTTGTTGCAAAATATCATTTAGTGTTCTATGTGTAGTACTTTCTGGATTTACTATCCTTTCTAACCATGATGCTTTAGCAGCGTAACAATTAACTCTCTACATCGATTATCTCAATACCACCCTGTTCAATTTTTCCAATTAAAGTGTTTCTCTTTATTCTGTCTCGTTTTTTCCACAAAAGATTATATATTAATTTTGAAACATTTTAAAAAATTCAACATCTGGGTTTTGTAAAATATTAGCATTGTATAATATCTTTGAAATAGCTAAGGTAATTATAATTGTACATTTTCCAAATATTGTAAGATTTCTTTTTTTCCAAACACTTAGAATTCTTTTAAGTTTTTCAAGTTTACTTGTCCAGTTTTTCTCATAACATTCGCTTTTATCATGTCCCATATAGATGCCTAAAGATTTAATGCACGATTTTGTAATTCTTACACCTCTTATATAAGTTTCTTCCGCGTATTCGTTTACAAGTGAGCGAGTTAATAGACATTCTGTTTTTTCTATATTAAGTTTTAGTCCGGCAACTCTAGAGAATTCTGAAATTGTGTTTAATACTTTTGTCAAGGATTTAATATCTTTTACCATACTTGTGCA
>WFKH01010211.1:10478791-10488791 GCA_016163765.1 Magallana hongkongensis | reverse complement strand
ACTTCTATAAAATTGGAGGATTTCTGCTTTTGAGGCTGTATTTTGTGGGGGAAAAATGAAAACAGGTCGATTAGAATGTAAAGTGAACAAAGCACCTATTTGGTATCAACTCCTTAGTGAACCTCAACAACATCATTATTTCATTATTGAATACGGGACATTTATATCTTGACACAAAAATCTCTTCATTCTATCAGAAGATACACTTGACAATCTCACAAAAGGTAAGGTTTTCTCACGTAAACTGTAAAACTACACGTAAATGATATATTTGTTCGTTATCAACAAATGGTGTTAATCTGCGTTACCAAATTTTAGTTTTGTAAATGACACATAAAATATACAATGCTTTACTATTTTTATTGTTCCCGTGCTTCCATAAATTATGTTTGTTGGTATATGTATTTCCATGCTCAAAAATCGAAAGGTTTTAAGTTACAACAAATGATAATTTACCAACCAAGTGAGGACATTTTTCGGATTGTGCACGTCATTTACGAATCTACTTGCACCATCAACATCATGACAATAACCCAATTAAAAAGGAATAGTAAATTTCGGTTGTTCACATTAAAGCAGAACGATAGCATTTACTTAAAGCTGACATGGATTCATACATGTTAATACGCATTAGTTCCCTTTTATCTCCGATTACCGCCATATTAGTTGTCGATTTCTCTTGTTCTGCTCATCGCTACACACCCCCTATACAAGGCCGAAAGCACTATTCATGCTTTGCCGCATTCATGTTTTTATTCACCCAAACATGTTACACTGGACGCAAAATTTGAATAAACGCGCATTGAACAAAAATACTATGACAACCACTGCACTAGTAAGAAATATTCAATGAAAGACGAAACAAAACAGACTGAAATCCAGGTACACATATTTTAGAAACCCTCGATCATTGTAGAACGTTCTCCCGTGTCTTACTGTTACAATATTGCACATGCGCAAACAACGCACTGTAGCAGATCGTGCAGTGACAGAATGGACCTTAGAAAACGGAGTTGTTTTACTATCACTTATCTACTGTGTTAGATGTAGTGCGGCCGTGATCTACAATAAGATGCAGACGTTAAGCACTCTGTATGAATTACACAAGTGTTCAATGTGCATGCGATGTAAAAAAGCACAGCAATGTATGTGCAAGGTATTGCGGATACATTGGAAATTCTAAGAATAAACCATCTTTTAATTTATATTGATTGTAGTTTCCTTTATTCATTTTTACAACCATATTACTAAAGTGTGTTGTTCTATCATTTAGAAGTCCGTGCAACCTGAATACCTCGATCGGAAAGCAACCGACCGTGCTTTCTCGGCCGGTATATATACCCCAGTGACAGTTGAGGAGCGATCGAAACTAATATGGCGACCAACTACTTTTATGAATTCATGTCAGCTTTAAGCATTGATTGCCTATTTTTGGATATCGTCGGTCATATAACACACCAGGCCATGCAGATGAATTGAATACTGCGTTAGCGCGGTTTGATAATTTGTCTGCACAGCCTGGTGTGTTATAGGACCGAAGAAATGTGAAATGTGCCCAAAATTCACTTAATTATCCTGTGGGTAAGTTTTAATTATTAGAAGAGCCACTGTAACAGCCAAAAGCGTGAACTTTGATTTTCACTTGTGACGTTGCACTTTAATCGCGTTCAACGTTTGTAACGTCATCATTAAACTCATCAAAACAATGAAAACATAGCTGACCTTACCTAATTTGAAGCCATATAATAAGGTTTTGCCCACTAATATATGCAATCAAAGACATAAAACAACCTTAAGTGCATTGTCAATTCTCATTTTATAGAAGAAAATTGACAAAGAACCAAATACTTTTATGATGTTACCATGGAAACCATTAAAGATTATTGAAATAGGTTTTTTAAGATTTTGTATATAAAAACCAATTAACCAATTAAAGGGCCACGGTCACGATTTTGGTCAAAATTATTTTTACGATTTTAATGTTTACAATGCTTCAGTAAGGCATTTCTTTTAATAGGCAAGAAAAATGTGAGTGTCATTCGTTGAGTTATAAGCGAATTACAGAGCTTACAATTCTTTGCTATGTATACTAAGATTTTGTTTACGTTTTGAATGTTGAGTAAAAATTCCAGTTTTAGACCTAAAATGAATGTGCTAAACGATAGAAACTGTTTATTTCTGCTTAAAATGAATAAAAAGATAGACAAATCAGCTTGAAGAAGATTTTTTGATTTTGTACTAGTATATTGAACCTATGCAAACAAAAACTGAGGTTACGAGCCTTGTTTACATGGCAAATAATTGTGAGGCTGTATCTTGCTTGCAACTCTACGACTAACTCTCAAATTTCATTTGATCATTAGAAATGCATTCCTTAAGCATTTTAAGTATTAAAATCAGAAAAACAGAATTTGACGAGAATCGTGACCATGCTCCTTTAATTTTTACAACCCTATCACTGTCCATGCAATATACATATCATTTATGAAAAATGACACCCGTTGCTATGGTAACAAGGCCAAGAAATACGAAAAACTGAAAAAAAAAAAAATAGGGTTGTATAAAAAATCACACATTTTTTTTTTACTTTTTGAAAAGTCCATAGCAACGGCAATTATTTTTAGCAAAATTCAATTTTTTTTTCAAGTTGTACTAAGGTTGAGGACATACTTGATTTTTTTGTCAACAATTTATGTCAAATTCTAATATCTTATAGTTGATTAACACCGTCAAAAATGGCTTAAAATATTAAAGTTTTCCTTCTTTACCATAGCAACGGTTCTTAAGTTTTATTTTTAAATTCGTTATGACACAAACTTAATGGCTGGTACACAAATTTTCAAGATTTGCATTTAAATCTCAAATTAGATGAATAAATCGTATTTAGAAATTTCTATTCTGTTACCTTGGAAAATATGCGTTTCTCCATAAATGTTTATCTTTCTCTTGAAAAATAAAATTTTTTCATAATATATTCTACAATGGAGCCCCCAAATTATTGCCATTACTCACAGTATGTTCTTGAAATATCCTGCCATGCTCTTTTCTATTTAAATTTTATAGAATATTTTATGAAATCAATTTAGAAAAAAATGGACATAGTATATACAACAAGAGGCACATGGGGCCACATCGTTCACCTGAGCAACAATGACTTTAAATGGGCGTTCAAAAGATAGTTTGCCATATGGCCCCTCGGTAGAATAACAAAAAATAAATATTGTAAAGTATTCGAATTTTACACTTATTTTTGCATACACGTAATCTTTGACAATGTACCTTTATGGAATACTATTTTTACCGAGAATAAGAAAATCCTACGCAAGATATAAAACTAAACATTTGGTAGGGGTACACTGTTAACTTCCAATTACCTATATTTTCGTTCTGCCCCCCCCCCCCCACCCCCCCCCCCTCCCCGCACTTTATAAAGCGATCAAAATATTTGAGAGCATATAGGTACATTTTCTTCCACAACTACTTACTAGTTATTGTATTTTTTTTTTTAAATATTATAATAGTTATTGTATTTTATTTTTAAAAATCCTGTAGATGTGAAGAAGAAAATTGTACCTCAATGCGCTCAATTACTCAAATTAAAAACATTCAAAAATTTAATTTGTCTTCCCCATTATAATTAAACGACTGTTGTTTAACCGGCGTAAACTCATGCGACTTTTATAACCTTACCCACACTTGATTGATGAATACACTGGAATGAAAAATGTTGTCACGTGACATGTTAAAGAGCTATAAAAATCAATGTATTGACAGGCATATCACTCTATTTTATAAGGCCCACCCATTATTTTCATCTTTATTCAAAAACAACAAATGGCTACAAACCAGGGTAATTTTCCGCTGTAATATTTTCTTAGGAATAGCGATAATGCCTTTATCCCCGTAACAGTAATGTGTCAGAACTATGGAAACTGTTTTAACGGTGTCGTCTTTATTTACTCGTGTCTGAAAAACTATCAAAATTGATGCAGGTTTCATATTATTCATTGTATAAAGAGAGGACCCCAGAGAGTAGTTACAGCATATCATCCTTTGATTTTTTTGTACAAGTATTTCACGTTTAGCGAGACATTTCTAATGATCAACCAAAATTTCAGCGTCAATCGTAGAATTATTAGCAAGATACAGAGCTCATAATTCTGCTAGGTTTGATTCATATTTTGTTCACACGAGTTTATTACATTCAGCTTTAGATTTTTAACTTGGTATTTCCTATGCAGCATTTAAAATGGACACACACAAAAAAAGAATGGCATCAGATCTGTGTACAAACATAGAATTGTGAGAAAAGCTCTGTATCTTGCTTATAATTCGAAGCTTAACACTCAAAAATGGTTAGTAAATAGAAATTGTAAACAATTAAACATAAGAAACATGCACTATAAATGAAGAGCACAATTTATTTTTCAAAATGAATCATATATATACCTACATATTTCCGTCAGCGATATTAAACTCTATTTAAACTGAATAAACTCAAGAAAATGCTGAGCATCTCAATAAAACACATTGCATTAATCAACTATTACGCAAAAGATCATACCGAATTACCGATATAATGAGTTGTATTTTAGTACTTTGTTAATACATCATATTTTGCTTAATTTGCGCAGGTAAACAGTCAACTGTCTGATTTCCGAAGTCTGTGTTTATTTGATACGTAAAAATTACAAAATGCAGGCGATAGTTCCCAGGTTACAAAGCATAAATGATGAAAACGAAACGAAAATCAAAACAAGCTAACACCCCCGTCATATGTTAAAACTGTCAACGCATTGAAATATTTAACCTCCATTTACTTCACAAAATCGGCACCAATGTATTTTGCATGCTTCTCAGATTCCCTTCGCACGCGAACTGTTGCACAACAAACAAATTCATCTTTGTCAGATCGACCCGTTTATCATACGTCATGGCTGCTTTAAACAAAGAACCTCGTTTTAGAAGTATGGAATACCGAACCCGAAGCTATAAACTGATTGAAACACGCCTTTCCTTTATTATTATTTTCGTAATAACTCAGATTTGAAACAGAATTAGCCCATAATTTTTGCAATTTATATTGTCCTTTCCATAAGGATTATTTATGCTAAATTACGTTGAATTTGACTCAGTAGTTCTTAAGAAGAAAATTTTTAAAAAAGCACCCCCCCCCCTTTTTCTACAGTTTCGAGGTTTTAAAGATCAGTCTTTCATTTCTGCAATTTATATTCATTTTACCATAAGGATGCTTTGTGCCAAATTTGGTTGAAATTGGCCAAGCGGTTTCAAAGAAGAAGTTCAAAATGTAAAAAGTTTACAGACGGACAGACAGACGGACAAACGGACGGACGACGGACAAAATGTGATCAGAATAGCTCACTTGAGCTTTCAGCTCAGGTGAGCTAAAAATGAACAAAAATTAAACTACTTATTAAGCATTGTATCATTTTAATGTGTAAAGTGTTATACCCCTCGCTTGCGCGGGATATCACCTAGTACGAGCATACATGTATTTGTGAGCAGTAAATAAATTATTCAGCATTAATTTAAGTCGTCATAAACAGTCATTATTTAAACAGTTATAGAATTTCATTTTGCAATGCATATGTTAAAAAAAAACAACACAATGTATCAGTTAATTCGATACGCAAGGGCATGCTCTTCGCATGAACAGTTTCTAAGTCGAGGTAAGCTACTGACAAACAAGTTAATAAAACAAGACCATCAACAGTCTCGTTTGAAGTCATCTTTTCGTAAGTTCTATGGTCGATACAATGACTTTGTCAGCAAACACAATCTTCTCCTGGGTCGCATGCTGACTGACGTTTTTCATACTAATTGTTAGACCATAATAAATCACCTAATTGTGTACGGACGTTTCCGTTTTTCCCGATTACGACAAAGAGCACACGGTGGGTGTGACCGGTCAGCAGAGGATGCTCGCTCCTCCATGGCACCTGATCCTACGGAAGATTGTATTTGCTGACAAGGTCGTCGTATCGACCATAGAACTTACGAAAAAATGACTTTAAACGAGACTGTTGATAGTTCTGTGTTATCAACTTGTTTGTCAGTAGCTTGCCTCGTCTTAGAAACTGTTCATACGAAGAGCATGCCCTTGCGTATCGAATTAACTGAGAGACAAAAATACCATATGCAGGTGATGAAGGTATAGTAAGGAAAGTTGACTATAGAAAAATTGAAGTCATCGCGTTTATCATATAGTTTTGTTGTAAGGTTACCATCAATGTCCATTTCCAGTAAAATATCCAAATATGAAACAGATGACGCTGACACATGTCATGTTACAAATAGCCAACAATTTATGTTATACAGTACAATTCAAAATTGCAATAACAGGTATAATATTTCAGCTGTGGTTCCTGAACCTAATTAAAACCTAAAATGTCAATTATTTATTTACATAATTGACACTTTCCTGTAATTTTAAAGCAATCCTATTGGCTCCTAAAGCTGATCTCACATTGAAAATATTTTTACATTCAAATAACCCAATCATTTTATGTTGTTATATCGAGATAGAATTTCATTTGTTTACTTCTTCTGCGCTATATTAGCACTAATATATTCCAAAATCAAACCGCGTCTTCACTAAAAACACTGGGCATATTCACTTTATAAAAGGAAATCAGCGATAACAAGTTTTTGGAACTTAAAATGCTGGTATAACGATTTAGGAATAAAGAGTTATTTCATGAGCGTTAAAATGAATGGAACTTATTGTATCCTCTGGTCGTTTCTTCTGTATGCGGTGTGTTCTATTGGTATGACTGATGGTTGTCCCACTCGCTGTTCTTGCTATAAGGGAACGTGTAAAAGGGTGAATTGCTGGAGACTAGGCTTGGAAAACATTCCGACGGGGATACCTAATGATACATGCATTCTGTAAGTCATTGCCATATTTACTGTATAGTAATACTTTATGTAAAAATGATGACGATAATGATAAGAAATAAAGGGATTTACGTAACAAATATAAAGTTAACCAATTACCAATAAGTAACTGAAACATAATGCCTCTGTAAATTTATAAAATTGACTTTTACCTCTTTATCATTCATTAAATTATTATACCATTACATGATTTCTTCTTGTTTTTAACCCTGTCCGGTTCATATAATTCATTCTGTATTGATATATAAACAAGTTTTCTAACAAATATGGCAAATTACTTTCCTAAAACTTGGTTTTTTCTAGATATAATAATCGGTTAAAGGTGGGTCACTTTACCTTGAAGAAGTTTTTTAACTCAGAGAAAATGGACCTGATAGCAGGATAGCAGGTAGCATAAAGAATCAGGATACATAAAGAAGTATAAAGGCCAATAGGCGAAAAATAAGCAATTTGATGAAAAAATATGATTGTCTCTAATTTAAATCAGTAGATATAAACAAAAGACCGAGCGGACTAAAACTCGGGATCTTAGGTTCACAAACGCGATCATTTAACAACGTGCAATGAGATGTGGCGATATGCAAACACATCAATCGAAAGAATCGCTTTCGCATTGTACCTAAGTAAGTTCGTTTTCGAATAACTGATAATCATTGAATATTATGAGCTGGAGACCCCCGTTTGATTCAATCAATGGCATGTAATAGTTACCAGCTTCTCCTCAACAGTACAAACAAAACTTGTAATGCTGCTTAAGCTCAGACTAGTGTGAGGACAGTTTTAAACTTTTATCTCAGTAGTTGAACCGATATACAATGAACGAGCGGACGGCTACAGTTTGGGCATTGAAAAGGATTGAACAATAAGCAAGAGTTTTTAATGGGTATAATTTTTTTTAGCAAAACTCAGACGTTTAACTTATGCATGCATTCCTCACTTATCGTACAATTACAGATTAAAATATTTCAATTTAAAAAAAACCCATGCAATCAGAGCATGATGTTACGTTAAATGTATGGTTTAAAATTGGGAAAATGTTATTACAATTAACGCCCTATACGTACTTACTTTGAAAAAAGTACAACTTTGGAGATGACAATACGTTCATTTTTTCACTCTGTAAGGTATGAAGTGTACTTTTCTTAATATATTTTAAATAATAGATCCCGCCTTATTGATTAACATTGTGGGCTCTTCAAATGACATATAAAGGGGCTTGTATTCAAATGTTTATCCCGCAGGCGCAGTTTAGATAGTTAAAATGTACTGATTGTTCGGATAGAAAAACCCCGTCAAATACAGATGGATTAAATACCATGCATAATAAACAAAACAATCTAAAACTGATTATAAGATTTACTTAGATAAAATTTGATATCAATAGTATATATTTTTAAATAAATGTGTTTGGTGAGATGAAGCAATATGAAAAAATACGTACATTCCAAAAATAATTAAACATCATTGCACATTCCCCTCCCTCCTCCCGTAACGGGGTACGGCCATATTTATCCGGCAATGATGAACGAGGAAACAACTAAAATATGTGTTATAACTAATCTAATAAGCCCCGCCTTATATACATGTTAAACAAAGTATAAGGAATGACAAAGCTCACAATCTTTAATATAACACAAATGTAAGTAAACACATGCATTTAAGCATATCCCCTCTCACAATCCCCCCTCCTATTGATGAATGTTCTTTAATTCATTTATAGTCTGCTCTTTATATTTAAAGACTGTTCAATAAGTCAAGGACAAAATAATACTAGATGCTGTCATTAGACAGTAATACCCGCACCAAGTGTTTGCCCCTAAATAACACTGTTTTGTACCAGTTTTAGTAAAAACGAAGGCCATGTGCACATAATACACCATCAACGGAACCCACGGGTTTTCTATCCGTTACACTGCAGTGTAACGGATAGAAGACCTGTGGGTTCCGACGATGATAATACACATGAGCGGCCCTCTATGTACAATTTGTGGTTGAACTGTTTGCATGTGAATTTTTAGTTAATAAATAATCTTTTCATTTCATTTCATAGAAAGTATCGTCTATATATAATTATTACAAACAAAATTAAATTATGCCCCCTTCCCTCGGCGGTTGCCGGCTTAATTTAGATTTGCTTCTAGGTGCCAACATCATCGCGTGCACAGATATAGAGAAGGGATTGGAGTGGGGGGGGGGGTCCAGACCCTCCCACCCTTGAAAAAAATAATTTATATTAATACATGTAGTAAAATTACCAAACAATACACCTTGGACCCCAAACCCCCCCCCCCCCCCCAACCCCGCTCCCCCCCCCCCCCACACACACATACACACACACATACACACACACACTCCTCATGGATAAATAAACATCAGAATATTTTGATAACAACGAAAGCCTGTACATGTAGTTAAGTGCATTATAATCAAAATTCTTTCACAGTGACGTTTTATAATTTTAAATTTTTACAATACAGGTATTTAGCAAAAAAAGATAAATTTTTAAAATTATGGAATCTGAAGTAAAAAATAGAAAAGCCCCAGCAGCATTTGAACTCTCTAATAACAGACATGTAGTTAACGCTCTAACCCATTGCACTTCACTGTTAGGTAACATTATTTTGGGGGGAAATATTATATTTAAAGTTTATTGTTTATTTCTGCAATAGGGAGTTCATTACAATATGCAGGTGTCCTAGCTGTATATATACCACCTTAAAGCTGAAATATGTGCTTTACATATATGGAACGCCAAATTAACATATATTCAAATATTTGTACCTATCTTCAAATAATTGTACCTATCTTCAATTAATTGTACCTATCTTCAAATCATTTGAAGATAGGTACAATTGAATTAAAGATAGGTACAATTATTTGAAGATAGGTACAATTGAATTGAAGATAGGTGTAAATAATTATACCTATCTCTAAATAATTATACCTAGGTACAAATGAATTATACCTAGGTACAAATGAATTATACCTAGGTACAAATGAATTATACCTATCTTCAATTCAATTAAAGATAGGTTCAATTGAATTATACCTATCTCTAATTCATTTGAAGATAGGTATAATT
>WFKH01010211.1:10449566-10459813 GCA_016163765.1 Magallana hongkongensis | reverse complement strand
AGTTTGAATGCTAATAACTAGGTGTTTTTATGGGTGATCAAGTTTATTGATGCTCAAGAGTGTCAATTTTTTAAACTGACTTTTCGTTTCTAAATAATTATCAAAACTCAAGCTAACAACATAAATATTATAAAATCCGCAATTTCTTTTTTTCAAAAAACGAGGCTCAATTTCTCCTTCACTTATAAAATTACATATAAAATTGATATTTTCATTCAAGGGAAATGTTATTAATAAGTTTAATAATCGTTTAATTCTTTATTATAATTAAAAATACATTATTTAATACAATTTCACACCTGTTAAGCTCTAGCGGAGTAAGAACAATGGTGTCAGTACTTATCAGTACTTGTCAGTACTTCTCTAAGTTTTTCAGTACCGTCAGTAAAAAGTGTCAGTACTTCTCAAAGTTTATCAGTACTGTCTAAGTTTGTCAGTACTTTTCTAAGTTTCTCAGTACCGTCAGTAAAACCGTCAGTACCTTTCTAAGTTACCAGTAATGTCAGTACATTGTCAGAAAATGTCTAAGTTTATCAGTAAAAAATGGGAATGTCAGTACTTTTATGACTTTGTAGTGGTAGTAAAATATCATGCAAGAATTTTCTTCAAAATATCTAGGGTAGAAATAAAGTTTTTGTTTGATTGTAAAAGTCATTCAACACCCTTAGGATAATTGAAATTGACGCATTCCTGCATTTGAGGATATATGTTTATGGGAAGCAATAATGGAAGCAGGTCAGATGAAATCTTTGATTACGAAGGTTTACGAAGTTTTTATTGGATGTTAGCTCCTAGGCTAAGTTCTTTAACAATATCATTATAATTACCTACGGAATAGTTGTATCTTGCCACAAAAAACCTGTTTACGCCATCAAAAGACAATTTAAAAAAAAAAGGCAAAGGTAAAGTTAAATTCATTAAATATATAAATAAACGCGTAATTGATACATGTATACAGTCGATTGAGCAGTTCCGAATTTTGACCAATTGCGGATAATAATTTTAAAATGGCAAATAAGTAATGAAAGAAAAGATTGAGAAAAAATATACACCTATAGTATGAACGCTTATTAATGTTTATTTCAATTCTGCAAAAGTTTCATTTTGCTATCATTTTGTATTCGATATCAGTCCTAGATTAGCTGACCTGCTTTCGCTTTGCAATAACTCCAGGTAATTTTAAGGCTAATATGCGCATAAAATCGTCTGTCTGGGTGTCAAATTTTCACTTGCAACACATTTTTTATTCAAAATTAGTTTTGGTATACACTCTAACATACTAAAAAAGCAAGCAGGATATAAAATAATCGCAAATAATATCGGAATATTTTTCCAGCGTCATATTATGATTTGCGAATTTTCAATTTGATTTTCTCTTATTTAGGTTTAAATGCAGTAATGAAAATAAAACAACTACTGTTTGGATTCATTTATATGTCTTTTTAAGTCTTAAATAATTTATATATTGCAACACAATAACATAAATGAAGACGCTGCGTCTGTTTTCCAACAAGATGTTAAAAAAAAGTCTGAAAACATGTTTCAATGATTTTGTGTCATTTCCGTGCAAATCAAACTGTGTACGCTATGAAAATACCAGTAAGTGGATGGAATACATTAGACCTGTTATTCAACAGGTTCAATCAATGGAACTTAGTGCCAAAACTTTTATATATCTACATGTCAATTTATATTAAAATGTTATGCTATTCGGAATTCATCAGGTAAAACTGCTGCCAACGTAATTTGTCAGAATGAGATTTTGTTTGAAAAAACAATTAAATAGAACAATAATATGTTAATATCAGCAGGTATAAAGAGCACTTTGACCAAAAAAACCAAAAAAAAAAAAAAACCATAGATCTCAAAATAACACCCTGGTATATTTACAGCACCGCGGAATCTGTACGATTGTATATTGTTGGTTCTAAACAGACGGTTTAAATTACCTTTGCGTTGTTAATCTGGGTTAAAAAATTGAATTTTGTCAGTGGCACATAAAATGGTTTATGTTAATTGTGGTTCCCGTCTTTCTACGCTTGGGAGGTTTTAAGTTACAACGAATGTTAATTAACCAAACAAGGAAGGACAATTTATAAAAAAAAAAAATGTATGTGAAGATGCGTATGATACACCTTGATGTACTTACATAAATTAAAGAAAACAAAGATGTATATTTTACAAAACATTTAATAACAAAATTAAGAACAGAAATAAACTAAAAAAAAAAACAGCACAAAAGAATTAACAATTGTAATTAAATGAACAAAGCGAATTAAATGAATACAAATAATGTCTTTATTTTGTCAAAACTATCTGGGGTTATGGTTATCCACTGCTACTAGTATTTTCATGTGAGATCTCTCGATGTTGTATTGTACAGTTTGTAGTTTATCACATGTTGTACGTAACAATATTATTTTTCCAGTAGCGCTGCATGGAACTCTGGATATTTTCTCTGGGAAAATGGCATCAATGGCCCGAGTTCCTGGCTGTCCGATACGCGATTTTGTATTTGTTTTTCAATAGAACTCAGTATCAAGAATTACTAGTAGTTTTCACAATACACAGTGGAATTAAATAAATATTATACATATCGTAAACAAACTTTTACAGTGTAAAATGTTTCAATCTGCATTGAATTATGTTAAATGTTCAAGGTTGAGGGTCAACGCACTATTATCAATCACAAAACTGGTTTTAGACATGTGTCGTAAGGGCAGCCATAGTTCATTAACACGCTTCTAAGAAATATATATAACATCACCATACAAGTGAAAAAGGCTACACTCAGAATGCGATAGCTGGTAATAAATTCAGCACCCTAAAGCCTCCATTTTCCCGACACCTACTGACGTTCTGTAGTGAGACTTTTAAACAGCAAAAGCAAGAAAAAAGACACTGAGGGAAAAAAAATTAAAAACTACTACCCAAAAAATTAACCAAACGCTGTTTTTAAAAAGAAAAGAGGTCTTCAAATATTTGATGTTTTTCGTATGCCATGCCCCTGGTAGTAACAGACGGGTTGACGACCACGTCAATCCGCTGCTGCTTTCCCGACTTCCACACTATGCATGCATTTTCCCTTACTATTTAATGTGTAAACGAGGGACTCCTCACAGGGAAGTTATGTAACTAAGCGGCGTGAACCAATGGTATTTAAAATAAAGGGCTCCCAACGGGAGTGTTATATAACTTACAGGGGTTTAACTAAGAGTTTATTGCCAAAAAAAAAAACAAAGCTAAGAATTTCAGTTTGTTTCAATGTTAAAGTCATTAACGTATCGACTTGCAACGTCATCATTAGTTTAATTATAAGAATACTTCAGTCAAAAAAGCAGTAGGATTTCTATAGTTAACTACAAAACAGAACAACAGCTCTATGAAAAAATCCTGCATGCATTCTTTATGTAGGGTAATTTATTTTTTTATTCAATTGGTCTTAATAAAACACTTAGCATGCGCTAATTCAAAATATTCTAATTAATGTTTTTGATACCATATATATACTATATTTAAGTCTTAATGAACAGTCATGATTTAAACAGTTAGAACATTATATTTTACAATAAACATTTTATAGAAACAATACATGTTACAAATTGCCAACAATATCTATGTTATACAATAAAATTCAAAAATGCAATATATACATCAGATGAAATATTTCAGCTGCGATTCAAGAACTTAAGTATGGCACCGCTCTGCGGGCGACTTATAGTGATCAGTCTGTCCATCCATCCTTCCATCCGTCCGTCCTTTCGTCCTTCCGCCCGTCCAAGATCTCTTTTTTCCTGAGCATATCTTCTCTCCCCTTGGCCCAATCTGGCCTATACTTCTCCCACAGAGTAGGTTTGGGTATAGGGTGCAGTTACCTTAATCTATGTTTCTAGATAGGTCTAAAGTTAAGGTCATAGCAGAATTATATGAAAAATACTTGTCCTGAGCATTTCTTCTCTCCCCTTGGTCCAATCTGGCTTATACTTCACCCACAGAGTACCTTTGTTCAAAGTGTTCGAAGGGTGTGCAGTCACCTTGAATTATGTTAATAGGTCAATATTCAAGGTCATATTGGACCAGGTAAAAAATTCTTATTTGCAGAGCATATATACTCTCCACTTAGCCCTATTTGGATCTTACTTCACATGAACATAGCATTTGGGTAAAGCGTGTGCAGTGACCTTGAACAAAGTTTTAAGGTCTAATGTCAAGGTCAAAGCAGATCTCTTTATAATCCAGTTTTAGACCATTAAATATTTCCCATTTGCTTTATCTTACTCACATTGAACAAGAAAAAAATGCGTGTAGGTAAAGAGCAATGAGATTGAATAAAAGTTCTTTGCCAACTGGAAAATTTCTAAGTTATATATTAAGGTCGAAGCAAAATTCTCTAAAACGCTTTTCAACCTATTGTCCATTATTAGAGCGGGGCCCTTTGAGATGGTCATTATCTCAATGATATCTAGTTATAACCTAAAATGTAAATAAAATATCCATATTACTGACAACTTCCTGTAATTTTCAAAGCAATCCTTTTGGCTCTTTAAGCCAATCCCATATTGAAAACGTATGTAGGTTTAACTTACTAAAACATTTAAATTTTATTCATATCGAAATTGTATCTCAAATAATAGCTTAACTTACTGTCCGTACTGACATGAACATCATATGCGAAAATTGAAAACTGTGTCTTCCCGGAAAAAAAAATCACGCATATTGAGTTCTTGAAAGGCAATCAAGTATAACACGTATAAGAACTTGGAATACTTGTATAACAATTTCGGAATGAAGAACAAATTCATGAACTGTAAAGTTAATGGAACCTATTGTATCCTCTGGACTTTTCTTCTGTATGCGGTGTGTTTTATTGGTATAACTGATGGTTGTCCCGCTGGCTGTTTTTGCGGTGGGGAAACGTGTAAAAATGTGAATTGCTGGAGACGAGGTCTGAAAGGCGTTCCGACGGGGATACCCAATAATACATGCATTCTGTAAGTCATTGCCATATAAACAGTGTACTCGTACTAAAACTGATAAAAATAATGATAACAAATATTAAGATTTATATAAAGGTGTATGAATTTTACTTAATTTTGTGAAAAATGCTGCTTCGATAAGTTTAATGAAATTAACTTCACCATGATTCCTCCGCTATTTACAATGGGAAATAACACTATGCAGTGTAATTATTTATATAGAGCAAAGTATTTGATATATTTCTTTTTATGAAAAATTAAAAGAATAAAAGAAATATAAGAGAAAAACAAAATGAGACAATGATATCTATTATCACAAATAATGCCAAAACAGACGTTTGCATATCATCATATGTGTTTTGTTTAGTGTTTGTTTTGTTTTGTTTGTTTTGTTCTGTTTTCTTTTTTTTTTTTATAATTTAGTGTGTAGAACAAAATTTTCCCAAGGATATCACTTTTAAAACGGAAAAGTTATAAAAGAGAAAGTCATGAAATATTATGCAGTTCAATTTCATTTCTCTAGTCAAAGCATGCATTACATTTTTTGGATTTTATGATATAACAAATTAAAGAAGGTTTATAAGAATTTAGAAAATATTATTTCTTGGACATTTTCCATTTTATAGCAGGTAGTTGTCGCCATTGATTACAATTCAACGTCCCATCAGAGCAGGTCGGCTGAATGATTAAAATTGCCGTTGTTTTGCCTTTAATTACTATTTCTGAAATTATCTTTGGGCTTAAACTGTGGTACGCCTCAGTGTCAGTGTTTAATCACTAGTATGACAGATAGAAATGTCATTTTTTTTATTTTCATTTTTTTTTTAAACTTTGGAATAAATAACCACTATTCATGGTCAACATGTGTTTGTTGCTATATAATTGCCATTGTATTGCTTTAAATGAACTTTTCTCGACTTTTCTTTGGACTTTTAAAAGATCAAAGGCCATACGTTCAAATGGTTTGATGAGATTTTATGCCTAAATTAAACCTCAACGTGTCTTTTAAAGAAATTCTGTTATTTTTCTGCTCAAAGGGTAAAACCATAACGAAACCCATTTAAGGATTTCATACGATCACGTAAAATATTCCACATTTCACGCTGTAAAGGAATACAAAAACTCTTTATAAGTAGCCGAGTTCACCTTGGTACACGATTGCCTCATATATATTGATTAATCTAAATTATTCAAGACTTGTGAGTCATTCCATGGTACTCAAGACTTGTGAGTCATTCTTAGAAAAATTGAACATAAAAAAAAATTATCGTTAACCATAACTCATATCCAAAAATATGAGAACACTGTAATAACTACGATTTTAACCCCTCTTATGAGTATAATCCCAGAAATCTCAAATCACGTTGTAGAAGTGGCTGACTCGGGCATCCGTCTTGAATATGATACCAAAAACCCAAAGCAGTAATATTTTCTCAAAGGTAGTCTGAAATGTTTGACGTTTTCCTGGCTTTTTAACGATTTTGATATTTTACTTAAAAGAAAAAAGTTCGAACCGGCGCCATTCGTAATGGCGCCGGTTCTGACGTTTTTCGTAATTTCGCCAGTGTAACGAAGAATGTTGACCCGGGTTAAAAATTGACCGGGGGGTCATTTTACAACGTTGAAAATTTAGACCAAAGTCGTGAAATTTATACTCGGGGTCATTTTTTAACAGATTGAAAAAGATTTTTCAAAGCTCTGATGACCTCAACCCGTTGAAAATTGACTCCAACTTCATAATTTTGAACTGTCTTGGAACTGGAACTTGCTCTAAACGGTTTAAATGTATATTTACATGTATATACATATAAGTTCCGTTTTTAAAATTTTTAATTCTTTCATACAGTCCAATACAAATGCGGACGATGCTGATTTGTTTTAGGTTGATTTGTCCTGTTACAATCGTGTAATATTAAGACTGAAAACTCCGTATCTTGTAAATAAAGCTAAGAAGATGACCTTTTGCTTCTAAATAGGACGGACCAGTTAAGTGGATACAAGAACAAAAATCACAATGATGTCATTGTTAATTTTGTATTTACATCCACACAGAAAATTTACGATGAACCATATCCCAATTTCAATTTACTAGGTGGGTGTAAAATCAAAATTAAACAATATGAGGTATTGTAATTTTTTTTAAAATGTATTATTTATAATTATTTGTACACCTATCCAGCAAATATAAAACAAATCGGGTTCACTGAGTTGAATAGTTTATCGCGTAACCATGTATACCAATACATGTATTCTTATTAAAACATATTTTTTTAAATAAAGATATCACAAAAACAGCAGTTATACGCGCAAAAAGTTTACTCTGAATAAAATAGTTAATACACCTTTAAAGGATTAATATGTTAATTCGAAAAATTATCATTGAAATTTTTCATTTTTTCGTCCGACAACAGGTTAATCCAAAAAATAAATATGAAAAAACTGTAAATTATTGGTTTAAAAAAATCCAAGTTATAAATATCAATTCGTTATTTTGTGCTTATTTGCTGTTGAATTTAGAACCGGTTTTGTGATCAAAATTCCACGATGCGGGTCATCTTTTCAACGGACCAGGGTCTTTATTCAACACCTTTGCTCTCAATATTTAACTTTGAAAAATGACTCCCGGGTCAATTTTCAACCCGGGTCAAAATTCTTCATTTCACCGGTTCTGACGGTTTTTTTTTCTGGCAAGTAAAATATCAAAATCGTTTTAAAAAAGGCAGAAGAACGGATATTTAAGACTAGCTCAAAGGCAACTTGGACGGACTTAGAGTAAGTGCTTCAATATTTATAATTTCATCAAACAACGCTGCTTGTATGGCGACGCACTTTGAAAAAATACAATGTGTTAAATTCAGCATCAAATCAACGCACTTCAAAAAACTAAACACAAATTCAAACTTCTTTTAAGTCAGACAGTAAAATTAAGCGGAATAATTCTTTGAATAAATTATTAATTGGTCCATGGTCATATGGAACAGATAGGGGACAATCAAAGATACATTCTTATCACCAGTATATCATTTGATTGATAACAAAAAGAAGGTCATCAACCCTTCATCCTCTCTTTTTAAACAACGGTTATACATACTTGTAAGTTGCATGAGCAGCATGACATTGACATGCTTTTTCAAAGGATAAGAGTAAACGAAACCAGAAAGGTAATAAGCTTTGCTATAGATAACGTTATTTGTTAAAATTGAACGTAACCACGGAAACTTTGTACAATGGTATGGTAATGTAAATGTCTAAACACGAACCCACTTCTCAAATTCAAAATTATTCCACTGAAAAGTAAATAGTAACGTCTATAACCACTAAAGTATAATTTTGTAGTAAATAACCATAATGTTTTTGATATACATAACCTTTATATAGTCTATATTTCGTAATGTTTGTTCTTAAGCTAATTAAAATAAAGTCATTTCAAATAAAAGAATACATCAGAGCCAAAAAAAAAAATCCCACAAAAAACCGGCACATTAACATGTTTGAATGCCTGTCATACATGTATTTTAATGAATACAAAAATAATAATTATAAACAAAGTTATGCATAATCGAGATTGTAACATTTATGTAATTTAATTCACAAAGGAAACATATTAAATTGTAATAGGAGCAATAAAACCAATTAATTGATACTGTTCCCTATAGACCTTTTGATTATATCAAAAAATAATTTAAGGACGGTGGACCCAATTCATTTCTACAATAGATTATTTATTCAAATTTTTATATAATGTTAATCAGTTAATGGTGAGTGAAAATCAATAAAAAAAATTGCATGATCATCAACTTCCTTTTTTTACTAGGGGTGTTTCAAAATTTGGGTACGAGAATCCGCAGATATAATAGAAAGTAATGGGAATTTTATGGGGCGTGGTATAAAAAATGATATTTAAAAAATTCTGCAATAGATTTTTTACTCTAATTAAATTGTAATAATAATAAGTCTATTAGCTTACCGATGAACAGAAAAAAATGTAGGTCATCGACCTAAATTTTTTGAGGGGTTGTGTCAAAGTTCACTGCAGGGTTCATTTTTCTTCAGATATATCATTGAAAAATGGACATAATTATTTATTGCCTGACGTTACATTCACTGCAATATATATAAATATTGTTAGGTTAATGTATAAAGAACTAGGGTCAGAAATTACTGCAAATGGCCTACCAATTTCCTGGAAAATAAACTATCGTTTTCTTCTAAGTTTTGTGTATTTTCTGAATAAAAATTACTTGATCAATACACGTGTGGGCTATTTTGGCCGAACAGGATGTGGACTTGTTAATGCTAACTGCCGAAACCTATACTGGTTTTGAGTTTTTCCGGAATGTTCTCTGCTTTTGAACATTTGGCTCCATATTTGAAGTG
Organism: Magallana hongkongensis; assembly: GCA_016163765.1. Taxonomy (NCBI): domain Eukaryota; kingdom Metazoa; phylum Mollusca; class Bivalvia; order Ostreida; family Ostreidae; genus Magallana; species Magallana hongkongensis. Next base: position 10,450,460 of record WFKH01010211.1, on the reverse strand, counting down.
GAGCGCATTCGACTCGGAAAAAAAATCAAACATAAAATAAAATATTGGTACCAAATGTACATTTTTGAACAAGTTTTATTTTCCGACACGAATGCGCCCCATGTTAAAAATTGATATTAGTGAAAAAATAAACTGTCGCCTGGTTGCCTGGCGCACGCAAAATCTGTAGAAGACGGCGGTGTTTACATATTACGCGATAATTTGACCTGCAATAAAAACAACATTCCGACTGCAAGAATTCGTTTTAAGGTGAGCAAATTTATTGTTATTTATGTTTAAAGAAATATTTGATTTTTCAGTGTTAAGCATTGCTCGCCATTAAAAAAGAGAACGGAACAGCAAAACGGTGAAATTCGTACATGTATATGTATGTATCCTGGCGTCATGGGTTTCCGATAGTCTAACAATAAACGATGTATCTAACTGATTGTCTCTTTAGTCAACAATTTTAAAACTATATCATTTTTAACCTCAGACATAGCATCGAAAATTACCGATACTAAATCAATGAAAAATCGTCAGTATATGCAGTTCTTAGATACAAATAAACTCGATGCCGCATTTGACCATTATCGATAAAAATCAGCTTCATGTGTTTCCGATAGTATGATTCATTAACAAATTTCTGATTTAATAATTGAAATAAAAATTAAATAATCTTATGAATATATCTAATAATGTTTTCAATTGTTTTTAAAGTTTTTATTTCAACTTAAATCGTTCAAGTATTTAATTTACCCCATAACTACATTTCATCGCTTAAACGTTCTACATTACCATTATTTGTATGGTTATACCTTACGTTTTAATTCAAGACGAAGCTTAATTTATAGCGCTCTTCGGCTTTGATTCTAAGAAAAACTTTACAAAGTCACGTAGGCCTAATAATTTTAA
>WFKH01010211.1:10402747-10428760 GCA_016163765.1 Magallana hongkongensis | reverse complement strand
TTGTGCAAAGTTGCGTTAGCGCGACGGCGTGTTGTGTGTTAGCGCGATGTCTCGTTTATCTGAATGCGATGTCGCGCTAACGCAAATGGCCCTATCCGGACACCTTAATTTACAGTGTTGAATGGTTTAATGTATTAGAATGCAAGTATTTTTTAGGCATTCCATTTACACTTTGACTAAATTGTTCACCGGAGTTTATACGAGTTTAATGCCTGTTGTATCCCCTATCGAGATATACAAATATACCTATTTTATGAGGATGTATAAAGGGTGTCCTGTTAAACTATATATATAAAAGATCTCGAAAATACGGCTTGCAAATCGCATTGGAAATATAGTCTGAATCATTCTTTTGAGAAGCTTTTGTAACACATACTGATATCTGTACGCTCAGATGATTAAATATTCATATCCATACATATCAAATCTATCACAACACTCTGACCTTAAAAGTGTAAAATAAATAATAAATGGTATCTGTACTTTTTATATACTTTTCTTTGTTGATAGTGTAATTACTCATTCATAACAGGAGAACAATTTTTATTTTTTTTTAATTTTTTTTTCTTTTCATTGTGTGAAAATATGCCGCCTATAAAAGCATTGACTTGTAAAATGGATATTATCAGTCATTTAATTTTTAGATTTTTAGAAAGTTTATTGGTTTCACCAACCGTTTTGAATTTTAACATAAATCTTATTACTTTCTTGCTTTATGATAAGTGATAAACAATATTAAAACAAATAATTGTTTTTGTAATTCAACGTTACTATAACATTGATTAATAACAACACATAAGTTTACTTAAATATTATTCGTTCACAATCGTTTAAAGGTTCATGCACTTTGGTGCGTTTCCTTTGTTATTTGTGTCCCATTATAGCGTTTGAGTGGCAAATGAGAAATAGCATTTAAGGCGGTATCGATCACCTCAGTTTTGTGACGACCTACCTTTTGAAATAAACAATAAAATTACCAATAACTGTATCCATTTCCTTTTCCATGATCTACATGTGCATTTATATCATTATAGCGTTAATTTTTAATCGTCACAAATCTAAACGTCAGTCAATGTTTAATTTTGTGAAAGGGAGTTTGGGTCAACCTATAACAATTTGAAAATTTAACCGAGATTATATTTTGAATAAAATGGTCTTTCATCTATACATGTATTGATATCTCACGGTGTCCAATATCACCATAAAACATTATGATCTTGTGGTTGTTGAACGAAATATGCAAACAGTATTTGTGTATCTAAGTAATGTACAAACGATAGTGGTTCAGTAAAAAATCGGATATTTTGTTTGATGTGAAGCTGCAATACTTACAAATTCTAAACAATAAAAAATGGAGTGTGGAACTACTTAAATTAAGAATTTCCCATTCGTATCTATATATTAATTAAGCAAAAAATTATGCGTTTATTCAAATTGACTGTTTTTCTCTTGAAACCATTTTAATGATGAGGAAACGTTATAAAGTGTGACTTGGGGTCCGCTAAATAGAAGTATATAGTCTGTTCTTACAAACAACGAAATTTTCTTGATAGAATAATTTAATTTCAAACAAATGATTTTTTTTTTTTTCAATTTAAATTTAAAGAAATTTCTTCTGCGTATTCATAACACAATGTTTACAAAATACATCTATGAAATTACTTCTTTATGATTCTTTATGATACACTTTACACTCGATTAAAATACAATTAACAAACAGACTATAACCAGGGTTAATCAGGAATGGAGATAGTAAATGAGAACACAGCTACAGTAAATTTTATATATACATCTAGTATTTGTACTTTTTAAAATGGTAAAAATGTGATTGTTTGAATGAATGTAAATGTTGAATCATAATAGGAATCATATGAACATAAACATGTACGATTTGTGTGTTTGTGCATAAGTAAAAAACTTCTTTACACGATATGTGATACATTATATATGCCTCTAGCCAAGTGAAAATTAATAAAGTTTTAATTTTCAAATTTCTTAGAATTTTATATATTTTGATTTTGGAGAGAGAGAGAGAGAGAGAGAGAGAGAGAGAGAGAGAGAGAGAGAGACAGAGAGAGACAGACAGAGAGAGACAGAGAGAGAGAGGTGTCTCAACATTCGATAAGATTTTTCACTGCACGTGGTCAGAGCACGGGTGCTGTCACAGACAGGAAGTGTTATGTAATAGCTATACACACCCGTAAACACAGGGATGACTGATTGTCAATGTACCTGTCTGAATTATGCATTATTTTGTGTTCGAATATAGACGGCCTACCTAAAGCGCGTACGATATTTATTGTCACCTTCATATTAAAACGCGTTATTGCATGCCATATATCAAACTCCTTTAATATTTTACTTTTTTCTGAAAACGGCTACATGTATCGATACTTTACAGGTAACTCTTATGGTTCGAACTTCGATCGCTCGAAGTGAGTCTCCGGTCCAACATTTTTTTCCCAATATAACTAAGCAAATTTACTCTCTTGATCTTTTGAAACCCTTGATCCCTCGATGTCAAACTGCAATCCCGTTATTCATAATCTATTGTTTTTTAATCTCGATACCTCGAAGTGGCTGTGTATATGCAAGCGTTACTTAATTTTAACACCTACTTGGTCATCTAAATGGCTCAAGGCGTTAGACGCGGGACCCGTGTAACGGGATATTTCTTAGGAGACACTTGTCCTGCAAGGTGATGTGTTCCATGATTGACCATACCGTTGCCTAAACTATAATTAACACTGACCGTCTTAAAATTATTTACATAAATCTACTTAAAATCTTATTTTAACAAGAAAGAGAGAGAGAGAGAGAGAAAGAGAGAGAGAGAGAGAGAGACAGACAGAGAGAGAGACAGAGAGAAAAAGGCCGGAAAGTATACATTTTACGATTTCCGAATATCCAATTTGATTTTCTTTTATTTAGGATTAAATGCAGTGATGAAATTAAACCAATTACTGTTTGGATTCATTTTAGATTCATTCATCAGATGTTAAAAAATAGTCTGAAAACATGTTTCAATGATTTTGTATGTCATTTCCGTGCAAATCAAACTGTGTAGGCTATAAAAATACCAGCAAGTGGATGGAATACATTAAACCTGTTATTCAACAGGTTCAATCGATGGAATTTAGCGCTTAAACTTTTATATATCTACATGTCAATTTGTATGGAAACAGTTATGATATTCGGAACTCATGGGGTAGAATTGCTGCTGGCGTAATTTGTCAGAATAACATTTTGTTTGAAAAAAAATTAAATAGAGCACTATTACATTAATATCAGCAGGTATAAGGTGCACTTTGACCAAAAAATAGATCTCAAAATTACACCCTGGTATATTTACAGCACCGCGGAATCTCTACCCTATTAGGGACTAGTCAAACAATTGTATATTGTTGGTTATAAACAGACGGTTTAAATTTTCTTTGTGTTGTTAATCTGGGTTAAAAACTTTGAATTTTGTCAGTGATACATAAAATGATTTATATTAATTGTTGTTCCCTTGATTCTACGCTCGGGAGATTTTAAGTTACAACGAATGTTAATTAACCAAAAAAGGGAGGCAAATTAATAAAAAAATGTATGTGAAGAACCGTGTTATACACCCTGATGTACTTTCATAAATTAAAGAGAACAAAGATACATATTTAACTTAACATTAATAACAAAATTAAAGAACAGAAATAAACTAAAAAAAAATAGCACAAAAGAATTAACAATTGAAATTAAATGAACAAAGGAAAATAAATGAATTTAAATAATGTCTTTATTTTGTCATAACTATTTGGGGTAATGGTTATCCACTGCAGGCTACTAGTATTTTCATGTGAGATCGCTCGCCGTTGTATTGTACAATACAACCCTGCATATTTTCTCTGGGAATATGGCATCAATGACCTGAGTTCCTGGCTGCCCGATACGCGCTTTTGTATTTGTTTTTCAACTCAGTATCAAGAATTACTAGTAGTTTTCACAATACACAGTGTAATTAAATAAATATTATACATATCATACACAAACTTTTACAGTGTAAAATGTTTCAATCTGTATTGAATTATGTTAAATGTTCAAGGTTGAGGGTCAACGCACTATTATCAATCACAAAACTGCTTTTAGACATGTGTCGTAAGGGCAGCCATAGTTCATTAACACGCTTCTAAGAAATCTATATAACATCACCATACAAGTGAAAAAAGGCTACACTCAGAATGCGATAGCTGGTAATAAATTCAGCACCCTAAAGCCTCCATTTCCCCGACACCTACTGACGTTCTGTAGTGAGACTTTTAAACAGCAAAAGCAAGAAAAAAGACACTGAGGAAAAAAAATTAAAAACTACTACCCAAAAAATTAACCAAACGCTGTTTTTAAAAAGAAAAGAGGTCTTCAAATATTTGATGCTGTTTCTAATGCCATGCCCCTGGTAGTAATAGACGGGTTGACGACCACGTCAATCCGCTGCTGCTTTCCCGACTACCACACTATGCATGCATTTTCCCTTACTATTTAAGGTGCAAAGAAGCGACTCCTCACAGGGACGTTATGTAACTAAGTGAACCAAAGGTATTTGAAATAAAGGGCGCCCCACGAGAATATTATATAACTTACAGGAGTTTAACTAAGGGTTTATTGCCAAAAAAGAAAAGCTAAGAATTTCAGTTTGTTTCAATGTTAAAGTCATTAACGTATCTACTTGCAATGTCAGCATTCATTTAATAATAATAATAATACTCCAGTCAAAAAGGCAGTATGGATTTCTATTGTTAACTACAAAACAGAACAGCAGCTTTATGAAATAATCCTGCATGCATTCTTTATGCAGGGTATTTTTGTTCTATTCCATTGGTCTTGATAAAACACTTAGCATGCGCTAATTCAAAATATTCTAATTAATGTCTTTTGATACAATTCACATAAAATTATACTGACCATATTTTAGTCTTCAGGAACAGTCATGATTTAAACAGTAAGAACATTATATTTTACAATACACAATTTATAGAAACAACACATGTTACAAATTGCCAACAATATCCATGTTATACAATAAAATTCAAAATTGCAATATATACATCACGTGAAATATTTCAGCTTCGATTCAAGAACTTAAGTATGGCCCCGCTCTGCGGGCGACTTATAGTGATCAGTCTGTCCATTCTTTCGTCCGTCCGTCAGTCCGTTCGTCCTTCCGTCCGTCCGAGATCTCTTGTCCGGATCATATCTTCTCTCCCCTTGGCCCAATCTGGCCTATACTTCTCCCACAGAGTAGGTTTGGGTATAGGGTGCAGTTACCTTAATCTATGTTTCTAGGTAGGTCTAAAGTTAAGGTCATAGCAGAATTATATGACAAATCCTTGTCCTGAGCATTTCTTCTCTCCCCTTGGTCCAATATGGCTCATACTTCACCCACAGAGTACCTATGTGCAAAGTGTTCGAAGGGTGTGCAGTTACCTTGAATCATGTTAATATGTCAATGTTCAAGGTCATATTGGACCATGCAAAAAATTCTTATCTGCGGAGCATATATACTCTCCACTTAGCCCTATTTGGATCTTACTTCACCTGAACATAGCATTTGGCTAAAGCCTGTGCAGTGACCTTGAACTAATGTCAAAGTCATAGCAGCTTTCTTTATAATCCAGTTTTAGACCATTAAATATTTCCCATTTCCTTTATCTTACTCACATTGAAAAAGAAAAAATGCCAGTAGGTATAGAGCAATGATATTGAATAAAAGTTCTATGCCAACTGGAAAATTTCTAAGTTATATGTTAAGGTCAAAGCAAAATTCTCTAAAATGCTTTTCATCCCGTTGTCCATTATTTGAGCGGGGCCCTTTGATATGGTGGCATAGATCTGCCACCACTTGTCTGATTATTATGTCGACTTGTCAGATGATTATGTCGACTTGTCAGATATTTATGTCAACTTGTCACATCTTTATGTTGAAAATAATTATATTGACTAGAAACTCAATATTTTGTTGTCAAAGCGTGTTAGTGCCACTAACTGCCGTTTACTTGTCATCATAATTTCTGACAAGTCGACATAAAGATCTAACAAGTTAACATAATTATCTGACGTGTCGACATAAAAATCTGACAAGTTAACATAATTATCTGACAAGTCGACAGAAAGATCTGACAAGTTAACATAATTATGTGACAGAAAAAAAAACTAATAGACCACTAGTTTAAAGAAAATTATCATTCATATTATAAGTCGACTTGTCAGATGTTATGTCGTCTTGTCAGATGTTATGTCGACTTGTCAGATAATTATGTCGACTTGTCAGATCCTTATGTCGATTTGTCAGAAAATAAGTCAACTGGATGGCACAAATTGGGCGTGGAAACGATTTAGTGTTGAATTTTTAAACACGTGAATAAGTGACAAGTCGACATAAAGATCTGACAAGTCAACATAATTATCTGACAAGTCGACATGAAAATCTGACACGTCGACATAATTATCTGACAAGTGGTGGCAGAACTATGCCACCATACTTTGAGATGGTCATTATCTCAATGATGTCTAGTTAAAACCTAAAATGTAAATAAATTATCCATATTACTGACAATTTCCTGTAATTTTCAAACCAATCCTATTGGCTCTTTAAGCCAATCCCATATTGAAAACGTATGTAGGTTTAACTTACTAAAACATTTAAATGTTATTCATATCGAAATTGTATCTTAAATAATAGCTTTACTTATTGTCCGTACTGACATGAACATCATATGCGAAAATTGAAAACTGTGTCTTCCCGGAAAAAAAAATCATGCATATTGAGTTCTTGAAAGGCAATCAAGTATAACACGTTTTAGAACTCTCGGAATACTTGTATAATGATTTCGGAATGGAGAACAAATTCATGAACCGTAAAATTAATGGAACCCATTGTATCCTCTGGACTTTTCTTCTGTATGCGGTGTGTTCTTTTGGTATAACTGATGGTTGTCCCGCTGGCTGTTCTTGCAGTGAGGAAACGTGTAAAAATGTGAATTGCTGGGGACGAGGTCTGAAAGGTGTTCCGACGGGAATACCCAATGATACATGCATTCTGTAAGTCATTGCCATATTAACAGTGCACTCGTACTAAAACTGATAACAACAATGATAACAAATATGAAGATTTATATAAAGGTGTATGAATTTTACTTAATTTTCTGAATAATGCTCCTTCGGTTAGTTGAATTAAGTAAACTTCACATTTTTGCACATCCATCATATTCTTTTAATTTTCAATCATGTTTCCTTATTTATAATCCTGTCCAGTCAATATATACCAATTTCAGATCGATATATAAATAAAATGTAAGACGTTCACATTTGACAATTGCACTCCAAAAGTCGTTATCTCCTTAAAATAATAAAAGTTTCAAATAATAAAATTGTTTTGAGAGAAAACGGCAGGATTATGTTTGCGCATAATTGATAGATCAAAAATGCTTATACATTGTATATGAGTAACTTCGTCCTCTATATACCAAAATCAAAATTGAATTATCAAGAGGTTCATGGGCCACATCGCTCTCACCTGAAAAATAGTTCTTGTATCATTCTATTTTGAAATGTTTAAATATGAAACTTTTTAAAAGTATTTAAAACTCTCTTATATTCCAAGACTTGACGTTACATTAAACAGCATATAAAAAGAAGCCTTCTTTTTTTGGACACCATATCCTAATATTTAAGATGCATCAACTGGCAAATCTTATTATCTTAGGCCTATCAAAGATAACAAAATTGCAAAATGTATTATTCATGATTATAAAAAGTGAAAAAGGTCACTATGATTTTGATATGAGGATATGAAGATATGACAATGCTAATACATAGTAAAATACCTTAACTAAACGAAGCATTGTATTTCTGAGAAGAGGATTTTTAATCATTTTTCCTATATACTTCTCTGTTGAACTCTGAATCCATCTTGGGACCCATTATTGATCTGGGGGTCACAGTTTTAACAATTTAGAATCTACTAAAACACTATCTTAGAATGCTTGCATAGTAATCTCACAAATTGTATTCAAACGATTTCCCTATATATTTGAACTTTGAACCCCTATTGGGGCACCGATATTGGTCCGGGGGTCACGGTTTTAACAATTTAGAATATACATTATTTTAGGGTGTTTGCATAGTACATGTAATTTCACTAATTGTAGCATTGTAGTTCTTGAGAAGAAGATTTGTAAACATTTTCCCTATGTATTTCTATATTAAACTTTGAACGTCTCGTGGGGCCACAGTATTGTCTTAGGGATCACAATTTTAACAATTTAGAATCTACACTATCTTAGTATGCTTGCATAGTAATCTCACAAATTGTAGCCTTGTAGTTCTTGAGAAGAAGATTTTAAAGCATTTTTTCTTATATATTTCTATGTTAAACTTTGAACCCCTTCTGGGGCCCCAGTATTGGTCCGGGGGTCGCGGTATTAACAATTTAGAATCTACATTATCTTAGGATGCTTGCATAGTAATCTCACACATTGTAGCATCGTAGTTCTTGAGAAGAAGATTTTTAAACATTTTTTCTATATATTTCTATGTTCAACTTTGAGCGCCTCTTGGGGCCCCATTATTAATATGGGGGTCACGGTGTTAACAATTTAGAATCTTCACTATATATATACAAGCTCTGGTGTAAATATTGGCAATTCTGGTGCAGTGGTTCTTGAGAAGAAGATTTCTTTAAGACACACCCTATTTCCACTGTTTCATATTAATCTCCCTTTTGAAAAAGGTTACACTCTTTATTTTAATAATGTAGAATCTCCTTTCCATAAGGATGCTTTGTATCAAGTTAGGTTAAATTTGGGCCAGCGGTTCTAGAGAAGAAGTCAAAAATGCGAAAAATTTACAGACAGACGAACGGACAGACAGATGGACGGACGACGGACAATTGATGATCAGAAAGGCTCACTTGAACCTTCTGTTCAGGTGAGCTAAAAATGGTACACTCTCGTTGTACGTCGAGGGCGAACAAATTTATTTTTTGTGCAGTCGGCGTTTTCCAGGATACCTAAAACTTGTAAAGGACGCCCTGAATGCGTTCATACATAACATGTAACGGAAATCGTTCTCTATGAATTTTCTATGACGGCACATTTAAGCTAAAGAACATTTATTGAAAAGAAACTAATGAGTTAGCAATAGATAATGTTTACATTTTAAGCTTAATGTTCTTGTCACATTAAACCGGATTATGCTTAAGGGCGTCCAACGAATGGAAATTTCGACAAAATTATCCGTTGATAAATGTCGATCTCCCTTTTGTAGGGGTTATCAAGACAATATATAGAAGCTTTAATAACTGGTAACAATTAAATGAATACCAGATATATTTTGTTCAAGCGACGGTCAATGAACGGACCTCACCGTTTCTGTAACGATCATTTATCAGATAACACGAAACCTTAACGCATAAGAAACTGAAGAAAATGTTTTTCACTAAAGACAAACGGTTGTTTACTGGCCACTTAAAGGGGCATGGTCACGATTTGGGTCATTTTCAATTTTACTATTTTTATTATTTACATTTCTTTATAGGAATATATTTTTGATGATCAAGTGAAATTTGAGAGTCAGTCGTAGAGTTATGAGCAAGATACAAGGCTCACAACTCTTTGTCATGTAAACAAGATTCGTGCCCTGTTTTTGTTTACATAAGTTCAATATGCCAGTAAAAAATCTTTTTCAAGCTGATTTGTCTATCTTCTTATTCATTTTAAGCACAAATAAACAGTTTCTAACGTTTAACACTTTCATTTTAGGTCTAAAACTGGAATTTTCGCTTCAACATTCAAAATGTAAAAGTTTGTTTACACAGAAAAGAATTGTAAGCTCTGTAACTCGCTTATAACTCAGCGAATGACACTCAAATTTTGGTTGTCTATTAAAAATGCCTTACGAAAGCATTGTAAACATTAAAATAATTTTTGACCAAAATTGTGACCATGCCCCTTTAAAGACAGTCCGGTTTATTTTTTTTCACGGCCGTTAGTTGTCCGTTTGTGACACAAGTCCAATGGGCATCAACAGGCGTTAACGAAAGCATACTAGTCAAATATAATAAAAAGAGTGCATGTGTTTTGCACAAAAAGCATGAAACGCAGTCATGCAGTTACCGTACTTAAGCGGAGTGATCATGTCCGTTCAAAGTTTTGACATGATTAAAGCTTTCTATCGGTAAGAACATATATCACTGGACCTACTTCGACATTGACCGTATTTGCTGGAAAAAGGACAAGAAACGCATACAAATGGAGACAAACGAATTGAAAAGAATAGTCTTCCAAACGACGTCTAGTAGCATAATCCGGTGAGATGTGACGGAGCATTGAGCATAACAAAGGATTAATGTCTTTAATTTAGTAAATGAATAAGAAAAGAGCCGAGAGGCTAATGAAGATTGGGATGTAAATCCTTTCAAAATGCTTCTTTTGCCCAGAAACAGGTTTTCGATATAATATCTTAATGCACTGGGTATTCAGCATTGTTCAATAACCTGCAAGAGGGTCCAGGAAAACCTTTTGGTTGAAGGAACACAAATAACATAAAAGTAGTCCCATACGACAAAATGATGATATTAATTTATTATCTGACTAGTATCTCCTATAGAAGTACGCTTTCTAACATAAACAAATATATATCTTTAGTTGACGGATGTCTCTGTCTGTGAAAATATTAATATTTACATATAGATTCATTACGTATGAGTAGCGGGTGATTTCGTAAAAACCATTAATCAATTAACATATATCCATTCCAGGTTCATCTTCGATCTTCAACTCGTGAATTCCTTCTTTTTGAAAAACAACTAAACTCTCACTGACGAATTTTGTTATTTATTGATGACAAATCAACATCAACTGCCCGCAACTTTGCATACATATATCATGCTGAAAGCTATACAGAGTCAATAAATTTAAAAAGATGTTGTTCGAAAAGATGAACAAATAACATTTTGCATCCGTCAATTTCCTCTGGTAAACTCATGAAGGAGTCACATGGTCAAAAGTTAAAAATTCCATTCTATATATAAATTGCTGAATGCGTAAAAGAATAAACACGGAATAATGACCGATTGTTCCTCCAAACAAATGTTTATTTGTGACAAATGTAAGTGGGTTGTGTGATTTGATTAGGGACTTAATTCTAGACTTGGTAGGGGTCTTAAGTCTATGTATTTAACAATATATCTAGATGGATGGCCAGGGAGGTAACGGCAAGTATGTGATGACAGGTGTTTATTAAAATCAACACGGGTCATTTAGAGTTGTAAAATATTTTGAATAGGATTGATATAAGACGTTCCATAACAAAGGTTTAACTTAAAAGATCAAATAATTAGTAATGTTTTCCATAACGATGAGTGATTGAATATGAAAATAAAATATGTATAATATACACTTAGGAATGACACTTTGTTAGATAAATAGAATTTAGACCCCTACCAAGGCTAGAAATAAGTACCTTATCAGTACATAAGGTATCAAGATTCTGATTGTATGATGTTGTTTTCCTGTAAATGTTTTACAACTGATAAACAATTGCTGACTAACTTTGAGGATATAACGAAGAATTTTGGCCCGGGTTGAAAATTGACCCAGGGACGACCATGTCGTCTATAAAAATATTCTCAGACCGTGAGCTACAGACCGTGAGCTACATGTAATCTAAACTGTATTGAAAAAAAAAATCATTTACATTCTCCTGGTAAAGGACTATATATGATATGGGCCTAAAATGGCCCCTAAATTGAACATCATCACTTTACTGTAATTCTTTGTTTTCTTTGTACATGTTAAGTTTTCTCATAGCCAAATGCCCACAATTTAGAAATATAACATCATAAAGTTAACACTTTCCAGCCAATTTCGCATTTATAGCATAAAACGGCCTGTTTTTAAACAATTTTTCTTTCAGAAAATATTGAGCGATTCCTTGAACAAACAAAATATTTTCATCAAAGATGTATCTTTTCAAGACTAATAAGTGACCAAAAAATTTTCCTTGTTCAAAGTGTTGCTTTATATTTCCCATTCGAAAAAAGATACGAAAAATGTCAATTTTTGACTGATTTTGATTAAATTACAAAAAGGTCACTTCTAACGTCATATACTGCCAATGAGTGCAAATAAAACAAATAAATAGGTACAAAATTAATCTTACATCAACTACTCCAAAAAATAACATTACAATTTAATGTACCTGAAACACTTTAAAAAATGTCGAAATATGGGGACCAAATTTGACCGTTCTCATATATAGTTCTTTGCAGCAAAATTTACAATACGACATATTTACACCTACCCAGTAAACCTTACTGACAATAGGCTAACAGTACTGAATGTGCTAAAGGAAAAGTTTTACAGAAAGCATTTTTAAAGGTAATTTTCCTAGAATTCATAATTTTATTACACGTTTATTTCGGAAACGTTAGTGGTTTGAGGTATGCTGCATGCATATTCATTCATGTACAATGCTTCAGTACATGTAACTATCTATATCCATCTTGAAAACCGTCATAATATAATTTTTGATATTTGTTGTGTAAATCCGGTATTATGAAAATTGTGCGTGATACTATAAATATGTATTTATTTAAATTGCGTATAGCAAGTCTAATTCAAAGACAGTCAAAACTTTGTAGTTGGGGTCAATTTTCAACAAGACCATTTTTCAAAGGGTGCAGGTCATTAAAGATAATTTTTTTTTCAAGCTGTTTAAAGTGATCCCAGGTTTAAATTTCACGACTTTTGGTCTCATTTTTCAGCGTTGAAAAAGCACCCCGGGATCACAATATTTAATGTTGAAAAATGACCCCCAGGTCAATATTCTTCGTCACCGGCATCTCACATATTTTCTTCATTTATTAAACTGGTAAATGGATAACATACTGAACTCGTATTTTTATCTTAATGTGTCAAATTACATAGGCTATCTTTTCAATATTATGGCAGGGTTTTTTTCAGGATGTGCATTTTATTTGAATTATACGTTACTGTAACATTTTATTCATTCCCTGCTTTAATAACTGGGCACTATGAGAAAAAATAAATCATAGAAACGTGTGGATGTTGATAATAAATTTGCTGAAGTCATAAAAAAAAAAACAACCCCCCCCCGCCAAAAAAAAAAAACAAACCAAAAAAAAAAACAAACAAAAAACGAAACAAAACAACAACAGTTTTTTTTTTGTATTTACAGACTTGCTATATAATGCGTACTTTAAATTCTACGAATTAAATTCTGATTTAACTGATGTTTCTGATGTGAAATATAAGTTTCCTTTCACTTTTACGCATGCGTCCTTTCCTCATTCGTTGTAACTCTCACAGACCAATCATTTCACTTTAGAGTTACGAATGAAAATGAATTAAGCGGGACTGAAATGAGCGCTGAACGAACGGTGAGCGCACGGTGAACGGTGAGCGCGAATGGAGCGGAACGGAAAGCGGAAGTGAATGCACTGTGAACGCACGGTGAGCGCACTGTGAGCGCACGGTGAACGCACGGAAAAAATGGGAAAGTAGAACGTTTCAGGGACTGTATCTTAATTTAGAAAGTTATTTTCTTTGTACTGAATAGGTTCAGTTTTGAAATTCTTGTTTTGATATGATAAATGGCATCTTTACATGTACATTCTTCAAAAAATGTATGTTCTCGTTTTTAATTTTTGTTAATCCCATCTAAGCAATTTGCATCCCTATTGATAACTATAAATCATTCAAGACCTTTACAGATTACTGGAAATTGGAACATTTGATTTCATTTTTTAAAGATGATGATTCATCTGTCACATCAAATTACTGCTGAATTGTATTAGTTAAAGAGAGAATCATGTTAAATACCAAACAAGACATTACTTGTTTACTAACTGTTGAAATATTGTACTTTTGTGATATCAAAATTTTTCGGCATTATCAATGCCTAAAATATTCATATAAATCAAGTTGGAGCCATGCTTTTTCAAAGAATTCAAACATTCAAAAGAGAATCAAAGATCCTTAAATTATATATATATGGTTGTTGCGCAGTTGACTAACGCAACAAAAGCGCAATTATCACCCCATTGGTTAAATGGTTGTCATTCCCGATATTCTTTTCATTTGGTTTAACATTGTAAATTTGCGTGCGTACTTAAGTATGTGGGTAGTTAGTCACAGTTCATTTCACATTTTTTCCCCAAACTGGATTTTTTTTTTCATAGAATTGTCAAGCGTTGTTTCAGGTGTTTGTATACACATTTCCGCTGTGCTCCCTAAAATTAATTAATCAAAACACATATTTTAGATGTGACTTAGTAGTAGTAGTAGTTTAGAGAAAAAAATTGAGATATGGAGAGCTAAATCTCATATTTTGAATATATATTTACTATCTTTTTCAATGAAAAATTATTTCTTTCATGTTTTGACTCTAAATCCATCCCAAAATCCTAAGCTTACGTGTATATTTAAAGACATTGCTTGTGCACTGGCCTTGCTATATTTCTAACCTTCATGTTTTATATAAAGAACACTGTGCCGAATAATTATACCAAGGTAGCATTGCATTTTTTCACCACTTCAATACAGTTTCGTAAAAATCCATATAAATACCTAGTGATTGGCAATTGCCTAGAGAGTATATAACCATTTTTGTTTTAAATTATGTGTCTAATCAAGATAAGTGTTTATCTCTCAACCTGTTTTATTATGAGGGAACATTATTCAATAAACACATCTGATCTTGGTCAGTATCCGTCTCTGTGTCCCACAAAAGACTCAAAGAGCACACAATTCTTCCTCATTGTCCATAAAAATGAATTTGAAACATCCGATACGTGACTATTTTATGAGCGACAATGCTGTCTATAAAACCATTTATAATGACACATCAGGGACCGACTGGAGTTAGCTTTGTAGATTATACAACAGATTGTAATAAAACAAAACTAATATGTTTCACCCCTCTCTTCAACAAAAAAAAAAGAAAGAAAAGAGAAAGATAGTATTCAATGAAATGAAAATTTTACAAAAATGGCCACAGTACAAAGGCATGCGTGAAATACACAGTATTTTATCATGTCATTGAAATTTCGTGGAAAAGTAAGATTTAAAACACAATCACTATATACAATAATTCATGAATTGTACTTTATCAGATAACTGACAAGCATATGCTAGTTTTGGCAAATATACAATTAAAATCTAGCCAAACAAATTGTATTGTCGCATGTCCTTGGATTATGACTGGCTATTTGATGTCGTTCACTTCTCCAATTTGTGAATGAATGTTGCTGTAAATGACGCCATAATAGAAAATCATTTCAAGTAATAACATTTACATGTAATAAGTGCTACATAAAACAAAGCTCACTAAACATATTGTTTAAGTACACGTTGTTTTGTTTATTCACATGGATTCACCTTTGCACAGGGCTTTTTTTAATAGCAGAACGTGTTGAAAGTGTTACATTACTGTCATGGGTATATAAATTGTTATCTTGAAAATGCCCTGCTAGTTTAATGAGGATAATAGGGTCAATAATATTTTTGAACCCAGATTAGGAAATGTTTAGTACAACATGCTCAAATGTTTTGCAAAGAATATAGATCCAAGTCCAAAATAGAGAATTATGCCTATTGATAAATGCATTGCGCTAGTATGTATTTTTCTGGAGGATGCGTCATCCCAACTATTTTGTCTTTTTAGCATGCGTCATTTTTAAACTGAGACCAAAATGAAAAAAAATATCTAACGAAAATTGTTGAGATGTTTAGGGATTAAGTATATTGAGTAAGATTTGAGTCCAGATAATGGCATTAAGCATCCAAATTATTTAGACAGAAAGTTAAAGCTACATGTATATGTGTCGTATCAATGTTTTTGAAGAAAAAAAAAATGTTTGTGTTTTTTTCTTTTTCATCAAACTTTATGTAATGAACTTCCCGAACATTTTTCAATTCAATTAAAACGCATTTTAAAATATTGGATATATTTTCATGTATTTTTTTTTACATTCCGGTCCGGACTGCAAACGCCCAGTTCAAAATAATCATTATCACATGATATCACAAGCTTTTATAGTATGTAAACAAGAGGTCGGCGCAAAAGTGTGGTCGGTATGTTGGTAGTGGCCATAATCTAACGCATTTGAAGACAAAAGAAATAAAAAGACAGAGACAAAAGAAGTGTTTTTAGTCGAGGAGCCCCCGGAAGATATGATGTCGACGTTCTATTTTATTTATTTTCTGATCAGGTGTGAAAATAGTGGTCTATATATTTATTGATATTGTTAACTTTTATCCTTGTGAAATGGAAGTGATGAAGGAATAGATCATTTTTCCAACGTCATAAAAGTATTTTCATACAACCTAAGTTATCCATGATACTAAATGGTAAACTGTCCCATTTGTCCCAATATTTTCTTTTATCCAGCTCATCACTCTGACAAACATATGGTCTGGATTTCAACAAAAATAGCGTTAAAAAAGGCATAAATGGCTTTAAACATTAATGTCTATTATTTGTTTTAAAAGAAAAACCCTAAATAATTATGGCTTTCTTTGGAATAGAATATTCAATAGAATGATGTGTTTTAGAATTATATCATATGATAGTGTATCTATGGCACAATATACCATATTAAACAAAACTGAGTCATAACATTTAATAATATAATAATAATACAGGTTATTCTATTATCATATTACGA
The DNA here is from genome assembly GCA_016163765.1 of Magallana hongkongensis. Taxonomy (NCBI): domain Eukaryota; kingdom Metazoa; phylum Mollusca; class Bivalvia; order Ostreida; family Ostreidae; genus Magallana; species Magallana hongkongensis. The sequence goes on along the minus strand of WFKH01010211.1, from coordinate 10,412,037 downwards.
TTTCCGAATGTTCAATTTGATTTTCTCTGATTAAGGATTAAATGCAGTGAGGAAAATAAAACAACTACCGTTTGGATTTATTTAAGTGACTTATTAAGTTTTAAATAATTTATATATTGTACCAGAAAAAGATAAATGAAGGCGTTCCGACTTATTCCAACAGGATGTTAAAAACTAGTCTAAAATGTTACACGGATTTTGTCTGTCATTTCCGTGCAAATCAAACTTTATAGGCTATGAATTCAACAGGTTCAATCAATGGAGTTTAGCGCCAAAACTTTTATATCTACAAGTCAATTTCTATGGAAACAGTTATGCTATTAGGAACTCATCGGGTAAAATTGCTGTCCACGTAATTTGTCAGAATAAGATTTTGTTAAAATAAAATTAAATAGAATAATATTAAATTCATATCAGTATTAAATTAAAATCAGCAGGCATATGGTAGCAAGGGACAGTTTCGGATAAAGTACCCTCAATATTTTTGTAAAATGGAGAGTTGCTGTACTTGAAGTCTTATCAGTGTTGCTAAAATTCATGAAATGATTTTTAATGATTATCATTATCATTAGTTAGAGGGATGTCTTTTGTTGAAATTTGTATGCAATATGTAGGCCCCTAATGTTAAGTACACGATAATCAGAAGTAAAATGCGAAACTTGCGGCTATGACTGTTGCGTTGACTCTGCACAGTGAAATTGCAAGTTACAGACGGGAGGTAAAGTAACACGAAAAGTAGGTGGATGGTACATAGTAAACTCTACATTGGTAAGTTCCTGACAAGTAATGGTGCAACATGCACACGATACGGAATGTCACCCCTTTGCAGGGAATTAGCTGGGGGAGGTCTAAAAAGCTGAAAAATCATGAACAATCGGCGAAATATGAAAGTGTCGAAATCTCAGAAAAACCAGTATGTAGAAAATTTTACACGTTCTGATTAGCAATTTTCCTCAGAAATTGGTGATTGGCCTTGTAAGGAGTGAATTAAAGGTATTTTTGCTGAATAGGAACTGAGGACATTTTAGTTACATAGTTACATAGTCCAAAGACACACATCCTCTGGCAACAGTGAATTGTATTAAAAAAAAAAGTTCCCTGCCACCTATGGTGTACTTCGACAGAAATATAGATCAGAAAATAACACCCGGGTATATTTACAGCACCGCGGAATCTGTACACTATTCGGTACTAGTCAAACGACTTTATATTTGTGGTTCTAAACAGACGGTTTTCCTTTGCGTTGTTAGTCTGGGTTACAAAATTTGAATTGTCAGTGGCACATAAAATGGATTATGTTAATTGTGGTTCCCGTCCCTCTACTCACGAAAGGTTTTAAGTTACAACGAATGTTAATGCGTGTTATACACTCTGATGAACTAACATGAAAATATTGTATGTGTTTTAGTAGCTCTGATGAACTAACATGAAAATATTGTATGTGTTTTAGTAGCACTATAAATGGTTATTGCTCTATACTACAGGCTACCAGTATTTTCGGGTGAGATCCCTCGCCGTTGTATAGTATACAAATATTGACTGGGGTTGAGAGCAACATTAATTATATTAGCCCCCGAGGGACGGAATATTGCCCGACGCGAAGCGGAGGGCAATAGGTTCGTCCCAAGGGGATTTATATAATAAATTTTGCCCGAAAACACAGTCAACATTTGTTTTGTTGTATGAAGAAACAAACCAAAAATCAAAAAATGATTTGAAAACAGATCGTCGTAATTTTCTCAGCTCAACATTGAATTCACGAAATTAATTTGGCGTTAAGTCCATTTCAAAAATATCGTCGGCATCAAACGATCTCTGGTGATATTTCGCCGCCAGAAGGAATTAGGCTACAAATGTTCCAACTGAGTATACTTTACCATAATTCGCAAATCCTTATTTCCGTGTTTATAGCAAACAGTCGCATTGCGTGTCCGTTGTTTACTTGCCTTGACTGGCGCCTATTATGACGTCACCTTGTTTTTGATTCGCGAAGATATATTTACGTCACCGTTTACCAATCAACGAATCAGAAGCGATTAATTGAACTAGAGGGAATATTCTCTAGATTTATTCCTAGCCGGTCAATATAAAAAAAAAATATTGACCGGTTAATATTTTTCGGACGAACTAATATTACAATTATTGATTATTCGTCTATATAGAGTTATATAGTGATAATATACTACTGAAAATAACAATATAGTTAGTAGTTCATCACGTGCTGTACGGGACAGTATTATATATTCACTAGCGCTGCATGGTACACAAGATATTTTCTCTGGAGATCCGGCATCAAAAGGTCTGATTTACTGGCTGGCCGATACACGCATTTGAAACTGTCTTTCAATAGAACTCAGTATCAATCACAATACACAGTGGAATAGATAATTGTTTGAAATCTCATAAACTAATTTTCACAATGTAAATTATTTCACTCTACTTTGCATTATGTTACAATATTTAAGGTTTTGGGTGAACGCACTATTATCAATCACAAAACTGGTTTTAGAGATGTGTCGTTAGGGCCACCGTAGTTCACTTACACACTTCTAAGGTATCTATAAAACATCACCATAAAAAGTGAAAAAAAGCTACACTCGAAATACGATAGCGAGTAATAAATTTAGCACCCGCAAGCCTTCATTTCCCGAACACCTATTGACATTTTGTAGGGAGACTATTAAACAGCAGAAGCAGTACAAAAAACACTGGGTGGAAAATAATAAAAACAACTACCGAAAAACTAACTGTCATTATTTGAACAGTTAGAACATGACATTTTACAATAAATATCTTAATAAACAATACATTTTATTTATTGCTTACAGTTTCCGTGTAATACAATGACAAAATGGAAACAAATGCGTCAGATAAAATTTTGCTGTTGTTCCATAGCTTCATTAAAACCTGAAATGTCAAATAACCATTCATATTAATGACTATTTCCTGTAATTTTCAAAGCGATTCTTTTGGCTTTTAAGCTAACCCCACATTGAGAACCTTTGTTCTCTCAAATTCCCGAGTCATTTAAATGTTTTTTTTTATATCGATATTGTTTTGCACGTGTCAACTTATTGTGCGTGATATGAGCACTGTACTCGAAAATCGAAAGCAACGTCTTGACACAAAAACCGCCGCGCATATTCACTTTATAAAAGGAAAACAGTGATAACACGATTTGGAAATTGAAATGCTTGTATAACGATTTAGGAGTTATATCATGAGCCTTAAAATAAATGGAACTTATTGCATCCTCTGGTCGTTTCTTCTGTATCACTGTTCTTGATATGCGGGTACGTGTAAAGATGTGGATTGCTGGAGACGAGACTTGGAAAACGTTCCGACGGGGATACCCAATGATACGTACATTCTGTAAGTCATTGCCATATTTACTGTATACCGGTAAACATATACTACATGGAAAACTGATGACGATAGTAAATTAAGTGATTTAAGTAACAAATGTGAAACTAATTTATTACCTTTATTACCTATTAGTAACTGATACATAATGCCTGTGTCAAGCGATAAAATTAATTATATATCTTTTAACAATTATCATATTACCAAAGCGTAGTATTGGAGTTTCGGGGAAGTTTGTTTCAATAATACAATTTCCTTTAATTTTTTTCCAATGGAAGGTCAGCTTATGAGTAAACTATGCATCAAATATAAAGTAAATTGACCGGATAGTTTATCTGTTTACTGCGCTCAAATTTTGGTCGTATGTCCGTATCATCCCCGGCATTTTATATTGGATTGTATAGGAAAAAGGTGGTTATCATTTTCAATTTTATATACAGTACCCGCAACGTTATTTTTTACAAGATAAACGATAGGATAGGATTCACGCACGATAGGATAGGATTAACGCACGATAGAACAGTATACACGCACGATACGATAGCATTAACGCACGATAGAACAGTATACACGCACGATAGGATACGATTGATACACGATAGGAAAGGATAAACGATGTTCATGATAAACGTATAATCGCTTTAAACGATCTTCATGAATAACCTGATAATGGCATAATTTGGGAAAAAACACGTACGAATAAAGCTTTATGTGGAATTTCTTTTTAGTAACAATTGCCGAGTTGTTAATCATCGCTGCATCATTAATAGAATGTATAATAATGACCAGTTAATTTTTTTTAACAAAAATTATGAGCTTAAATGATCAATAAACTTTCTGTATTGTTAACATTTCTTTCATTACCGAACAACCTAGCCGATCGCCGCGAATATTGCAGCCCGAGATCAAATCACACAGAACATAGCGGATTTAATTATAAAAATCCAACTCTTGTTTAAAGTAAATATAAAATCTATCATAAATACATTTCTTTCTGTATAAGAAAATGATGCATTAAAAGCGAATAATATAACATACAAGTTAAATAAATATTTACGCAGATATACATTCCGCGTACGATTTGTTAACATTGTTTTCATTACCACACACCCTAGCCGATTGCCGAGAACATTTCAGCCCAAAATCAAATATAACACGGAAAAAAAAAACGGGTTCAAAATATAAATTATATCATAAATACTTTTGTTTCTGTAAAATATGATGCATAAAAAACGAATTATATTGCATAAAAATTAATGTTTACGCAGGTATAGACTTCGCGTAAGATTTAATATATTCGATATACAGGTAAATATGTTACCTTGTTCCTAAGAACTTCGATAGTTTACATTTTTTTCCCAATGCTTACAGATATGATTTACATGTAATATTGGTTAATTTTGATCTTAAAAATTAAGAAATTACTATCATGATAGAATGCTTGATAGGATTTTACAATTCTTGTTCGATAAATTTTCTTATACGGCGCACTGAACGACTTGCAACTTTGAAATAAATTTACTTGGTTATGAAAAGGCACGAAACGATTAACACGATAGGATAAACGGAAAAACTGTTAAAATTGAACGATAAACCTGATAGGATTAACGCACGATAGGATAGGATTAACGCACGATAGAACAGTATACACGCACGATACGATAGCATTAACGCACGATAGAACAGTATACACGCACGATACGATAGGATTGATACACGATACGATAGGATAGGATTGTAAAAAATAACGTTGCGGGTACTGTATAAAAAATACAAACATACGATTTTCTCTTAATTATCAGAAACGAAAGGGTAACCTATAAGTAAACCTTTTGCCAAATTAAAATGAAATTGAGCGGATAGTTTTTATGTTATCCGCCCTCATAGTTTGGTCCTGGAGACCTGTCTTGCCAGCCATTTTACATAGAGAACTGTATAGAATAAAAGGATGTTTACGAATCAAATTCAATTTTATGTGTGATCGATAAAAATTTTCCACTACCCTCATTAAGGTCATGAAAGGATCCCGCATATTTTTATTTCGCAAATGATAATTTCAATTTTAATTATTGACACTGCAATAAAAAATGCACGACGTTTATTTTTTGCGAATTGTCACGTCAAAGTCTCAACTGACGTCATCGTAAGACGTTGACTCCGACGTGGATAACGTCGATTTTGATATAGCGGCGAGATGATAAAATACTTCTGAACATTATTCTTAGGATTCCTTTCACTAAAAATAATTTGTATGTTATGTATTTTTTTTTTTTTTAGAATAAAAACGTATATGATATAAACCGTGTATTTAAACTGTTTACTCTGCCTTTGCGTTTTACGACGTTGAAACAATTTTCTTTAACACATGCGCAATACCCTGCGCAGAAGGCGCAACATTTTAAACCCGCAAATGACCTTATGGGCATTGACAACGAAATTCTCCGGATAAGAAAAATCCGCACCTGCATTTTCTCTTTTATACAATGATTTAGAATTACCTTTCTTTATTTTTTTTCCCTAATGGGAGTAATCTCCCGTAACATGAGCTCGTTTTGAAAATTATGGCAAAAAGAACCCAGTGTTTCCGAGGAAAACAAAAAAATATCTAAGTGATAAAGCGATATCGTTCTGCATCGACAGGCAGGTTCATATGGGGCTCAGAGCAAAAAAGAATAATATCCCTTCGTATTCTTTAAAACATTACTATTGAAAGTGATCAGTCAGGCAACGGATTGGGAGGGGGGCTTCCTTAACATATTTAACATATTTACAAGAAAAATATGTCAAAAATAAAAAAAAAAACAATAACTCCCATAATCTTTAACAGGCAAAAGACTTACTGGGCAAAACGTTTTATTCATTAATTTTCATACCTGTTGTTTATATGTACATGTACCTTCGTTAGACAATAAGATTATTTCGAAATTGAAATGACAAACATAGCAAAGTCAGAACTATCATTGTCTCACTTTTCATTTGTTTGTAACAGAGACACTGAAAATGATGTGTTCCTTTTGCTCTCCTAGAACACTTGTAAAGGCTAAGAAGTAATAACAAATTTTTATAAACTTTTGTAGACATCTTAAAGACATTTGTTATAAAAGTTGCCATATAAAATAATTTTTATAGATATATTTTTGTTTTGAAAGGTAACAAAAATCAAGGACGGTATCTCTGAAAAAGGAAACAGCAATTTGAGGTTCACACCTGTTATTTATATTAGCCCTATAGATTATTTTCGGTTGGATATCATACAAAATCAGTTTACAATACTGTGTATCATTTAATTTATAGTCACCTATGTCACTAATTGAAAATTTACTAATTAGAACTATTAATTATTGCGATTTATTCCTTGAATTACAATAAAATCAATGTTAAATGCGAATTATATATTTTTAAAATTATATTTGAAATAAGGATTTGGAAGGGACAGATGTGCCTGTAGCTGCCCATTTAAATACATATAAATCCAGTAATAAATCTATATAATTTTGTACAGACAATACAATAGAATCAATGTTAAATGCGAAATATATATTTTTAAAATCATTTTTGAAATAAGGATTCGGAGGTGTCAGTTGTGCCTGTAGTTGCCTATTTAAATACAGTAAAACACGCTTATAACGAAGTGCCAGGGACGGTCCAATTTGCTTCGTTATAAACGTAATTCGTTATATCCGTCAAGTTTACAACATATAATAAAGCCACGGGGAATGAAAATCACTTCGCTGTAAGCGTCAATTCATTATAAGCGTGTTCGCTATAACCGTGTTTTACTGTACATATAAATTCACTAACGAAAATATACATAAATTTGTACAAAAACCAGGAACGTTACCAATGCCCTTAAAATCATTTCTTTTTATTCATTACCCTGTCCGGTCTAAATCTTTCATTCTGTATTGATATATCATTTTTTTATAAGAAAAGTGAAATAAAATGGCAATAACTTTCCTAAAAGTTAGTATCTTCGTAGAATTAACAAGTTTTAAAGTTGCTCTGTATACCTTGAAATAGTTTCTCAAATCAGCAGAAAACAACTTGATAGCAGGATAGCAGGTACCATAGAGAAGGAAGATGCATAAAGAAGTATATAAGTCCAATAGGTGAAGAATAAGCAAATTGATGAAAAAATAAGATTTTCTGTAATTTAATTCATTGGATATGAAAAAAAGGCTGATTTGAAATCGGGATCTTCGGTTCACATGCCCGATACTTTAACCACTGAGCTCTGATGATATGCAAAGAAATCAGTCGATATAAACAACTTTACAAAACCTTTGTGTCATACAAAATATTAAAGCCATGATGTAGTGAGGTACCTTCAATATATAAATTTGTTTTGTTTGATTTAAGAAGACAGGATCATGTTTACACATAATTCATTATAAAAAAATAATTGTTTTCGCATTACACATGAGTAAATTGGTTATAAAAAAACTCTCATACTAAATTGAAAATTACGAGTTGGAGACCCTGAACAATTACCAGGGATTTTTAATAAGAAATATTTTTTGAACAAAATTCTAACAAAACGTTTTACTTACACATGTATTTTTCATTTAAAATGAAATTAAAGATCAACATGATTTTAATTGAAAAAGAAATAAGCAATCAAAGCATGCTATTACGTAAAATGATTGGTTTAAAAATAAGAAAATGTTCTTCTAAAACTCTTATGGGATTTTCTATTGAAAGGTTTGTCCTGCTGGCGCAGTTTACATGTAGATCTTTATAATGTATTAATTGCTGGATAAGAAAAAAAATCCTGTCAAATACAGCTAAATTTAAAGCCATGCAGTACCATATATGAACAATGAAAATTTTGATTATTAGATTTTAATTAGATAAATTATTATATCAATTGTAACATTACCGGTTTGACAAAAAATGCAATATATGGGACAGTTTAAAAAATAAGGCGATAATCGTATGACCGAACCCAACATTACACTACTGGCTTTGAAAACCCCTGTCCATATGAAAATCCCCTGTCTTTCCCTGTCACCCCCTGTGTTTTCCCTGTCATCCCCTGTGCACCCCCTGTCATCCCCTGTACACAGCCCCTGTACACCCTGTAATCCCCTGTCAGCCACTGTACACATCCCCTGTGTGCCACTGTAAGCCCCTGTCACCCCCTGTACGCCCCTGTCACCCACTGTAAGCCACTGTATGTCCCTGTACATGCCCCTGACATCCCCTGTATGGTCTTTAACTGCTTGCTAATGTAAAAAAAAATGTTTTTAATTATGTTCTCGGGTTTTCCTAAATACCGGTATATATTTAGAAGTTTCTGATACATATGGAAATAGAAAGCAAGAAAAGCATTCATGGTTTAGACGGTGTTTGTTTTTCTTTATATTTCATATAGGTCAATATTGTTACAAACGTGAATAATTCTGACTCAACATCGACGCATATCAAAATAAATATATACCGATAAACCGCTTATTTTATTCCAAGACCGTGTTTTGTAATTTGTAAAAAAATATATATAAGTGGAAGATGAGTGCGAGAAATCTGCAACGTTCTGTGCCATGTAGCCTGCCTGAGTTAAAGCGCTTAATAACACACCATGATTAGCACGTGCATATAATCACACATTGACCGAAATGCTCACCTATATTTTGACTGTTTCCCTGGTGTAATGATACATAGAATAACATGGTCCCAATAAAATGCATGTTGATTCTATTTAGCAGGAAGTTAATTAGTTTAAATATCTAAGTCATGTAAATCGCAATCGTAATATTTGTTGTCAACCATTGTTTTTTCTCTGATAAATTATGAGAGAGAGAGAGAGAGAGAGAGAGAGAGAGAGAGAGAGAGAGTTGATTTTTTAGGAGGGAGAATTAGTCCTTTAACTTTTATGAGAGTTTGTCCAGTTTAGTAATTCATATGCATTATTGTATAGAATTATCTTC
>WFKH01010211.1:10386994-10400941 GCA_016163765.1 Magallana hongkongensis | reverse complement strand
CCCCCCCGGCGAATCTCGAGCCTTTAAGTGTTAGCATGATTATTTAAATATCATTAAATTATGAATGAAAACATATTATTTTTAAAATTAAGATAACAGTGTGTCTTGTGAGTCGGCGCTCTGTTGAGTGCAAAAATTTATTTATAGCTTAAACTATAACACATGCGAGTTAAATAATTAAACTAAGAAAAAAATATTGAAATTAAATAACAGAAAAGGCTGTTACATGTATAAACAGTCAAAAACCGTACAGGGGGTGTCAGGGGCATGTACAGGGAAATACAGTGGCTTACAGGGGATGACAGGGGCGTACAGGGGGTGACAGGGGCTTACAGTGGCACACAGGGGATGTGTACAGTGGCTGACAGGGGATTACAGGGTGTACAGGGGCTGTGTACAGGGGATGACAGGGGGTGCACAGGGGATGACAGGGAAAACACAGGGGGTGACAGGGAAAGACAGGGGATTTTCATACGGACAGGGGATTTTAGAGCCAGTAGTGTTATTTATAATAAACTTTTAAAAATCAATGGCAAGTACATATGTAGAAAACGGTATCAATCATGAAGGAAATGTTAAAATAGTGTTGACAATTAATATAATTACATATAGTCCAATAATAAGTAATGTTTGATGAGAAAATTCAAATGAGGATAAAATTATTGAAAAGTGTATTCATTTTTTTTTTTTTAAATTCCTATAATTTATGCAAATGATAGAAATATCATTGATACAGTGTATAAGGAACTTGCACTCTTTCTTCAATGTACTATATGGTATTTTGAGTCCATCTATGTTTGTGGTATTTTTCATTAAACGCTTTCTGAACAGTACCTGCTTGCAATGTAAGGCAAATTTCATACACAGTGAGCTGAATGTTCTTAATGAAGGTTTAGAAGCATGTTTCAAAGTCTGCAATATCATTACAACTTTGTTTAGACAAAATAAATATACTGTAGAATAAATCTTAGTTTTTGCTGTGTGTGACATAGTGTTTGATCTCTTTATGTCTTCCAACCTAAAGTGAATGTATTGCACCTATTTTAACCAAAAATAAACAAATATGTTGGGTTTTTTTAACATTTCATCCTTGTTAAAATTGCATGTACCCTAACATTTTTTGCCGATGATTTATTCTGTTTTCAGGGCTTCTCTTAGTTTGTAGTTATTAAAAAATAAGCTCAACAATCTTAATATTTTCCACTTTTATTGCAATAAATTAACATTCATATTTACAGTTACATTCAACTCGACACATAAGAAATTTATAATTAACAGTTCCCACAAAAGATAAGCCATCATTTAACAGAGCAGTATATTGTAAAAATTTTTACAAACTACTCATTTACTACTAGCAAAGCTCCACGTGAACCAATGCTTTAAAAACAGGTCACACTCGCTGGCAAACGCATAAACTTATTCTTAGCGACGTCGACGTTCGTCAGGGTGTTTAAACTGTGTATTAGACGCACTGAAAGGGTGAAAGCCTTACAGGTAGCGTAAACTGTTTTCTACGAATTAATTAAACCTAATTCATATACACAAAAAGATAAAGAACTACAAGATGTTATGTATTTCAAAGTAGCTGTATACATGGTAACAAATTTTGATTTTTGGTAGACGTTTCATGAGTTCGCCAAAAGTTTAATAATCTCACACGTTGGAGATTCGGGAAGTTGAAGCTGTCATTTTTTAGACGGTGTATTTAAGTTTTAATAAAGATGTTGATATGTAACTCACGCGTAAGCAATTGGTTGTATGTACATAATTAATTTTATGCTGCAGTCACATCTTACCGGATAATGCTAAAGGACGTCAAGATCAGTATGATGAAGCGTTGAAATCAGATAACAATCAAATGATTACCGAAGACGTTCCTTCAAGCAACAGTTAGCTAACAGATTTCAGCGACTATATGTAAAAACATTTACTAGTCAAAACGAAAGGTAAACGTGTGAAAAATTGACGAAACTGTTTTGAACTAAAGACCAAGGATTGTTTATCGGCTACCTTACAGCCAGACCGATGTACCTTTTGACGGCCGGTAGTTGTCCGTTTGTGTCTCAGGCCCAATGACAACAACGGACGTTAACAGAAACGTACTGGCTAAATATAAGAAAGGGACTGCATGTTTATTGTACAAAAAGCATAAACGCATTCATGCAGCTACCGATCCTCAAACTGAGTGGTAGTATCTGTTCAAAATTCTGACATATTTAAAGCTGTCTGACGGTAAGAGTGGATATCACCGGACCATCTTTGACATTGACCGTATTTGATGAAAAAATGACTAGAAACGCATACAAATGGAAACAAACCTATTGGAAAAATTGTCTCCCAAATGACGTCTTTTAGCATTATCCGGTGAGGTGTGACGGAGTATTGAGCAGGACCATAGCTACACGTCTTTAATCCAGTAAATGACTAAGAAAAGGGCTGACAGGGTGATGAACTTTTTTTCAAACTTAAATAATAAAATTCTTTCAACGATGCTTATTTAGCCCAGATGCAGATGTTTTGATATAGTGTCATACATCGTAATGTACTGGGTATTCAGTATTGCTTAAAAATCTGTAAGAGGGTCCAGGAAACATTTCTTGAGTACGACAGCAACATGCATACCTGTAGTTTCAGACTACAAAGAAATATGATATTAATTTATTCCTTGACTATTGTCTGCTTTATAGCTCTATAACTTTATTATGTTTGAGTGGCGGCTGATTTCGTGTAGACTATTTCATTTCATGGCATTTGTAAGAAAGCCTAGAAGGCTCATTCGATATTCGAGATTTGAAATACGAGATTCTAAATACGAGATTCGAGATTCGAAATTCGATATTTAAACTGACCAATCAAATTATACATATGAACCCTGTATTCTAGCGACACCAAACTGTTTTAAATAAAGATTATCCGTTCAGTCTTTGACTTACAAATAAATGTCATATTAACTCTTATATAATTGTTATACAGGGTGTCCCAGAACATCTGATATGATTTAAAATTCGTATAAATTAAATAATCGTTGGCCAAAGCTTGTAAATTGTGACTCAAATAAAATGTAAAATTATTTATTTTTTTTCTACAAAATGTTTGAGAGAAAAACGTGCTTTTCCTTGATTATGATATTTCGAAAGTGCATCACATTTCTTTGGTTGAATAGAATTCCATTCAAAATGAATCGGAGAAGAGTGCAGACATCTTTCGTTTTAAAACTGTATTATCAAACACAGACTCCAGATATAGTCGAAGGAATTATGTAAAAAGAATACCCTGGGTAAAACAACTTAACAAGCAATATATTCTTTAAATAGTGAGAAGATTTGTGAAAATAGGATCCGTACAGTGGCTATTGTGAGGAATTTTATTTATCAACTTGATGTTGTCATTGATCACAAAGGACACCATTTGGAGCACTCTCTTTAAATTTGGTGTGTTTTTATAAACAATGCTCCATTTTTCAAAAACTTATGAATATTTGTGAAATTTGTTGAATTAAAATTTACAGCATATACATTCATGAGAATGCATTGATTTTTTTGTTAAATATTTAACCAAAAGATATTCAAAGAGTAAATGGTATCAGATATTCTGGGACACCCTGTTTATTGGTTAACTTTACTTTGATGAATTATTTATATCAGTATAAATAATAAGATTAGTGATAATATCGTATGCTTTGTGAAGTCATTTTGCATGTCCTTTGTATATCCCCTCATGATATGTTTTAACCCGGAGTGTATTCGTCCCAGTTGTGTTTAAATCGGTTCGTGAAGAAAGATAATCTTTAAGAAATTGTTTTAATCTTAATAATGAAAATTATCGGTGGTTTCAGCTATGATAGAAATTTAGTTATACAATCAAGCTATCAAAATAGAGATTATAATGAAGTAAAGACACCATGATTTAAATCATAAAGTTCTGAAAACCATAGAAGATTTACACCTTAATAACAAGAATTTAAATACGCATAGTGTATTGTAGTGTATTTATCTCATGATTGAGAGTACAGAGAGAAAGATGGAGAGAAAGATGGAGAGAGAGAGAAATATGTTTATTGGAGTGGGGTGGGGGGGTGTGAATTTTAGTAAAGATAAGTAATTGGACGCATAAGACGTAAACAAACGGTAACATAAGATAGGACAATTTTGATAATTTATTTAAATTTCGACAAACTTGATACTGATCATGTGTGAAAGCTACCTTTGACGTCTAGGCATGCCCCACATCACATGCAGTTTCTGTATTCGATGATCCCCCTTACAAAAATTTCAAAATTAATAAATTTACACATCAACATTACTAAAATTAGGCATTAGACCAGACCCTAGAAAAGATATTATACATCGTACCCCTCCCTGTTGAAAATATTTCTGGATTCACGCAAAAATCTCTCTACAATAACATCGATTTTGCACAACAGGGCTGAATAAACCTCGGGTTTTAAAAAAAAATTAGAGTGAAATATAATTTGGTTTAAACGCATCAGGAGTAAGTGCACACAGGGCGAGAGATTTGCGCCACATAGCATCATTTAAGATAGGGAAAAATAACATTTTTTTGTAAGTGCGAGCATGTACGGAAGTGTTTTTATTTAGAGTAGTTTGATATCGCAAAGATGCAGGTTTTTAGATCCATGATTTGATTGGTTAATTTATATATTGAATCTCGAATTTCAACTCTCGAATTTTTAATGAGCTTTCTGGGCTATATTTAGGTATACAACGAAAAAGGATTTACAGTATCTGATGTTTGAATTCAAACTCTTGTGTTATTTATCCCTAGGATTTGAGGGTTTACATTAGTGGTATCTGATGGACCAATTTTATCCCTGGGTAAGCGTTTTGGATCGTCCTTCCTTTGGGGTGTTATTCCAACTTAAAGGTAGTTGTTTTATACAAGGAAAGGCAGCCTCATACGTGGCACTTACTCCTAATGAAGGTATTAAATTGCCTGCTCTCCCCTCACTTACCTGTCGGAGCGATAAACAGATACGAAGAGAGGTTAAACTTTTAGGCATTTATCACTTCCCTTGGTTTTTCCGGAGTATGCATTATGTGTATTTATAGATTGTGACCAGCAAAATGTTATGTTGATTTAAAATATTAATTTTAAATTAATTTGTTGCTAATATTTGTTGTAGCTGGGAATAAATGTAATGCATAAAACCTATGATGTAAACAAGTGTAGTAACTGTGAATAGTTAAATTTTAAGAAGTTACCGTGATCAAAAATGGAAAATCTGTTAATTGCTGCAAATATTTGGTGTATCTGGGATTAAAGATAATGCATAAACTGATGAATTAAACAAGATGTAGTAGCTGTGTTTAGTTAAACTTGACAAACCTGCCGTGTTCAAAAAATGAAAAATCTGTATCCTGTTCATAAATTATTGAAGCATGCACTTTCCTTTTGTCAGACATTTCCTCAGAAATTTTTTACATGGTTTTATTGTACCAAACACTATGAATGTTCAAAAAAGGAGAAAGTCTACGGTATTTTGAGACTTTTTCTTATAGGTGTAATCAGGTTTGCTTCCGCAGAAAAGATACTCTTAGCAAGCAGCGCATGATATCTTGAAGACAGTATTCTTCAGAAACGTAGAATAAACTTGGGGTCCATTGTATTTCATATACATTCAACACGTATACGGTTCGTTTGGCCCATTTAAAGGCTTGTAAAATTATTCATTGTACGTCTTCCCGACTGTACGGATCCTAAAAAGGATTTTGCACGGTAGGCTGACCGATTCGTATGAAGCGCTACAATTCTCAGCGAACGCGCTATGACACTAGTAGGGTCTATATCATGATTGAGAGGACTGAGAGGACGGGCTGCACTGCCCGCAACTTTGCATACATATATCGTACTAAACTATACACAGCCAATAAATCTCTTGACTCAAAAATTAGATAAGCCATAAATATATTTTAAAAACGTTGATAAAAAAGAATGTTTTCATCCGTTAAGTTCGTCCTTCAAATAACTCATGAAGGAGTAATAGGTTCAGAAGTTGAAAATTGCATTGCTAGATATAAATTGTTAAATGCGTCAAAGAATAAAAACCAGTATAATGAAGTGATTGTTCCTCCTTATAAATATGTATGTATGACATATATAAGAAGGCTGTGGGATCTGGTCAGGGACTTAATTCTACACTTGGTAGGAGTTTTAATTCTATGTAATGTGCCATTCCTATGCGTATATTACACATGTTTATAATTTATTTTCATCTCCAATCAATCACCGTGACGGAAAACGTGATTGTTAATTTTATCTGCTCATTAAAAATCTTTGTTTAGAAACTCCGTTTATCAATCCCATTCAATAAATTACGACTATAAATGACCAGTGTTGATTTCAATAAACACCTATCATCGCACACCTGCCGTTACCTCCCTGATCTTCTATATAGTGCCGTTAATAATCTTTGTTTATGAACAGAGAGTGGTGTGTTGGAAATATTTTTTTTTTATTTTAATGGTTTTAGAGCGGATTCCTTAAACAATTTAGTCTGGAAGGTGTGGTTTGTAAAATATTATTTGTTTCATTGATATATGCACCACACAATGCAATCGAAGCATCGTATTCATACAAAAAAAGTTTGAAATTATGCATTACAAACACAGAATATGAACAAAGTTCAACAATACGACAATTGTTTGAGGTTTTTTATATTTAATCGAAGATATGAAGCTTTTTTTGTTGGCTTTAATTATCATATTTGTCAGACTTAATTAGTTTAGGATAATTAAAATAGATATTCTTATTAAATGTGATATGGATGTTATTCATCGAAACTGTCTTGCAATCTAAAGGTTGCAATGTGAATATGAATATTGAAGTTTAACCAGTGTATAATGTAGCGTTGTTTTTGGATGTCTAAATTGCAAAAATAAGTTATAAACACGAATAATTGACTTTAAGTGGAATATGAAACATTTCCTAATGCAATTCTTTGTCTTTGATATTATTTCCTCTGGTATGTTTTTTGTGAACATTGTGATTGACATAAATGTTTTTTATGTACTCATTAAGGAACCTTGGTTTCAACCAGATAAGCGGGATCGACAGGAATGCCTTTCAGGGATTACCACAGCTTGAAACATTGTAAGTAAACACAAATCTATTACTTCATTTATCACCATTATGGCAAAAATCGAATCAAAAAGGCAGGCTGGATTTCTGTTGCTCACTACACAACAGAACAACAGCTTTATGAAAAAAATCCTGCCTGCAATCTCTATGCAGGGGTATTTGTTATCTTTTCTAATAGTCTTGATAAAACACTTAGCATGCCTGAAGTTCAAAAAATTGCAATCGATGCCTTTTAATACAATTTGCATCATATGATACAGAATATATTAAAGTCTTCATAAACAGTCATTATTTAAAATGGTAGATCATGACAGTTTACAATATATAGTTTATAGAAACTATAGAAATTACATATTTTATAATTTGTCAACAATATCCGTGGTATACAATAAAATTCAAAATTGCATAAATACATCAAATAAAATATTTCAGCTGTGGTTCCAGAACTTAATTAAAACCCGAAATGTCAATAAATTATATTTATATTACTGACAATTTCTTGTAATTTTCAAATCAATTATATTGGTTGTTAAAGCTAATCCCACATTGAAAACGCTTATACGTTCAAATGACCAAATCATTTAAATGTTAATTTTATCGAGATTGTATTTCATTTTCATTTTTGTACTACTTCTGAGTTATATAAACACTTAGATATATTCAAAAATCAAACTGCGTCTTCATAAAAAAAAATAATAATAAAAACACAGCGCATTTTCACTTGATTCAAATGAAAGAAAACCAGTGGTGACACGTTCTGGAACTTGAAGTGTTTGTAGAAACGATTTAGGAACGAAGTTATTTCACGAGCCTTAAAATGAATGGAACTTATTGTATTCTTTGGTTGTTTCTTCTGTATGGGGTGTGTTCTATTGGTATGACTGATGGTTGTCCCGCTCGCTGTTCTTGCTATCATGGGATAACGTGTGAGATTGTGGATTGCGGGGGACAAGGCTTTCAAAGCGTTCCGACGGGGCTACCAAATGATACATGTAATCTGTAAAGCATTGCCATATTTTGACGATAATGATAACCAATTAAATAATTTAAGTAACGAATGTGAAATTAACTAACTACTATTAAGTAACTGATACATAATGCCTGTGTCAAGCTTTAAAATTGGCTGATATATCTTTTAACAATAACCATATTATTATAACTTAAGGGCATTGGCAACGAAATCTGCACCTGCATTTTCTCTCTTATACAATGATTTAAAGTCATGGATTAATGGTTGTGGATTAATATCCCGTAATATGAGCTTTTTTTTTAATATTATGACATAACGCAGTGTTTCCGAGGTAAATGAAAAAAATCCCAAAGTACAGCAAACATCGTAAGAAAGATTTTGAATGGCCATTTTTTATTCCTTAAAACCTTACTATTGAAAGTGATCAGTCGAACAACGGGGGTAAGGGGAGGGATGGATGTGGATCAGACCTACCTAACCATCTTCAACAAATTGACAATTAAAAATATTAAATGAAAACGATAACGCCGACAATCTGTAACAGGCAGTATACATAGTTGGCAAAACGTCTTATTCATTAAGTTTCATGCCTGTTGTTTTGATATTATACATGTAGTACGATACATTAGTATATATGCATGGAATAATATATTCTGAGAAAGTATTCATAGTTACCATGGTTAGACAATAAGATTATTTCCAAATTGAAATGATAATCATAGCAAAGTCAGAACTATCATTGTCTTACCTTTTATTGGTTTAATTGCCGCAGTTGGGACACTATTGAAGATACCTTAAAGTCATTTGTTATGAAAGTTGCCTTTTACATTAATTCTATTTTGTTTGTGTGAAAGGTAACAAAATCAAGGACGGTAACTTAGGAATAGGAAACAGCAGTTTGAGGTTCATACTTTTTGTATATACATGTATTAGCCCTATATTTCATATTCGGTGGGATATCATACAAAACTAACTTGCAAAAGATTGTATCGTTTAATTTATAATCACTTACATATAATGTTTGTCACTACGCGGGGGTGTTTAGGAAGCATATGGGCAATTTAGCGTCTTATTTTGACTGTTATATTCAAAATCGTGAGACTGAATAACTGTTTTGAATCAGATCAAAAACTTAGTATCATCCTTTACAATTGATGTCAATGCAATAAAATCGGGAAGTACACTACTGCCACATCGGTGCATTATCACGTGACACCTATAAATAGCTTACGTATATTCCTTAACATAAAATGAGTTAGAACAACACTACCCCGCGGTTTCCAAAATACAATAAGCGTACCATGTGAAGGTAAAACATCTCAGTTTGATCAAAATTGCTGCTAGAATCCTATGTTCATCTTAATTAAATATTTATTCATCCGGTTCTCGAAAAACCTTCCCAACTTTTATACAATTTGCACGGAAAACGGTATGTTGCATCAAACCAACACAAAACATAGGATTCTTGCAGCACTTTTCAACTTAAGCATTAATCAAACTGTCGATAAGTGTAAAATTTGAAGTTCAATATATACGGGGTAGTGTTGTTCTTGTCGTATTTTTATATCGTAAACAACGACAGAGGAAAGCCTGGCCAAGAAATAAAAGCAAATTTACATACCTTTTAGCGAATGATTGATAAAACTAACATCTCTCCCAGTATTCTTATGTTCAATTCTCAATAAATCACACCGAAATATTTTATTAGTGTCCTTAGATTACTTATATTTTGAATCTGGTTACAATGCTCTCTGATCAAATTTACACGACATTCAACTTTCAGTGATGACGTCATCAATGTGTAAATCTACCTAATACAATCAAATTTGTGAAGAAAATTGTCTTCAGTATTTTTGTATTTGTATTTGCCTACGTTTTGTTGCTTAAATATTTGAATATTTACATAATAACTAAGATTTGTGATTTCACGGAATTACATGTAACTCAGATTTCATATCCTTCCTTAACACCCCCGCGTTATTAAAAAATTGCTCATTTGAAATATTGATTATTACGATTTATTCCTTGCAGAATACCTGCGTAAATTGGTTCAAAAAAATTTCATAATATTATGAGTTGGAGACCCCGAACAATTAGCAGTAATTTCTAATAGGAAATATTATTTTGAACAAAATTCCAACAAAATATTTCACTTTCACATGAATTTTGCACTTACAATTAAATCAAAGATCAACATGGTTTTAACTGAAAAAGTATATGCATTTATAGCATGATGTTTCGTAAAATGATTGGTTTAAAAGTAATAACATGTAATTTTGATTAACCCACCTTTGTAAAAGGTACAAATTTAAAGAGGACGATATGTTTATTTTTTTCATTCTGTAATTAAGGTATGGAATATACTTTTTTAAAAATATGTTTTAATAATAGGCCACACCTTATTAATTTAGATTGCGGGCTCTTCAAGTACATATAAGGAAATTTCTATTGAAATGTTTATCCTGCGAGAGAAGTTTACACGTAGATCTTCAAAATAAATAAATTGCTCGAACAGAAAACAACGTCAAATACAGTTAAAATGAAAACCATGCAGTTCCAAATAAATAATGAAAATTGTGAAAATTATAATAAGATAAATTATTATATCAATTATAACGTTACCGTTTTTTTTTCTGACAAAAAATGCAATTTTGGGGACAGACAAAAAGAACCCAGCGATAATCGTATGAGGGACACTACATTATTTATATTAAACTTTTAAAAATCAATGGCTAGTTCACATGTAGAAAACGGACGGTATCAACCATGAAGGCAATGCGAAAAAGTGTTGAAAATTAATATAATTAATTACAATAAAAAGAGTATACACTTTTTTTTTAATTTATAAAATTTAAGCAAATTATAAAAATATTATTGATACATTGTATATGGAACTTGCACTCTTTCTTCAATGTACTCTATGGTGCTCTTGGTCCATCGATGTTTGTAGTATTTTTCATTAAACGCTTTCTGAACAGCAATATACTGCAATGTTCATCCACATTAAGCCGAATGTTCTTATTGAAGTTGTAGAAGCATTTGTCAAAGTCTAAAATATCATTACAATTCTGTTCAGACAATATACATAACAGTGGCATCTCAGAAAATGGCACAATATACATGTATTTTGACTTTGGAAAGTGTCAGAAATAGTTGTAACAGTATGAAGGGGATGAAGGAGGGTTAACCTTTACAAACAATCAATATCTTATAGCACATGAAATCGTCCTGCTCCATCTAGGATAAAAAACAAACGTGATCCAAACGTGATCGTATATTGAATTTTATCGGCAAACGCTTTGCCCCCCCCCCCCCAAAAAAAAAAAAAAAAAAAACAAAACAAAAAGAAAACAAAAACACAATTAATTTTACTGTGGCAGAACTTCGAGTGTTTGAATACAAACTCAGATGAATTCTGCAAATGTAACCAAGTTTGCTACATGTACCACAGAAAAAATATTCTTAGCAAGAAGTATATATTGTTCTTAAAGACAATAGTATTCTTCATAAACGTACACTGTTTTTGGCAAATTGTACGTGCACATTCAACGCGTATACGGTTCGTTCGGCCCAGTGAAAGACTTGTAAAAGTATTTGTTTTGTTTTCTTAACTGTTCAAATCTTAAAAACAATTACAGTTAGATTGGTTAACCGCTTCTAATGAGTCGCTTCAATTTCGGCGCTAAAATAGAACTAGTCGGGTCTGTATTATTATGATTAGGGACTAAGAGGGCTAAAACTACTTGCGCCTTTGCATACATACTGATTCCTATAAAAAGTTTATACATTTTTTGACTTGCAAATTGAATAAATGTATTTAAAAACAGTAATAAACCAATTAAAATTTCCATACGTCAATATCCTTTTATAAAATTCACGAAGACAGAGGGTCAAAAGTTAAGAATTACATTTATATATATAAATTGCTGAGTACGTAAAAGGATACAAGAACAAACGGTATAAATGAAAAACATGTTCCCCTTTATAAATGTCTATGTATGTCATATATAGTCGAGCTGTAAAATCTGATTCTAGACTTTGTACGGTGATTATTCTACGTATTTAACAATGTATCATGTATATATTTTCTTTTTATCTTCAATCACTCGCCGTTATGGAAAACATGACTGTTGATTTCATATTGTCCCTTAAAATCTTTGTTATGTTACTGTTTATATTGATACTATTCAAAACCCGTGTTGAGTCGCTTGTCATCACACATGTCCGATTACATCACTTGTCATCCGTTTATAGTGCCGTTATTAACCTTTGTATATGAACTGAGTCGCCCTTGCAAATGTTATTGTCATTTAAATTTAAACCACGTGGTTTTGTTTGACCCTTTCAGTTTAGCAGTAAAAATCGTGCCTCGTGGTTATAGTTTATTTTCTAGAATCCGGGTACTTGTAGTTAAATATAAAATCTAGACGTTTTTTGATTTTAAACATTATCTTCATTAATTGGTAGGTAAACTGATTTCTAGATATAAATATGACAATAGAAAATATAGCTTTTTATCTGATGTTGCAATTACAAATGACAATAACAAACTGTCAAAAATGTCAAAAATCAATAAAGCAAAATACGAATTTAAAGCAGGGTAACACGGACCTCTAAAAAGACAAATAGCATGCTTAGTAGTGCACCTCCCCCCACTTCTACCGCGGCCAACGCATTTTATTTATTTCAAATTTAAAGGGGCATGGTCATTTTTCGATCAAATTCTATTTTTCTGTTTTTATTATTTACAATGCTTAAGGAATGCATTTCCAATGACCAAATGAAGTTGGAAAGTCCGTAGATAAGTTTTAAGCAAGATACAGGGCTCACAATTCGTTGTCATGTAAACAAGGCTCGTGCCCTGTTTTTGTTTACATTAATTCAATATACCGGTAAATACGAAAGCCGAGAAGGATCATTCGAGATTCGAGATTCAAAATACGAGATTCGAAATACGAGATTCGAAATTCGAGATTCGAGATTCAATATCTATATAAACCAATCAGAAAGAAGGTTACAATCAAACAAATCAAAGCCAAAGAGAAACAAGATAACACATTCATCGCGTTTGTTAATGGTAAACTTTTTCAAGGTTAGACTTTGGAATTCAGACAGGGTAAGTCAAATACAGTGCTCTCTATACTTTTGTCATGTTCAACTTATTTATTTACAATGTGTATGTTCAGTCCACGTCATTGATGTACGGTTTTGTAAAATCTACCACGTGTTCTATTATAATACTTGTATAATATTAAAATACGTAGTTATTGTTGTCTTTATCAATGATAGATTTAGGGGGCCCACTCGCCCCCTAAAATAAATGTCGAAATGAAGTTTAACATAGTCCATTTGGCAATGAAATTGAACAACTCATTTTAGCAAGTCACACTCCCCGTGTGTTTATACTATAACTATAACTATTTTTCTAGCCTCTTCCCATGTTTATTATAATACAAGCTGTAATGTTTGACTCTTTTATTACATAATTCATTAATCGTTATCCCCTTGCGCAACTTGTTGCGAAGGTGATACAGCATCCTTGCCGGCTGACGTATTCAACACTATTAATGTTGAAGTAAATAAGGTAAATATTTATTAAAGTATCGTTAATTTTAAAAAGTTATTTTATGTACGACTTAACAACACTGACTTCCGGTTGACTACTGTGAAACTAAAGTGAAAGTAAACATTTGTAATCAACAACGTCAGACAACGTGATAATTTTTTTTTTGGTTTAAGGTGAGAAACAAACGTATTGTAGTAATAAATAGTAAACAATGTCCAAAGCTAAAAGTTGAAGCGGGCAGGAAATTAAATTTATCCCATATTTATCGAAACAAGCAGCGCAACCGAATTTCCTAATAGATAGTGAAAGAGTG
>WFKH01010211.1:10334352-10354717 GCA_016163765.1 Magallana hongkongensis | reverse complement strand
TGTTTAGTCATAATTGCTTTACCACTGGTAAATAAGTGAAAATTAATTCACCGGGGAATGGAACCATACAATAAATATTTATATCTTGTAAACAAATAAATAGGCGGACTATTTATTCCAAGGAATAATACAGCAGAGTAACAGACGTACAGTGTTTGAAGCTGTGATAACCCCTGAAAGGCGTTGCTGTCGGTCTTACTTATCTGATTGCCATAAAGGTTCCTACATGAGTAAAATAACAATAAATTAAAGTGATAAAGATAGACTTGGTAGTTTAAAATAAAAATCTAAGAAGGAAAAATATTATGCATACAAAGAATAAACAAGCATACATGCGGGTTTATATAAATGACTTGTTGTTTTTTCCTCTGTACTCATGCTTATGTTTGTAACATTTATAATAAATATGAAATTGATGTTTCCGATGAATGCTCGTTAAAACATTTTTAAATATATATTATTGGACCTATGTAATTACATTTAAAATTTGAATATTTTGAAATAAAAAATGTTGCATTGATATCAGCATTGACTATAATAAGTCTGACCGGTGAAGTACATCCAGTGATTGTCAAGAAATGAATGAATGTTTAGGTGAAAATGTATCCATTCTGAGGCTAATCTAATTCATGATTCAAAAATATCCTATAATTTGAAAATACGAGATAAACAGGTATCGCCTTAATAAACAGACAGACAACAGCCCCAAAATAAAATAATTAATAGTTAAGCAGACTCGTAAAATAAATTTAAAGGGAATTTTTCTGCACATCTTCGATGATCAAATCATCTTTCCAATGTGTGTACCCGAGACTTAGACATTATTCTTTTTATTCTCAATATAAACACACGGAAACCACAACATTATTTAAAACAGACAAAGTTCATCAGTTTATTTAAAAATTAAATACAACAGTGTGCAATAATTTATCATTTTAAATTTATAATCAAGGGAGTAATTGCAATAATGTCCATCGGAAAAAAGCTACAGTTAAATACTGCTTGAAGAGTGTATTCTCGATAGCAATAATCACTACTTCAAAAATACATTCCAAGAAACCATTTAAGTACAGATTATTTAGAACTTTTTTTATATAGTAATGTAATCTAAATCTACAAAGAACTAACATGTGACAGTGGACCTCAGCACAGGTATAATATTTAAACTTAATTCATTTTATTTGAATTTTTTGAAACTTGAATTATAAGAAATATTGTTTATAAATGATTACGGTCACTAGAACCCTACGATCAGCTAACTTCCGTAATGAGTACACTGAGTCACTTATTGGCGTTATGCGCACGTGTTATTTGCTTTTAAAAAGGCTGTTGATAACGATTTGGGGGCATCAGATGCAACTCTGCAACCATTATAGCTAAGGTTCTCTGATTTTTGGTTGAATGGTTAAATTTATCGGAGAAGTGCGACCAAGGCCTGATTTATTTGAGTAGTTTCCAGCAGCAGGCATTGATGATTCATCATTCTATTTTATTTTATTTTGAAAACACAAAATTAAGTGCATTCATTTATAGTCAACAGGTAAACTGGCAACAATTTTTATGAAAATGATATGCAATATCTGAAGAAATCTTATTGGCATGGCTGATTTCTCATGAGAGAGAGAGAGAGAGAGAGAGAGATGGGGGAGAGAGAGAGAGATGTCATAAATGTCTAAAATACGTTTTAAAATGAATTTATTCATCATGACAGAGGAGAGAAAGAATGGATGAGGTAGTTGTTTAACATAAAGAATCATAAGCTTTCTATAATACACAACTTAACTTTTAAAATTTGACAAACTATTGTAGTCTATTTAGAATAAAAATCAAATCTCAACATTTTTTATAAAAAATAATCAAGCTTACAATTAATTACATATTATTTTCTTAATAATCGACACATATAATCATTAATGTAATACCAATGACAATTTTCCTACAAGTTTAATTATTCTAATTTCGTATGTACACGAGATTTAAACTTCTTTTTCTGAAGATTGAAGTGTAATTGTATACACTTATAATCCAGTCTGGTCTGAACCTTTGCTTGATATCTTAGCCTATTTTCGATGTTTTTTTTTAAATAAATGTATGTATTGTTTTGTGAAAGAGAGAATCCATTCAGGGTTAATCATTTGGCCTAGTTGTGACAGAGTTATTTTTTTTGGCAATCAATTATTTACAGAGGACATACACATACATTGATTTGTGGGAAAAAAAATTCTTGCATTATGTATCTTGTCAGTTTCATTAATGATTTTATTTCAGTCACAATTTTTAATAAGACTGATTTGAAGTTCAAATTTTAAGTTTAAATTTGCATTTTTGTAGTCTCAAACGTTTTCCTTGTACGAATCATTTCTGTTAGAATCTTGACGAATGTATGGATACTTAGCCTTGCAATCACTAAGTGTATGACTGATAGTGTCTAAACCTTGGCTTTGAATGTTTTTGCTTACAAGAATATGATCTATAAAGGTACATGTATGTTCAGTGATCACTGTAAGTGCGTGTATTGTATTTGATAAGTTGTGTTCATAATTGTTTGGATCTCATCTGTAGAAATAAGGTTGATAACATTGACATTTAGACTGCCAAGAACTATCTTTTATATTTCAATTTAATTACTTTTAATGGATTATAGACGTTTTTACATAAAGGTACTGCTAGGAATTGGAATATGGTAAACACAGCATATAAGTACTTTTAATAGCGTATTTCAAGCTGTAATGTTTATGTTATTTGGCTTTATTTTTTTGTCATTACAGCACCCCGTGTGTGTTGTGATCATTAATGCCTTTCTTTATTCAGACTGGAATTGATATTATTTGCATCCATTAAAGTCACGGTGAAACTAAACACATCTAAGCATTGAACAAGATACAATAAGGAATAAATCTTGCTTCTTACGCTTCTTATATTGATATGCATAATATCAAAAGAATTCTCAGCATATGAACCTTAGTTAGTGTTATATTATCGGATTACAAGAGAATAGAAAAAAAAGTGCAAAAAATATATCAAAGAAATAAACCAGATTAGAAGAAAACTAAGTTGTTCTTTTCATTTCATCAAAGATAATTCGATTGCCTGTAGTACATGCAAATAGGCAAAAGTTTTAAAAAAAGTTATACAAGACTTTTTGAAGATGATGTGTTGTTTCATATAGAAAATTCCAATAGCAGCTTGGAAATAATCTAGTAAATAACTCTTTGTCTAAATTAGTAATGAACAGTTCAAAATGCTTATGGTATGCTGCCAATTGGTTGAAATTGTAAGTAAAATGTATCAATTGATTGACAAGTGGAATAGCTTAACCTTTTCACTAAAACCAGGTATTTGCATTAACTATAAGTATTTGATTCTATATTCAAGCATTTTCAAAATGCAATGTTACAGAAAAAGTGGCAAAACATGATTTCAAGATATTTTTCGCCAAAGTTTACTTGAAATTGTGCTTACAGCATGAAGAGTAATCAACCATACTTTTCTTAATCGTATCATTTGCCTGGTATGACAACTATAGATTTAAAAATCATTTACTTTAATGTCAAAACAGTTGAAAATAACATAGATTACCTTCATTATGCATTATGGTGAAATTAGAATTTGTATTATTTATTTTGTACCAAGCTTGCATTCTCTTTACCAAGTGGATGTATTTATAATACTTTTGTTTAAGATAGACGTAAACGTAAAAGAAAAAGAAGAAGACTTTTTTCGTCTGGATGTGCAACGTATGAAGCTGTGTTATACCCAGAAAGACATTCCTGTCGATTCTGATTATCTGGTTTACGGCAAAGTCCCTTAATGAATACATAAAACAAGCTTTAATGACAAATGACAAAGTTAAAAAAACCCATATCAATTAAGGAAATAATATTAGACTGAAAGTTATTTATTCCTATTTTATTAGTTTTGGTTGTAATTTAGACATTCGAAAGTAACGCTACAGTTGTAACATGTTATACTTCTTTATTAATATTATATTGCAGCCTTAAGGTTGCTAAAGAGTTTTCGATAAACAATATCTTCATCACATATGTACATAATACTTGATACTTCATATTACATGTGAAGAGATCATTTAATATGAATTTCTGTTTTCATCATCATAAACGAATTAAGTCTGACGGAGGAAACAGATGTAACAAACACAGAAAACTTAATATCCTGGATGATTTTTTTTTAAAACTCAAACTTCGTTTTAATAGTTATCGATTTAATGTATAATTCAAACTTCTCGTACTAAGATTTTATTTGTAGCTTACCTGAACTCTTGACGAACAAAAAAACTTATTCACCAATGTTTATTAATCCTTACCATTGTATTTGTGTGTTGGGGGGGGGGGGGTGTAGTTGTGTAGTACAGGTACCTCAATTTTCTCTTTTATCCTTAATTTTGCGTTTCCTTTAAATTCATTACATGTTCTCTAAAGAGTGGGGGTGCCTTTCTTCAAATTTCAATTTTCTATATGTTCACTTGAGAAAAACGCCTGTTGCGATAAGAAGTAGCTCCCCCCCCCCCCTCCCCAACCTTCCACGATGCTATGTCCTTGTATATGATGTATATGATCGTCAAGCAGTCTTAAAATTGAGTCAAAATGTTTATGCTGTTGTGATTAAAAACAGTGGAAAATAAAATGCTGCTAACATGTGTTTTTATATTACGCAGATAATTACAAATTTAGTTAACATGAATGATCTCTCTCTCTCTCTCTCTCTCTCTCTCTCTCTCTCTCTCTCTCTCTCTTATTCTGAAACATTTAAAACAATGTCAAGAATCTAGCAGTAAAATTAGTGAGTTTTATTCGTAATTTTTGGTAGGAGAAAGTTGTGGTTCATGGGTTCAACGCAATTGAATAAAATACAACTGTACAATACTGTCCATATTAACCAACGCGGGGGTGTTAAGGAAGCATATGGAATCTGAATTACATGTAATTTTGTGAAATCACAAATCTTAGTTATTATGTACATATTCGATTTAAGCAACGAAACGTAGACCAAAAACAAATAAAAAATACTGGAGACAATTTTATCACAAATTAGATATCACGTAAATTTACATATTGATCACGACATGACTGAAAGTTGAATGTCGTGTAAATTT
The DNA here is from genome assembly GCA_016163765.1 of Magallana hongkongensis. NCBI lineage: Eukaryota > Metazoa > Mollusca > Bivalvia > Ostreida > Ostreidae > Magallana > Magallana hongkongensis. Next base: position 10,349,604 of record WFKH01010211.1, on the reverse strand, counting down.
GATCGGAAAGCATTGTAAACAGATTCAAAATATAAGTAATCTAAGTAACTCTAATAAAGTATTTTGGTATGATTTATTGATAATGGAACAAAAGAATACTTGGAGAGATGTTAGTTTTATCAATTATTCGCTAAAACGTATGTAAATTTGCTTTTATTTATCGGCCAGGCTTTCCCCTGTCGTTGTTTAAGTTTTAAATCTAATAGTCTAAATAAGATGCTAAATTGCCCATATGCTTCCATAACACCCCCGCGAAATATAAAACTTTTATTTTGTAAGATTTGCAAGTAAAGGGGTTATCTTATTGAAGGATTAGTTTTGTTCTTGGTTTTGTTGACAAAGAAATCACTGTTCGCATGAATTGTAGTTACATGTATATTACCTCACATGCGCATGCTTTAAAAATTTCTTAATGATAAATTATACTTCCAAGTATGATATCGTAAAAGATGATAAAGAATAAATGATCCTTCTTAGGGACTCCCAGTTTTACTTGCCAATAATACCTTGCAATGCCATTAATTAAAAAAAAAACATAAATGAAATAATTTGAATTAGCGCTTACAAAACAGAACACTTACTATTATGTTATTTAAATCTGAAAACACATAAATGAAAATGTTCTACAAATATAAAAGGCGTCTCCGAAACATTAAATGATAAATCAAAATTTGTTTAGATACATGCTTAAAGTTAAATTAATAAATAAAATGTGTTGGCCTCGTTGGAAGTGGAGGGAGGAGCACTACTAAGCATGTTATTTGTCTTTTTAGAGGTCCGTTTTGCTTTGCTTTAAATTCGTATTTCGCTTTATGGATTTTTGAGATGGTTGACAGTTTGTTATTGTCATTTTTAATTGCAACATCAGATAAAAAGCTATATTTTCTAATGTCATATTTATTTCTAGAAATCATTTCACCCACCAATTAATTAAGATAATGTTTAAAATAAAAAAAACGTCTAGATTTTATATTTAATTACCCGGATTCTAGAAAATAAACTTTAACCACGAGACACGAATTTTACTGCTAAACTGAAAGGGTAAAAAAAAAAACCACGTGGTCTAAATTTGAATGACAATAACATTTGCAGGGGTGACTCAGTTCATATACAAAGGTAAATAACAGCACTATAAACGGATGACCAGTGATGTAACCGGACATGTGTGACGACAAGCGACACAGGATGAATGACCATCTTAAAGTTCTCCTTAAAGATAACTTAAAGGTGCTTAAAGGTAGCTTAAAGACGATCTTTAAGCCACCTTTAAGCTATATGTGTTGCTTAAAGGTGGCTTAAAGAAAGCGTAAAGATGGCTTAAAGGCAGCTTAAAGACTATCTTTAAGCCACCTTTAAACTTCCTTTAAGGACAACTTATAGGTCCTTAATGTCCAAACTTCTTTAAGCCACCTTTAAGCTACCTTTAAGCCACCTTTATGCCATTAAAAAATCTTTTAATTCAATATCGTGCTTAATTTACCAACAAAATGTATTAACTTTATGATAGAAAAGGTATTGAAAACGGTTGTTGTTCTTAGAAAATAAAATGAAAAAAAAAATTCAAAACGCCCAAGACGAGGATTGAACCCGGGACCCTTCGTTTACCAGCATCACCTCACTCCCTCTGCGACACGGCAACTTATATATTTTATAAGGTTTTTATATCCTATAAATTAGTGGCTATTGAATCAATGTATTGAGTGTGTATTTTTTACTTGAAAAGATTTTGACTTCCATTCACTTTGTAACAATCAATTATATCTAATTTATAAATTAAATGCATGCATGTATTTAGAATGAAATACGAAACGTGGTCGTCAGTGAAAAAAATATATTATACCTAAATGGAAACCGTTAGGCTTACTAGTACTTAGTTAATAAATTTAAACCAAGTAGATATAGGCTATGTTCATCTAATTCATAGCTAAATGAAATTAAATGCAAGGAAGAAGATGAGACTATTTCTTTAATTAAATGCCTGGAAACTATTAGCTAGGGTATTAGTTCTACGCAATTTCCCGGTTTTCATGATCACGGCGCCGTTCCAGTATGTATAAATTTAATAATATTGATTATTATACATTTACAACAGATGTAGAATAACAATTGAAATGATATATGTTTAAATGTTTAATTGTGTACATGATTTTTAAACTATCAATTCTATAACAAACAATATTACCAATTACCGGTGACGTATTTACTGCATGTGGCAATTGCAAATGATGTATGCATATACTTGTACATACAATTGTATGACGTACCAGGCTGGGTATGTGACATATTTACCCTTATACATATATTTAAATAATTAACCCCCATTTATGATCACCGGTACAGTAATTAATTAGCCTCTAGATTTTACTCTTATATACATGTATCTTTAATTTGTAGACGTAACATTTTTAAAACCCACAGCTAGGAAATAATACTTTGAAAATGAATTACAAATGTAAATAAACTTTCATTCACTAGACTTATCGTATACACATACATACTAAGATTTCAACGCCTTTAGAAACCCTGACACCTGTTGTGTATATCTTGTATATTCTGTGTTAGTTCCAGGGGTTTTCTTAACTTGGACAAACAATAGACTCTAATTAGATATACACAAACGAACAAAACTATGTCTAGACAAACAAAGCGGTAATATCCCGCCCGTTATAACCAAGGCAGTTGAGAGTCTTTTCATCTTTAACATGTATCTAGCATATCTAGAATTAGACCTAGAAATAATTAAAATAAAAAAAAATACATACCTTAAACCGATTAAATTAAATCATGCATTATTGGTTCATATTTTTATTTTGTTTAATAACCGGATGAACTAAAACAGAGAGAGAGAGAGAGAGAGAGAGAGAGAGAGAGAGATTTCACCTTCACCGATTAATTTATAATAGGAAACAAACATACTTTAATATAATTTCATGCGCAGATTTAGATACAGAGACTGCGCTCACCCCAACAATAATTTTGAAACAAAAACAAAAAAATTATAAAGATTTTATAACGGCAATCTCTGTCCATTGGAGCGGTGTTGATGATAGCGATCTGTGTTTAATGGAGCGACAATTAAAACCGCCCGGAACACCCCCCCCCCCTCTTCCTTGGAAATTATATCATCACTCGGATCACCCCCTCCCATCCCTATAAAAGAGCTTTTGCATTTAATATATGTTTTCAAGATGAATCTGTTCAGCTTGATCAAACCTGACTTAAAGGGAACTTAAAGATGGTGTAAAGACAACTTAAAGGGAGCGTAAATGCCACTTAAAGATACTTAAAGGTGGCTTAAAGATGGCTTAAAGGTGACTTAAAGAAGTTTGGACATTAAGGACCTATAAGCTCAGCTTAAAGGTGACTTAAAGGTGGCTTAAAGATTGTATATCCTTTAAGCCACCTTTACGCCACCTTTAAGTCACCTTTAAGGACTTGCTTAAAGATTGTTTTTCGCCCTGTGCGACTTAACACGGATTTTGAACAGTATTAATATAAACAGTAACATAACAAAGATTTTAAGGGACAATATGAAATCAACAGTCATGTTTTCCACAACGACGAGTGATTGAAGATGAAAAGAAAATATATACATGATACATTTTTAAATACGTAGAATAATCACCGTACAAAGTCTAGAATCAGATTTCACAGCTCAACTACATATGACATACATAAACATTTATAAAGGGGAACAATTTTAACATTATACCGTTTTGTTCTTGTATCCTTTCACGTATTCAGCAATTTATATATAGAAATGTAATTCTTAACTTCTGACCCTCTGTCTTCTTCGTGAATTTTATAAAAGGAAATTGACGTATGGAAAATTCCATTTGTTTATTACTGTTTTTAAATACATTTATTCAATTTTTGAGTCAAAAAATGTATTACCTTTTTATAGGAATCAGTATGTATGCAAAGTTGCGGGTAGTTTTAGCCCTCATAGTCCCTAATAATAATACAGACCAGACTAGTTCTATTTAGCGCCGGATTTGAAGCGACTCATTAGAAGCGGTTAACCAATCTAACTGTAATTGTTTTTAAAATTTGAACAGTCAAGAAAGCGTAAAACAAATACGTTTACAAGCCTCTCACTGGGCCGAACGAACCGTATACGCGTTGAATGTGCATGTACACTATGCCAAGAACAGTCTACGTTTACGAAGAATACTATTGTCTTTAAGAACAATATGTACTGTTTGCTAAAAATATTTCTTCCGTGGTACATGTAGCAAACTTGGTTACATTTGCAGAATTCATCTGAGTTTGTATTCAAACACTCGCAGTTATGCCACAGTAAAACACTGTAAAAAAAACTGCGATTGGAAAAACCGGACACTGATAAACAATAAATAGGTTTTCCATTTTTGAAAAACGGTAGTTTTATCAAATTAACCTAAATCAATTTACTACAACTTTAATTAAACAGTTTTGTTCATTTCATTTCTCATAACATTTAATCCAAGAGGCACCGAATATTAGGAACAAATGGACTAGGATATTTCAAAATTTGCTGATGAAAGAGCATAAAATACTTTTGTTTAATGGTATGTTTAATGTCCTCATTGCATAAAACAGTCTTTTTTTAAAATAAACATACATATACATGTATTATACGTTTTCTGTTTCAATTGTGTGGGTTTTTTTGGCCAAAGTGTTAGCCGATGAAATTCGAGATACGATCACGTTTGGATCACGTTAAACTTTGTTTTTATCCTAGATGGAACAGGACAATTTCATGTGTTCGAAGATATTTATTGTTTGTAAAGGTTAACCCTCCTTCATCCCCTTCATACTGTTACAACTATTTTTGACACTTTCCAAAGTCAAAATACATGTATATTGTGCCATTTTTTGAGATGCTACTCTAATGCATATTGTCTGAACGGAAATGTAATGATATTTCAGACTTTGACACATGCTTCTACAACTTCAATAAGAAAATTCAGCTTAGTGTGAATGAACTTTGCAGTATATTGTTGGACCGAAAATGAAATATAGGGCTAATACATTTATATACAAAAAGTGTGAACCTCAGACTGCGTTTTCCTATTTCAGAGTTACCGTCCTTGATTTTGTTACCTTTCACACAAACAAAACAGAATTAATGTAAAAGGTAACTGTCATAACAAATGTTTTTAAGGTATCTACATAAGTTTCAACTGCGGCATTTAAACCAATGAAAGGTAAGACAATCATAGTTCTGACTTTGCTTTGATTATCATTTCAATTTGGAAATAATCTTATTGTCTAACCATGGTAACTATGAATACTTTCTCAGAATATATTATTCCATGCATACTGTAGATTGGCAAATAATCACGATGGTTTTAATTTCACTATGTTCGCGATTTATTATTTTTTCCACGAAGTTAAACTCTCGTTAATACTATCATTAGTTTTCAAAAATGTTTAAATGCTTCTACTTAAACCGTTGCGACATTTCTTGCAGCGTGAAATTAAAACCATCGCGATTGGTACCTTTTTTGAAATCGTGAAATTTTAACACCGTGGAATTAAAGCGACTTAGAGTATATACTTATGTATCGTACTGCATGTATAATATCAAAACAGCAGGCATGAAACTTAATGAATAAGACGTTTTGCCAACTATGTATACAGCCTGGTACAGATTGTCGGAGTTATCGTTTTCATTTAATATTTTTTATTGTCAATTTGTTGAAGATGGTTAGGTAGGTCTGATCCACATTCATTCCCCCCCCCCCCTACCCCCGTTGTCTGACTAATCACTTTCAATAGTAAGCTTTTAAGGAATAAAAATGGTCATTCAAAATCTTTCTTACGACGTTTGCTTTTTGTCATAATATTAAAAAAAAGCTCATATTACGGGATATTAATCCACAACCATTAATCCATGACTTTAAATCATTGTATAAGAGAGAAAATGCAGGTGCACATTTCGTTGCCAATGCCCTTAAGTAATAATAATATGGTTATTGTTAAAAGATATATCAGCCAATTTTAAAGCTTGACACAGACATTGTGTATCAGTTACTTATTAGTAATTAGTTAATTTCACATTCGTTACTTAAATTACTTAATTGGTTATCATTATCGTCAAAATATGGCAATGATTTACAGATTACATGTATCATGGGTATCCCCGTCGGAACGCTTTCAAAGCCTTGTCACCCGCAAACCACAATTTCACACGTTATCCCATGATAGCAAGAACAGCGAGCGGGACAACCATCAGTCATACCAATAAAACACACCGCATAAAGAAGAAACAACCAAAGGATACAATAAGTTTCATTCATTTTAAGGCTCGTGAAATAACTTTTCGTTCCTAAATCGTTTCTACAAACACTTCAAGTTCCAAAACGTGTCATCCCTGATTTTCTTTCATTTGAATCAAGTGCGCTGTGTTTATATTTTTTTTTTTTTTTTTGTGAAGACGCAATTTGATTTTTAAATATATATCTAAGTGTTTATATAACTCAGATGTAGTACAAAAATGAAAATGAAATACAATCTCGATAAAATTAACATTTAAATGATTTGGTCATTTGAACGTATAAGCGTTTTCAATGTGGGATTAGCTTTAACAACCAATATAATTGATTTGAAAATTACAAGAAATTATCAGTAATATAAATATAATTTATTGACATTTCGGGTTTTAATTAAGTTCTGGAACCACAGCTGAAATATTTTATTTGATGTATTTATGCAATTTTGAATTTTATTGTATAACACGGATATTGTTGACAAATTATAAAATATGTAGTTTCTATAGTTTCTATAAACTATATATTGTAAACTGTCATTTTCTACCATTTTAAATAATGACTGTTTATGAAGACTTTAATATATTCTGAATCATATGATGCAAATTGTATCAAAAGGCATTGATTGGAATTTTTTGAACTTCAGGCATGCTAAGTGTTTTATCAAGACTATTAGAAAAGACAACAAATAGCCCGGCATACAGATTGCAGGCAGGATTTTTTCATAAAGCTGTTGTTCTGTTGTGTAGTGAGCAACAGAAATCCAGCCTGCCTTTTTGATTCGATTATTGCCATAATGCTGATAGTAGATACGTAGATATGTTCGTTAATGACTTTTAAATAGAAACAAACGGAAATTCTCAGCTTTTTTAAGTTCTTCAAACCCTTTGATAAATCCCCGATAAGTAATATAATATTCCCTAAAGGAGCCATTTGTTTTAAGCCCCTTTGGTTCACTCCGCTTAGTTCCGTAACATTCCTGTCAGGAGCCCCTCGTTTACACCTTAAATAGTAAGGAAAAGGCATGCATGTTGTAGTAATCGAGAAAACAGCAGCGAATAGACATGGTCGTCAGCCACCCTATAACTACCAGGGGCATGACATTAAAAACATCAGATATTTAAAAGTTTTTTTTAATGAAAGTTTTAAAAATCGCGTTTAGTTGGTTTTTATTCTTTTTTCCCAGTGTCTCTTTGGTCTTGCTTTTGTTGTTTTAAAGTCTATCTACAAAATGTCAATAGCTGTCAAGGAAATGAACGTTTTTAGGTGCTGAATGTAGTACCGGATATCGTAATCTCAGTGCTGCCTTTTTCCAATTTTTTATTGCAATATTTTAGATATCTTAGGAGTGTGTGAGTGAACTATGGCGGCCATACAACACATATCTAAAACCAGTTTTGTGATTGATAATTGTACGTTGACCCTCAGCCTTGAACATTGTAACAATACCATACAGATTAGTTGAAACATTTTACATTGTAAAAGTTTGTTTTAATATTAAGGAAGGAGTCGTTTCTGGTTTTCAACTTGTCAAAAGTAAATTTGATCAACTGTTCATTAAATCAAGATGAAAGGAAATTAAAATATCACATTTTTCTTTTTTTACTATCATACAACTTAGCTTTAAAATAGTAATCAAAGTTTAGAATCTAACAAGGACTATATTTTGGCGGAAAATATCGCATGTTTTTGCAATTCAGAATTGCTTTAGATTCAAAAGTCTATTTAGCAGTTTTAAAACAATAACATAAATGTTGGATTTTTTTAACTAATGTGAACTTGAGTTTCAGAATATGTTTTTAAAATACGATTTGCCTTTCAAATTACATTTTATTAGATTTCTTTTAAGCGCTCATTCTATACATAGACTTGTGTGAAAAAATCACAAAAATCGGATTTTGTACTTAATTAAATGGTCAATTTATTAACTTTTCTGTCAATTCATATATTTATATAAAGTCTTCATAATATGTAAAAATCAGAAATGTTTCAATATTGAAAGCATTAAAAAAAATAATCAAATATCTTCAAAATTTAAGAAAATCAAAGGAAATGGGGGCTAAGCAATATCAATTTTAGTTTAAATATTTATTCCAATTTAGCAGTATAAGCTGATGGACATTCTGATATTCTACCATTTCATTGAAGAATAGAAACTTCATTTCTTAAACAGATGTCCACATAACTGCAAATAACAACATTTATTTTTATCATTTACCCCCAAACTAAAGTCTTGCAATTTAGAAAATCGTACAAATACTAAAAAAAGCTCAGTGGGGTTTTTTGGACTTTTATTGAAAAAATCAAAAACAAAACAAAAATATGAAGTTAAACTAAATGTCACTATTATCAATATTACATTGTTCCGTTGCTCTGTAGTAATCAGTCGAATTATACCCCAAACTGTACATGCTGTATAGTAGCTATTTAAAGTTTTATTGGTAGTTTTATTGTAGTGCTAGTGTTTGTTTTGTTCGTTCCATTCAATGTAATGTTTTTTGTTTGTGTCCTAATAATGGGACTGATTGTTCCAAACTATTGACAATTTCAATTAATCGTGTCCTGAACTTTTTCTAGTGCCTTATATATAACGTCTGCCGGCTTATTATCTACTAGACTTAAATGTGTGCACGCACAAGCGTTTTATTAAAAAGATTTTTATATTAGTATTTAAAGGCGAAAATCATGGAACAGAGTGTTCTGAGTTAGATGATCTTCACACCCCTTCCCCCCAGCGAGTATCATCTTTAAATGATTTAAAATAATATTTTGTGTGCGTATGTGGGATTTTTTCTCCTTTATGAACGCTTTTTGTCAAATCCAAATTTTGTATGAATAAAAATATAGGATGAAAAGGTTGTCTCACGGCCTTACAATCCCACCTAAGGCTGTAGACGCCGCTGATAGCAACCATTATCTGGCAAGGTATAAGAATTAAATGTTTCAGAGCAGCATGGTTTGAGACTGAGATATGTGAAAAGCTATTAGCAGGTATTGCTAAGTCCATTTACTAATCAATTAACAAACATGTATTTTATCAGAAAAAAGCGTGCTGGCTTTATTTAAAATATTGTACTACTTTTGTAATCTGTTGAGTAGAACACAATGACTATTCATTGATAAAGTAGGAATTGAAACTGAAAAACCAGACTTACAGTGTTTGAAGCTGAGATAACCCCTGAAAGGTGCTGTTGTTGATCCTACTTATCTGATTTCCACATGAATAGAAGGTATTGTTGTATATGTGTTCCGGAAACTGTTCATACCCATTTGTCTTGTATAACCAAATTGTGTACTACGTCATTGGTTTTGAATGTTATGTGTGCTGCCTGTCTGTGTGTCGTTTAATAAAAATGGAATAACATGTGTTCTGGTGTTTGTGGCCGTTAATTTGAAAAGGCACTCATTTACATTCAACAGGTATAATGATTTATGAGTAAAACACAATTATAAATAATGAAGTATGTTGAGAGACAAGTTTCAAAAACGAAAACTTAACGTTCATTTGTTTTAAAGAATTACATTTAATATGTTTTAATTCTGTGCATTCATTGCTTTGTTTTTGATCGATGACTTTCAAAGTAAAATATAAAAGGAACAGCCTGCCACGGTTTAGTAACCCTCTTTTTTAATTTTTACTGAACTCCATTATCATTTTATTTATTCAAAAATAAATGTAGTACTTTAAATTGTTGTTATGTTTACTTGTTCGTGGTGAGACTGACAGATATAAAAACAATTCGATAGCCTTGATATCTTATAAATTTTGATAAAAAATCGAATTGCTACATAGATTTGTGCATGCTTTCAGCACAACCTTTGAGTAAGATTAGCTAAGGATCATTTTCCACCAAAAGGGAAAATTTTTGACAAATTCAGTGCATACCCCCCCCCCCCCCCCCCCCCCCAAAAAAAAAAAAAAAAAAAAAAAAAAAAAAAAAAAAAAAAAAAAAAAAAAAACCCAAAAAAACCAAAAAACAAAAAAAACTTTGAAATTAAGAACGTAATATAAGAGACGAACTTTTCAATGAGATGCTGTGTTAAATCTCCACCGGCATTGGAAATAATCGTGTACACCTATTAGCCACAAATACTTATATTTTCATTCTTCGAATACCAAAAATGTTTCCTGATCACACAAGGAAATGCCACATTTAGTTTCAGATGAATCTGTTTGTTTGCAATATATTTAACACCCTGAAGTTCATCATATTTTGAAAATATTAATTATTCAATAATTGTGTTTTTACTATAAAGTATTGATTGAACTAGTAAAACGTGAATGTTAATTTTCTCATTGATTGCTACATTTTACGGATACAAGCGTAAGATAAATATGGTTCATATATTATCATCAATTCATCAATTATTGTTTATCATGTTATTCTATAAAATTGAAAAATGATATTCTTTATTTATTATATGCCATATATTTAATCTTCTATGCAAAACAAAAAGGCTTGTCAATTTAACAAATTTCATGTCATTTCTAAAACATGTTTAAATATAAAAACAAATCTATAAGACAGAGTGCTTTGTAATATTGTTTGAATTTTAAAATCATGCGTGTATACATGTATATCACAGTGCAAATATGAACTATTCGGATGACATTAGTTTTTAAAGCCGACGACGTTTATTTTTTTTAGAGTATGTTCAGTTAATTTGAGATTAATAATGAGAATATGATATATGTATGGGTATTTTGTTTTTAAATCGTTTTTCTTTCTTTTCATTTTTTTAAATATTTTTTCTTAAATCTAAAATTCGAAGTTTAATTGCGCAAGTGTAATGATTTTTTTTATCTGTAGTTTCATCGTACATACCAATAGTATTAAAGTTCTACGTTTACATTATATACCAACAAATTGAAATATTTAAGTTAGAGCAGTATTACAGAACACAGCATGCAGCCAATGTTACAAGCACCTTATGATGTGAATTTTATTCTTAGTTATGTTTTAATATTTCTGTATTACGGTGTCGCTTTGATGTAGTTTGTTTGTATTTTAAAACTAAAGTGAATTATTGCAGTTAAATTTGCTTATTTCATAATGTGACTTAAAAGTTTAGAGGATGACTTTCTTTACCAGTACGCATTGTACTTGATTTTTTTTAATGAAATATTATGAATTGTTTGACACATTAAGCAATATAGGACACATTTGTCGGGTCAAATTTTATAAATAAGGTAAAACATGAATGCAACTTTTTACATGAAGGAATGAGTAGAAGAATTCAGTCTTCATTGTTCTCCCTAGGGATTTTACTCAGAACAAGCTCCACCCAAAATAATTCATGCTACATAAAACTGACTGTTGTTATTAAGATCGGATACTTCTACAAGGGTGAAATTCTATGAGCTATTATTCCTAAACAAAATTAAATAATTAATTTATGATATAACTTAAACGTTGTAGACGTCTTAACTTTTTTGGCCTGTCATCACGACGAAATGTCATTGATATTAAAAAACACCGTTCACGTGTAACTATTACATTTATGAAAAAAAAATTTCTAAAATTTATTCAAGAGTTAAAAAGGGAAATGACATTAGACAATTCTTTTAGCTGTGATAGCCCTTGAAATGCATTCTTATCAATCTGACTAATCTGGTTGGAAGATAGGGACCTATCAGAGAATACAAGGTATCAGCGTTCGGGATAATTACATTGTTAATTTGAATGACTGGTAATGGAAAAACCAAAGAAACCAAAACGTCCATTCAAATGAATTTTATATCCATGCAGAAAATCAAACATTTATTCAAATTTCAAGTTTTTATTTCTGTTTGCAAAAAATATTTTATATGTATTTTTGTACAATTCTCGTGCTCAAAATAACTAAACAAAAATTTATGAATCGTAAATCATATTCGATTACTTAAACTGTAATCTAAACATTACTCACAATTTAGTGTGTAAATCATATGCATTTAGTATATCAAACCCTTAAAGCAATTAATTTCTGCAATGCCTTACCAATATATTAATTCTCACTAACCTGTTTGCAACGAAACAATCCTTGCTCACTATCTTACAATTTTGTGTTGTGAAGCTCTGCTAATTTAATCTTATCTCACATAGATAAGAACATACATGTATATTACTTTTGTTATTGTCCATCCTCAACATTAAATTATATACACACCATAAATTAGATAGTAACACTTTTTATAAACAAATTTTATAGCAGGTTACTTTGATTAAAATACAAAGATTCATCTTTGTGACGATCTATGCTGTATTTCCATCTTTCCAAAGTATACCAGTTAAGCATTCTTTATCCTACTACTATTTAAATAATATTCCCTTCATTTAAATTCAGTAATCGATATGGTCACTGAAGAGAATTTGTTCTTACATAAAAATATTATTTACACATGTAATTTTATGACTACTATGAGTAGTCCATGAACCTCTTAATAAAGTCATAAAAACGACGGATTCGAGTCAACGTGTCCCAGTATTTAGGTATTGACATTGAAGTCAAATATCAGAAATTAGACGCTTTTAATAATAATCAGCTCAAATATTCTGCCTTATAAATGCTTAAATTATTACAATTTTATTTCATTTGCTATTTTGAGATCCAGACTAGTAACACACTTTAGTTGCGTTATCTATTAATCAAGGGCCAGATAATAGCAGTCGAAACAACTGAACAAGTTCTTGAGTACATTAGATATCTATTATATTTATTAGCATTTGCATCACTGTAAACAGAAATAAAACACAAAATCTCATCAACTACATATACAATGTCAGACTGGGAACCGAAAAATTGTATTCATGGGCCACCAGTAACACTAATAGTTTACATTTTGAAGCCTATAATATTAACTTTACTTATTGTTACTGTCTTGTTTGAATGTATAGGTATAATACAAGGTAGACAACTTTGCTTTACTTGAGGAATAAAATGTAATCAGTAACTAATTGTTCGGTCCCTTTTTGGTTTTTTTTAACTATTTTTTATTTGTTTGTTTTTTACATATTAACAAATGCGAAAAATAGTTCAATCACATTCGACGAGAAAGAAAGGGTCACCCTTCTTATGAACGAAATTCATGGTTAGGTCTATTCTGGTTTCCATAAACAAACAACTCTTGATTAAGTCACAATATCAACGATTAGTTCTGGACAACGACTCTCATCCTTCACTCACTACAGGTATGTCATTTTCAATAAAATTTCAACTCGAAGACACTCTACTGATGTTAAACTAAACACAATTTTAATGATTAAATAGAGACCCCAAAAAAACTACGTACGTACTTCAGTACTTCAGTTGCGTTTATTAATTATGCACTAGGGCAGACACAAACACAACGTTAGACTGAGGGAAGAAACATTTTTTTGTTGGACAACCTATGGCAATTTATGACTAATAATGGCTGTCAAATTGTCAAGTCGTAAACAGAAAGACGTGGCGATTGTACTTGAAATCAAGAACCATACCAGCAAATGCTTATTTGAAAGGAACCTCCATCGAGGTTGCAACAAATTTACACAAAGATGAAATATCGCAAAATCAATCAAACAGCCCACAACATACTCTTAAAACAATACTCAAGGCCTTTGCATGGTCGGTTATTCCTCCTCTTATACCATAGTTATACTCCCGCTATCTATAAATTTGTTACCATTATTGAGTTTCCTGGGAAAGAACCTTTTAAGGAATTGCCCCTTATCTCCATCTTTGGACCATTTAACGAAACATTGGTGGTTGCATACTCTAAAGTGCATTTTTGTGAGCATCTCCTTCTCTACGTTGCTTTTTCAAATACTTGTATTTCTTCTAATTGAGATAAAAAAGATCACAGATTTTGACCTCTGGCCCTTTAAAACCCCTAATTACGCAACACGTGAGAAAATTATTATATTGTTAGGAAACACAACAGTAATATATTATGACCGTTCTTGATATATCTGAGAAAGAAGGTTGTAGGGGTCGATCACTTATATCCTTATCGGGGCCGTTTAACGAAATATTGATGGTTGCATATTGTTTAGTATATCATTATGAGCATTTGTTCTTCTATACTGCATTTCAAAATATGTTTCCTTTTTGAGATAAAGGTGATCAAATTTTTGGACTTTTGACCCCAAAGACCCCTAATTTCGTAACACATAAGAAAATCATTATATTGTTTAGATAAACAACTGTAAGATAAACATTTTTGCTTCTATAACCTATTACAAAATATCCCTCAGTAAAGGGCTTAAGAAAAAAGAGTTAAGACCCATTTGGGATCCTAATTTTAGGGGCCAGCCCCTTTTTCTTGATATCAGACAACAGCTCTTATAAATGATAACTTCTTTTACGTTACATGTCTTTACAAAATATTTTTCAGAAAAAATATAAACAAAGAAAACCATGAAAAATTACGAAGTTTTTTTAGTCTCAATTTTCGGGACAGACTTGCTTCAACGCTTTTTGAGCAAAACAAATATGAATGCCAAATGACACATCTACAATCTCTTGTCTACAATCCCTGAAAGTTTGAACTCAACATCTTATCGTTTAGGAGAAGATCTCTGGACAAGCCGACACTCTAAAAATCGCTTAAACGTCATTATCTCAAAAATGGAAAAGACGTCATCAAAATAAAAGAAAAATATGTATTAAGTTCATATCAATATCTATCAGATTTGAAAGTTTTATAAAAATTGGCCGAGCCGTTCTCTAGAAATCGTGTGCACAACATTTGTTAGAAAAAAAAAAAATAATAGGGAAAAAGAAACCGAAGGAAAACAATAAGGTCTCCCGTTGGAAACGGAAGACTTTAATAAAATACAACGTCAACATTATATCTTCCGGGGGCTCCTCGACTCGAAACATTTCTTATGTCTCTGGGTTTTTTTTTTATTTCTTTTGTCTTCGAATGTGTTCTTGTTTACATACTATAAAACTTGTCACATCATGTGATAATGAATATTTCAGACTGAGGCGTTCACAGTCCAGACTGGAATGTAAAATAATTAAATGGAAATTG
>WFKH01010211.1:10323935-10334252 GCA_016163765.1 Magallana hongkongensis | reverse complement strand
GATAAAATAAATTGTTAAAATATATTTTAAAAAATGTATAGGTATTTAAACGTGATTTTCTCTTTTACTAATAAAATTAAGCAGTGAAACAAATCTATAATTTGATGTGATAGCTATATCATCATCTTTAAACAATGGACTCACATATGCCAATTTCCAGTAATCTTTAAAAGACTTGAATGAATCGAAATTATCAATGATGGGGTAAGGGGGTACATATTGCTGAGAGGTGATTTACTAAAATTTAACACAGGATCATACAATTTTTTTAATGAATGTACATGTAAAAATGTCATTTATCTTATCAAAACAAGCATTTAAAAATGACTCTATTCAGTAAACTAAATCATTTAAAAAAACAAATTTCAAACTCTTCATTTCTTTAAGATATGGAATATGGTTGTTACTTGGGGTTCCTAAAGGCATCTCTATTATCCCCAAAACAACCAAGAGAACTTAATCTTTATACATAAAAATACATTCGATCCCAATCTGTTAAAATGTTTTCTTCAGTGGAAAAATATTCCAAAAAACCAGCGATGTTTTTGTTAAGATGGCAAATGTAGTTTGGCACATGAAGAGAAAAAATGAGTTTAGTATAATATCATTTATCAGTTTAAAAATAGAGAAAAATTGTGAGATGCCTGCAAAGTTAGTCAGCAATTTTTGAACATTTGTAACCTATTTGCAGGAATACAAAATCATAAAATTAGAATTTTGATTTCTTTTCTTGTAGCAAGCGACTTTACATTTTAGTTTAATCTCTGATCTGAAACAGTATATGTATTAATACTTAGCCTATACTTTGTTTAAAAAAGGGTTAGGTAAAGGAAGTAATAGATTTTGTGTTACTTACAATGTTTGAAGCTGTGATAACTCCTGAAAGACATTCCTGTCAATCCTACTTATCTGGTTGTAACTAAGGTCCCTAATGAGTACATTAAAAAAAATATTTCTGACAATCACAAGTGTAAGCCTTTCACCTTATTTAACTCCTTGAGATTCGCCTCAAACTCAGTAATTACGAAGTCCAATTGTTAATTAATAAGCGTTTATTAATGAGCGTGATCGTATAGTAGATTTTACAATCATTAAGAGCAGCTCAAATCAAAGATCTATCTAACATCATTTTACATGAGTATATATAACATTTTACTTATGATTGACGGTTCTGACCAGTCCGGCCCATCTACAATGATCATGAGTGAGCAATTAGTGTTAAAATCCCGGAGTTAAATTTTATTTCTAAATAAAGTTACAAAACTGTCAAAACCGTCAGAAAGAATATTGTGATGTGGGTTTTGAGTCTCAGAATCCGAGTCTCTGAGTCCCCCACC
Organism: Magallana hongkongensis; assembly: GCA_016163765.1. Lineage (NCBI taxonomy): Eukaryota > Metazoa > Mollusca > Bivalvia > Ostreida > Ostreidae > Magallana > Magallana hongkongensis. The sequence goes on along the minus strand of WFKH01010211.1, from coordinate 10,332,915 downwards.
TGGGTATAATGCATCGTTTACTCATAATACATTCATTCATACATGGCTTTAAGGTTACAAAGGTTAAATAGAATAAGCAATGCATGACTCTATATAGAGTACCAGAGCTATCGATGCAGACACAGAATCGCCAAATATGACAACCTATTTACAAACTCCCAATTTGGATATTTGTGCCCGTATTCTGCACCTGGTTGCATAACATCATTTAGGAATACTGCGCAGTGCTACAAGAGTCACATAGTTCATTCTGTTAGTTTTCATTAACACAATTCATTACGCAGTACCTATGTATACATAAGTATCATAGTGACCAATCTGTAATAGTAACAATTCAAGGTCATAGCATGGCTATTTGTTTACACAAGGTTGATTAAAACAAAACACAAATAAGGAAACAATATTATAGACAGATAATTTATTCATCAGGATATGTTTCGTATCCCAGAGAAAATTAATTATTTGTGTTTATAACTTATGTTTGCAATTTAGACATTCAAAAACAACACTACATTATATACTAAGTTTTAATATAATTTTTCAGCCTTTCGGTTGCAAAACAGTTTTAAATGAACATTCACATCACATATGTACATAATTCTTCATATTACATGTGATGAGATCATTTAATAAGAATGTTTGTTTTCATTATTTTTAACAAATTAAATTTGACAAAAGAAACAAACATAATAAACAAAGACAACTTTCAAATATCTTGGATTAAATAGAAAAAATCCCTTAAACAATTTGTAGTGATGTTGTTTTTTCATATTGTTTGTTTTTAATTCAATCCTTTCTTTTCTTTTAATTTCAAACTGCCTTTTTGTATATAAATATAATGCATCGATTGTATTTTGTGGTGCATATATCAGTGAAACAAATTATATTTTTAAAAGCCACACCTTCCACACGAATTGATAAATGTATCCGCTCTAAAGCCATTGAAATAAAAATATATATCAAAAACAATACTCTCAGTTCATATACAAAGGGCATTGACGGCATAATAGACGGATGACCAGGGTTTAACGGCACTCTTGTGATGACAGATGTTTATTAAAATCAACATTTACTGGTAGTGATATATTGATTAGGATTGATATAAGTAGGTAAATTTCTTAACAAAGAGTTTAATTGACAGAACAGTTCAACAATTATGTTTTCCGTAAAGGTGAGTGATTTAAGATGAAAATAAAATATGTATAATATACACTGGGAAAGACACATTGTTAAATACATATAATTACGGCCCCTACCATTATTAATAAGATCATAAGATAGTATGTAAATCATATGCATTAAGTATATCAAACCCTTAAAGCAAATAATTTCTGCAATGCCTTACCAATATATTGGTTCTCACTTATCTGCCTGCACTGAAACAATCCTTGCTTACTATCTTACAATTTCGTGTTGTGAAGCTCTGCTATTTTAATCTTATATCATATAGATAAGAACATATATTATTTTTCTTATTGTCCATCCTCAACATAAAGTATACACACACCATGAATAAGATAGTTACACTTTTTTATAAACAAATTTTATAGCATGTTGGTTTGATTGAAATATAAAGATTCATTTTTGTGACGATCTGTGCTGTATTTCGATCTTTCCAGAGATTACCAGTTCAGCATTCTTTACCCTGCTACTAACTTTTCAGAAAGATTCATTTAATTTAAATTCAGCAATCGGTATGGTCACTGGAGAGAATTTGTTCTTACATAAAGATATCATTTATAATTGTATGACTACTATGAGTGGTCAATGAACTTACAGCGCTTAATAAAGTCATAATAACGAAGAATTCAACGTCTCCCAATCTTTAGGTATTGACATTTTAAAACAAATATTAGAAATTAGACGTTTTTAATAATAATCAAATTACAATATTCTGCCTTACGAATTCTTAAATTATTAAAATTTTTAATTTGCTAGTTCGAGATCCAGATTAGTAACTCACTTAAGTTGCGTTATCTATTAATCAAGAGGCAGATAATAACAGTCCAGTCAAAACAACTGTAAAAGTTCTCATTAGATATCTATGATATTTATTAGCATTAGCACTACTGTAAACAGAAATAAAACACAAAATCTCATCAGTAACATGCACAATGTCAGACTGGGGACCGAAAAATCTTACTGATGGGGCACCAGTAAAACTAAAAGTTTACATTTTGAAGCCTAAAATATTTACTTTACTTATTGTTACAGTCTTGTTTGAATGTATAATACAAGTAAGGCAACCTTGCTTCTTTGCTTTGCTTGAGGAATTAAATGTATTCAGATACTAATTGTTTTGTCCCTACTTGTTTTACTTATTATTTAGTTCTTTTTTTTTTATTTTTTACATATTAAAAAATGCCAAAAATAGTTGAATCACATTCGACGAGAAAGAAAGGGTAACTATTTTTATGAACGTAAGTCATGGTTTGGTCTATTCTGCGTTCCTTAAACAAACAACTCTTGATTAAGTCACATTATCAACGATTGGATCTAGACAACTACTCTCATTTTTCACTCACTACAGATATGTCAATTTTCATAAAATTTCAACTCGAAGATATTCTACTGATGTTAAATTAAACACAATTGTAATGGTTAAAGGATAGCCAAGAAAGCTACGTACATACATGTACCTCAGTTGCTAGTTTTGAACAAGGGCAGACAAAAAAACGACGTTAGACTGAGGAAAGAAACATTTCTTTGTCGGACAACCTATGATGGCAATTTATGACTTATAAGGGCTGTCAAATTGTGATATCGTAAATAGAAATACGTGGAAATTGCACATGAAATCAACGTTTGACAAACAAGTACCATAGCAGCAAATGCTTACTTGAAAGGAAATTGTGGCAATATTGAATGTTTAAATGCATATCGTTGTCGATGATGCAAAAACAGTCACACAGCTTTTGCGCGTAGTACCCATAGCTTTTCAACTCAGTCATGATCAAACTACAATAGGACAACAAACCCATCAAGGTTGCAACAAATTTCAAAAAAGATGAAGTAGCGCAAAATCAAACAGCCCACAAGAAAACTCTATCAGCGTTATGATATGTGTTTTTGTTGTTTAGAAATGTTTGACGGTAACACTTTTGATGTATCAATAGCAAATGTGTAATAACTATATTACAATGTATTGCATGATTTTTATTTCCTGATTGAATGATAAAATAAATCAGAGAAGCATGTTTCGGGCCGTATTTATATCTTACCTGCTGACATGTATGAGTCCACTAATACAAAATCAATTTATATTTCTCATTCAAAAAAAATAAAAAAAAAATAAAAAAAATATTTGATCATCATTGCTATAACAATGGCAACTCAGTGAAAGTAATTTGAGAGGGTATGCGATAAATATTGACAATATTTTATGCGATTAAAAATCGGATTCTAGCAGTAATACTAATAAGCATGAACTAATTGCCGATCGAATTAATGTATCATACCTACTAATGAACTTCGGGGTAGTGCTACACTTTTTGATCTTTTAATAAGGTTAAATAGTATTCTATTTTTAACTGTCACGTGATACCATGGCAAGACAGCTTCAAAGAGCGACTCAATATAATTCCCTAGTGAACACATTCACTTGATGTGAATTTTTAGCATAGTTTTCATAAAAATAAACATTTTTTAAAATGGTCATAATATCGACGGTCATTAAACTCGGAGTTGCCATAACCTATCCGCGTAGGAATAATACATTAGAGTAACAGACTTACAGTATTTGAAGCTGTGATAATCCCTGAAAGGCGTCGTTGTCAATCTTACTTATCTGATTGTCACTAAGATAATACGATATAAACAGGCATCGCCTTTAAAAACAGACAGACAACAGACCCAAAATGAATTATTATATAGTTAGGCAGACTCGCAAAATATATTTAAGGGGAGTTTTTCTGCACATCTCCGATTGTCTTTTTTTTCAATGTGTGTACCCGAGACTTAGACATCATTCTTTTTATTCTAAATATAATAACAATGATGCCACAACATTATTTAGAACAGACAAAGTTCATCAGTTTATCTAAAAACTGTCTTAATTCAGATTCATTTTTTGTGCACCGAATAAATAAAATTTTTTTTAGCTATTCAATTATTTAACGAATGCAATGATTTTTTTTAAAAAGTTCTACCAAACAAAATCAGAACAATTAAAAAAACATCAACTGTTTTTGTCAATGATGATTATTTGTCATAATAAACCTTAAAACATTTTTAAATGTATCAGAATATCAATGTCTGTCATTTTATGTGCATATAAGAGGTTCAAGTATTGAATGATAAACATTCAATTTTATTTCTTGCATATCCAATGAGTTCTATACTGTTCACCATGTTGCACTCATTTGTTTCTTACTTGTCATTGCAGTGATGACATGCCTTAAAAAAACAAGTAACATAAATGACGAGTTGTGTTTCTGAGTTATTATTTTATCAAATAAAAAGCCCCGAAACATCCCACGTATATTCACAAAAACCTGTCTCATTACGCTGATAAACGAAAAAGTATTGTTTCCTTGATGAACATTTTCATTTACCTAATTATCAAAAATACAAAAGTGTGCAATAATTAACCATTTTCAATTTTCAATAAATGTAGTAATTGCTATAAATTGTTAAATAATGCCTAAAGAATTCTCGAAAACAATAATCACTATTACAAAAGTATATTTCAAGAACCCATTTACGTACAGTTTATAGAAAACTTTATACACAATTTTATACACAAATGTAATCTAAATCTAGTTAGAACAAAAGATGTGACAGTGGACCTCAGCACAGGTATAATATGTAAACTCAATTCATTTTATTTTACATTTTTAAAACTTGAAATATTAGAAATATTTTTTATAAATGATTACGGTCACTGGAAGACTATGATCAGGCAACTTCTTTAATTAGTAGACTGAGTCACTTATAAGCGTTATGCGCACGTGCTAAGTGCTTTAAAAAGGGCTGATGATAATGCTTTTGGGGCATCAGATGCAACATTGCAACAACTATTATACTTAAGGTTCTCTGATTTTTGGTTGAATGGTTGAGTTTATCGGAGAAGTGCGACTCAGGCCTGATTTATTTGAATAGTTTCCAGCAGGCATTGATAATTCATCATTTTGTTTTATCTTATTATGTAAACAAACAATTAAGTGCATTCAGTTGTAGTTAACAGATAAACTGGCAATATTTTTATAAAAATAATATTCAATATCTTAAGAATTGTTATTGGCATGGCTGCATACTTATAAGAGAGAGAGAGAGAGAGAGAGAGAGAGAGAGAGAGAGAGAGAGAGAAAGAGAGAGAGAGAAAATAAATGTCTAAAATACGTTTTAAAACAAATTTCATTCATTATGGTAAAGGGAAAGAAAGAATGGATGAGGTAGTTGTTGAACATAAGGAGTCAGTGGTTGAAAATTGGTATTCATAGTTTTCTATATACGCAACTATTAAAACTTGATAAATAATTGTAGTCTATTTGGATTGAAAATCAAATTTCACATTTTTATAAAAATAATCAAGCTTACAATTAATTACATATTATTTTCTTAATAATCGACATATAAAATCATTATTGTAATACAAATGACAATTTTCCTACAAGTTTATTCTAAATTCTTATATAGACGAAATTTAAACATCGTCTTCTTTTTGAAGTAATGTATACACTTATAACCCAATACGAACCTTTGCTTGATTTCTGAGACTATTTTCAAAGTCTATTTCAAATAAAAAAATGTATAGTTTTGTGAATAGAGAATCCATCCTGAGTTTATCCTTTGGCCTTATGGTGACAGGTTTTGTTTTTTTCGACAATCAATTACGTACAAAAGACATACCGGTACATTAAGTTGTGAAATAGTTCTTGCATTATCTATGCTGTCTGTTTCATTAATGACTTTATTTCAGCCACATGTTTTGATAAGACTGTTTAGTAGTTCAAAGTTTAAATTTGCTCTTCTGTAATCCCAAACGTTTTCTATGTGCGAATCATTTATATTAGAATCTTGGTGAATGGATATATACGTAGCCTTGTGATCACTGAGTGTATGGCAGATAGTGTCTAAATCATGGCTTTAGATGTTTTTGCTAGCAAGAATATGATCTATAAAGGCACATCTATGCTCAGTGATCATTGTAGATGTATGTATTGCATTTGTTAAGTTGTTTGTACTCAAAATTGTTTGGATCTCATCTGTGGAAATAAAGGTGATAAATTTGACATTAAGACTTCCAAGAACTACTATATATTTTCGTTGGGTTAAAATTACGTTGTTTTTAAACCAAATAAAATTTCGTTGGGGTTTAATTTCGTCCTATTAGTAATCTCAAAAAAGTATTATGTATCAACTCTGTATTTATTAATACTTGGGTTAAACTTTCGTCATGAATTAAATTTCGTTGATTAATATTGCCAACAAAAATGACGAAATTAAATTCCCATCGAACATTGCTGCTTTTACAGTATCTTTTATATCTCGTTTTAATGGATTATGGACGTTTTTGTAGAAAAGTACTGCTAGAAGTTGATGGACGGTAAACACAGCATATAAGTAGTTTTAATAGCTTATTTCAAGCTATAATATTTATGTGTTGTTTGGCTTTACATTTTTTGTCATTACAGCACCCTGTATGAGTTTTGATCATCCTAAAGTTAGTTTCATACCCTTCTCTGTTCAGACTGGAATTGTTAATATTTGCATCTAAAAAAGTCTCGGTAAAACGTAACACATCTAAGACTTGAACAAGGTGCAATAAGGAATAAATCTTATTTCTTATGCTTCCTATCACTACTGAATTCAAAATCCACAGATATTCGCGAAAAATGACTGTCATTGCCTGACATCAACTGTATAATCACTGTACCGGGTACTGACCAGCACTGTGTCCCACTGTACACCACTGTACAGGGTACTGACAAACACTGTAAGCTACTGTTACCCACTGTACCTATTTCATTATAATTAATATTTATTGTGTATACAAAATTAACTGAAAGTTTCCTTCTTTTCAAAAATGCAAATTGAAACCAAAATCTCGCATTGCTTACAAGAAAGAGAACGGGCTTCTATTTCTTTAAATATTCATTAATTTACATGCGCAGGTTTGATTTAAAAACTTTTTAAACAGCTTTATCAAAATAGAATGTTTTTTGCTGGATGGGGAGGGGGTGTTCAGACCTATTTTCAATATTCTTATAATGTGCTTTTAAGGAATTTGAATTTTCCCACGACCGCCCCCCCCCCCAAGATATGCATAATGTATTTAGTCCAACTAGCGTATACATGTACCAGCTTAATATCTAATTAAAAGGTAAAAAAAAAAATATAATGATTTCAAAATTAATGTTATAGTGACTATATTTTGTTTTGTACAATAAATGTACATTAACTATATCAATATACAGATATATGTGATGGAACCTTTTTTGGAACCGATGAAAAAGAATCATATGTGAACATAATGCTTTTTCAAAATAGAGATAACATTGAAGATAACCGGTCCGGGAATCAAAATGTATTTGAAGTTCTACTTCACAGGAACATTAGCGAGGCAGTAACTTTGTATAGTATAGATACTTTCAGTAGATCAAAAGGTGTGAATGTCGCAATTATCAACATTATAAATTGTCAGTCTGACACCTTGTGTAAGACATTACGTAAAGTCCTTTTAGGGGTATTTTTGATCATTTTAGATTCATTTATGATTAAAATAAAGTTAGATATAAAATTTTTATAATTTAAAAAATATTCTACCCTCTTCTATTTTCACCATTCGAGGAAATCTTTCACTCGTTCTTATTTTATCATATACATGTATCTTCTCTTGCACGGCTAAATACATGCACATGTATGTTGCCATAATCTAAATGTGCATGAACATGAATTTGCTGTTTTCAAGCAGAATCTCTCTTTCTTTCTTTCTATCTCTCTTTCTTTCTCTCTCTCTCTTATTTTCATGGATATAAGCATTCCCTCTAATAAAAATCTTTACTGCATCACAATTAAAATTTGAGCATCTATTTCGACTATGAGTGACACCTCCGTGTATAGGCAAAGATGTTTATAATCTCTCTCCGTAATAAGATGATTTATAAAATTATTAGCCCAAGAAATAATAAAAGAATCTCTTGTTTTTTTTTCATTTACTGATATTACTGATATCAAAATATAGTGTCAGAGCAAACAAGATCATTACAATCTGAATAAAATCTCTCTCTCTCTCTCTCTCTCTCTCTCTCTCTCTCTCTCTCTCTCTCTCTCTCTCTCAAACGTACAAATCTTTTAGTATTTTAATCAGAACTACATGCACTATCAATAATACGCAGCAATGTGGCCAGTGGCTAATAATCATGCATTTATTCCTTTTTTCGGGATAATTTCTATGGATTCAAATTATTTTCATTGTTTGATGATCGTCTTTTTTGCTGAGTGGAAGTCCACGCCAAAAAGTGACATATGTATGATAAACGGTGTTCCGTCTCCTTCTTTGGGGATGTCTACATAAAAACCCTTTGTCTGTTTTGAATCAAAAACACAAAACATCGGATATTACAGACAAGGCTCAGACTATGCACATGGCCGGATGACCGCGACAAGTTGTGAAACCTGGCCACCTGTGTACATATGCGTTGAAACCTAGGAATGAACAGGCGTATGAACAGCGGGGAAATACACTGTTAAAACAAAAAGTCTGATTTCTCATTTTTTATTAAAATAAAATAGTACGGCAGAGTGCATATAAATCATTTAATTATAATTAACACGGATTTTGTGAGGATTCGGAAAGGGAGATTTATATAACGCTAACCATACTACATTTGTATGACGTATGCTTTTTATTTTCCTTCTCGGTAGAATTTTTTTACCACATAGTGTAAGTCAGCAAAGATAAAACTTAAGACAAAAAGAAAAAAAATAATCTATATATATGTATAACAAGCAGGTAAAAAGATAATCGATTTAATGT
>WFKH01010211.1:10290450-10303178 GCA_016163765.1 Magallana hongkongensis | reverse complement strand
TCCATGCCATGACAACAGCATATCCAATGGCTGAAATATGGCTGCATTCTCTTCCTAAACCTGCTGGGCATGTGCAACTAGCATTTTCAATCTTCTAGCTATCTTCTCTATCGGAGGCAATTAAAATCCATGCATGATAATCTGCACGTCCGACTCCAGGCTGGGATGGATATACTTTTGCTTTCAGGAAAACATGTTGTCCAACAGTGATACTTTGAATATCTCCTAGCCACCTGGAGTTAACATAATTTTGTCCCCAAAGAGATCTAAATGACTTCATTTCTTTACCATCATAAGCTTTTGAAAATATCAAATAGTCTACTAAGTCTTCATATAAAATATGAGGCCAGCTTTTCAGATCATTTGTTTTCCAACTTGGGTCAGATTCATTTGCTGCAATTTTTAAATATTATCATTTATCTCAATTTTTATCATTATAAATAACTTTTTGGTGAAAGAAAAACTAACAGTTAAAAGCAACTTATTTTTATCAGGTGTTGCTGGTTGAAGAAATACAAAAACATTGATATATAACTAAATTTTTAATGCACGCGAAAATTTTGAACTGCAAAAGAAATTGGAGATCCACCAGCATTCTCTCCAGATGATCACACTTCACATTTCGGGATTTGATTGTTTGTATAAATCATCCAATTATATACTCAAATTCTCGACTCAATGTGTTACCTCCATTCAAGTCAGAGAATTGAGGGATATAAATAAAATCAATTTACGTTAAATGTGCTTGGTGGGCGGGTACGGATCCAAGTTTTACTGTGTAATAAACAGAATTACAAACACAAAAAGACCAAAAACAAACAGAACGTGAATTAAATTAGGTTTAAATATATATTTACAATTCTTGTTATCCATCACACTGATGTTTCACACACAAAACGAGACAAAGTTAACGTAGTAAATATTACACGTGTTAACCGTTGTCAGCACCGTAATGGCGGTATATCACGTGATCGGAATATGGCGCCGCCCATAAATTAGGTCAGAGCATTAAGTATAGGAAAATTTTGGACAAATACAGTGCATATCCCCCACTCCCCCATTAAAACAGAACAAATCAAAAACAAAACAAAAACTTGAAATTAAGAGTGTTAAATAAGAGACAAACTTTTCAATGAGATGGTGTGTTAAAACTCCACCGGAATTGGAATTAATCGTGTACCCCTATAAGACAAAAATACATAAATTTTCATTCTTCCGCTACCAAAGATGTTCCCTGATCACACAATGAAATGCCACATTTAGTTTCAGACGCATCTTTTTGTTTGCAATATATTTAACACCCTGAAGTACATCATATTTTCAAAATATTAATTATTGAATACTTGTGTTTACACTATAAAGTATTGATTAAACTAGTAAATAGTGTATATCAATTTTATCATTGATCGCTACATTTTACGGATACAAACGTAAGATGAATATGGTTCATTTATTATCATTAATTCATCAATTATTATTTATCATGTTATTCTAAAAAAGTTAAAAATAATATTCTTTATTTATTATATGTTATAAATTTAATTTGCTATGAAAAACAAAAAAGATTGATCAATTTAACAAATTTCATGTCATTTCTATAACATGTTTAAATATAAAAACAAATCTATAAAACACAGTGCTTTGTAATATTGTTTGAAGTTTAAAATTATGCCTGTATACATGTATATCCCAGTGCGAATATAAACTATTCGGATGACATTAGTTTTAAAGCCGACGACTTTTATTTTTAAAGAGTTTGTTCAATTAATTTGAGATTAATAATGAGAATATGATATATCTGGGTGTTTTGTTTTTAAATCGTTTTTTTTTTCTTTCATTTTTTATATTTTTCTTAATTTTTTTTCTGAAATTCAAAGTTTAATTGCACAAGTGTAATGAATTCTTTTTATCTGTAGTTTCATCGTACATACCGATGGTATTAAAGTTCTGCGTTAATATTACGTGTATATACCAACAAATTTAAATATTTAAGTTACAGCAGCATTACAGAACACAGCAGGCAGCTATGTTACAAGCACCTTATGATGTGAATTTTATTCTTAGTTATGTTTTCTGTTATATTTCTGTATTACGGTTTGGCTTTGTCGTAGTTTGTTTGTATTTTAAAACTAAAGTGAATTATTGCAGTTAGGTTTGCTTATTTCATAATGTGACTTAAAAGTTCAAAGGACGACTTTCTTTACCAGTACGCATTGTACTTGATTTTTTTATGAAATATTATGAACTGTTTGACACAATAAGCAATATAAGACACATTTGTCGGGTCAAATTTCATTAATAAGGTAAAAACATGAATGCAACTTTTTACATGAAGGAATGTGTAGTAGAATTCAGTCTTCATTGTTCTCCGTAGGGATTTTACTCCGAACAAGCTCCACCCAAAATAGTTCATGCTACATAATTCTGACTGTTGTTATTAAGATCGGATACTTCTACAAGGGTGAGATTCTATGAGCTATTATTCCTAAACAAAATTAAATAATTTATGATATAACTTAAACGTTGTAGACGTCTTAACTTTTTTGGACTGTGATCACGACGAAATGTCATTGATATCAAAAAATACCGTTTACGTGTAAATGCTACGTTTATTTTAAAAAAAGTTTAGAGTTTTGGGGTTTTTTTTTTTACAATTTGTTCAAAAGTAAAGTGACAATAGAAAAAGCTTTTACTCACAATTCTCTTAGCTGTGACAGCCCTTGAAATGCATTATTGTCAATCTGACTAATCTGGTTGGAAGATAGGAACCTATCAGAGAATACAAGGTATCAGCGTTCGGGATAATTACACTGTTAAATCGAATGACTGGTAATGGAAAAACCAAAGAAACCAAAACATCCATTCAAATGAATTTTATATCCATGCAGAAAATAAAACATTTATTCGAAATTCAAGTTTTTACTTCTGTTTACAAGTACATTTTATATGTATTTGTTACAATTTTCGTGCACAAAATAACTATACAAAAAATTATGAATCGGAAATCATAATCGGCTACTTAAACTGTAAGCTAAACATTTTCTACAATTAACTATGTAAATCATATGCATTCAGTATATCAAACCCTTAAAGCAAATAATTTCTGCAATGTCTTACCAATATATTGGTTCTCACTTATCTGTTTGCAACGAAACAATCCTTGCTTACTATCTTACAATTTCGTGTTGTGAAGATCTGCTATTTTAATCTTATCTCATATAGATAAGAACATATATTATTTTTCTTATTGTCCATCCTCAACATTAAAGTATATACACACCATGAATAAGATAGTAACACTTTTTATAAACAAATTTGATAGCATGTTGGCTTGATTGAACTATGAAGATTCATTTTTGTGACGATCTGTGCTGTATTTCGATCTTTCCAGAGAATACCAGTTCAGCATTCTTAACCCTACTACTAACGTTTAAGAAAGACTCATTTCATTTAAACTCAGCAATCTGTATGGTCACTAAAGAGAATTTGTTCTTACATAAAGATATCATTTATAATTGTATGACTACTATGAGTGGTCAATGAACTTACAGCGCTTAATAAAGTCATATTAACGAAGAATTCAACGTCCCCCAATCTTTAGGTATTGACATTTTTAGTCAAATATTAGAAATTAGACGTTTTTAATAATAATCAAATTAAAATATTCTGCCTTACGAATGCTTAAATTATTACAATTTTTAATTTGCTAGTTTGAGATCCAGATTAGTAACACACTTTAGTTGCGTTATCTATTAATCAAGAGGCAGATAATGACAGTCCAGTCAAAACAAGTATAAAAGTTCTTGAGTACATTAGATATATATGATATTTATTAGCATTTGCATTACTGTAAACAGAAATAAAACACAAAATCTCATCAGTAACATACACAATGTCAGAATGGAAACCGAAAAATCTTATTGATGGGCCACCAGTAAAACTAATAGTTTACATTTTGAAGCCTAAAATATTTACTTTACTTATTGTTACAGTCTTCTTTGAATGTATAAAACAAGTTAGACAACCTTTCTTCTTTGCTTTGCTTGAGGTATTAAATGTAATCAGATACTTATTGTTCTGTCCCTACTTGTTTTATTTATTATTTAGTTATTTTTTAAATTTTTACATATTAAGAAATGCCAAAAATAGTTAAATCACATTCGACGAGAAAGAAAGGGTAACTATTTTTATAAACGTAAGTCATGGTTTGGTCTATTCTGTGTTCCTTAAACAAACAACTCTTGATTAAGTCACATTATCAATGATTGGTTCTGGACAACGACTCTCATTTTTCACTCACTACAGATATGTCAATTTTCATAAAATTTCAACTAGAAGATGTTCTACTGATGTTAAATTAAACACAATTGTAATGGTTAAAGGATAACCAACAAAGCTACGTACATACATGTACCTCAGTTGCTAGTTTTGCACAAGGACAGACACAAAAACGACGTTAGACTGAGGAAAGAAACATTTCTTTGTTGGACAACTTATGATGGCAATTTATGACTTATAAGGGCTGTCAAATTGTGATATCGTAAATAGAAATACGTGGGAATTGTACATTAAAATCAACGTTTGACAAACAAGTACCATACCAGCAAATGCTTACTTGAAAGGAAATTGTGGCAATATTGAATGTTTAAATGTATATCGTTGTCGATGATGCAAAAACAGTCATACAGCTTTTGCGCGTAGTACCCATAGCTTTTCAACTCAGTCATTATCAAACTACAATAGGACAACCAACCCATTAAGGTTGCAACAAATTTCAAAAAAGATGAAGTAGCGCAAAACTCTATCAGCGTTATGATATGTGTTTGTTGTTTAGAAATTGTTCACGGTAACACTTTTGATGTATTAATAGCAAATGTGTAATAACTATATTACAATGTATTGCATGATCTTTATTTCCTGATTGAATGATAAAATAAATCAGAGAAGCATGTTTCGGGCCGTATTTATATCTTACCTGCTGACATGTATGAGTCCACTAATACAAAATCAATTTATATTTCTCATTCAAAAAAAAAAAAAGGAAAATATTTGATCATCTTTGCTATAACAATGGCAACTCAGTGAAAGTAAGTTGAGAATGTTTGCGATAAATAATGACAATATTTATTTTATGCGATTAAAACCGGATTCTAGCAGTAATAATAATAAGCATGAACTAATTGCCGATCGAATTAATGTATCATACCTATTAATGAACTTCGGGGTAGTGTTACACTTTTTGATCTTTTAATAAGGTTAAATAGCAATCTATTTTTAACTGTCACGTGATACCATGGCACGACAGCTCCAAAGAGCGACTCAATATAATTCCCTAGTGAACACATTCACTTGATGTTAATTTTTAGCGTAGTTTTCATAAAAATAGACATTTTTCAAAATGATCAAAATATCGACGATCATTAAACTCGGAGTTGCCATAACCTATCCGCGTAGGAATAATACATTAGAGTAACAGACTTACAGTATTTGAAGCTGTGATACAGTCATTTCATGCATATCTTTTACAATTTAATGCTATGCTATGGTATGCGATTTTAATGATATGCTATGAGATTTCAATGCAATGCTATGAGATTTGTATGCTATGCTATGAGAAATTGAAATTGAGGGCTTAATGATATGGTATGCTATGCTATGCTATGGAATGCTATGAGATTTGAACAAAAAATCCTCTATACACAGAAGAGTTCCACATATTTGGAAGTAAAATGATAAAAAGCCAAAGTTAACCACTTATCTGCAATGTGAGCATTTATTCTTTCAAATAAAAACATTTAAAACCGAGTAAAAATTATGTAGTATGGTATGCTATGGTATGATATGACGAATGAGATTCTATGAGATTGTATGCTATGGTATGAGATTCCAATGCTATGCTATGAGATTTCAATGCTATGCTATGAGATTTCTATGCTATGTTATGCTATGGTGTATGTTGTAAAAGATATGCTTGAACTGACTGTAATCCCTGAAAGGCGTTGTTGTCAATCTTACTTATCTGATTGCCATTAAGAGTCCTAGATGAGAAAAATGACAATAAAGTGATAAAAATAGACTTGCTAGTTAAAAATAAAAATCCAAGAAGGAAAACTATTAATAAGAAGACACGTGGGTTCATATTACTGATGTTATGTTATTTTTTCTCTGTACTCATGTTTGTGTTTGAACAATTTAAGATAAATATGAAATTGATGTTTCCAACAAATACTAGTTAAAACATTTTTAAATATGTATTATTGGACGTATGACATTACATTTAAAATTTGAATATTTGGAGGAAAAAAAATGTTGCGCTGTTACCAGCATTTACTAATAAGTCTGACCGGTAAAGTACATCCAGTGACTGTCATGCAATAAATGATCGTTTAGGTGAAAATATATCCATTCCAGACTAATGTAATTCATGATTCAAAAATATTCTATAATATGAAAATACGATATAAACAGGCATCGCCTTAATAAACAAACAGACAACAGACTCAAAATGAATTATTATATAGTTAGGCAGACTCGCAAAATATATTTAAGGGGAGTTTTTCTGCACATCTCCGATGGTCATTTTTTCAATGTGTGTACCCGAGACTTAGACATCACTCGTTTTATTCTAAATATAATCACAATGAAGCCACAACAATATTTAAAACAGACAAAGTTCATCAGTTTATCTAAAAACTGTTTTAATTCAGATTCATTTTTTGTGCACCCAATTAATATAAATTGTTTTAGCTATTCAATTATTTAACGCATGCAATGATTTTTAAAAAAAAGTTCTACCAAACAAAGTCAGAACAATTAAAAAAACATCAACAGCTTTTGTTAATGATGATTATTTGTCATAATAAACCTTAAAACATTTTTAAATGTATCAGAATATCAATGTCTGTCATTTTATGTGCATATAGGAGGCTCAAGTATTGAATGAAAAACATTCAATTTTTTATATTTTGCATATCCAATGAGTTCTATACAGTTCACCATCTACATGTGCATGGATATAAACAAAAATACTGTATTAGAAAAGCATCACCCTCCTTTGATACATGCCAGCACAACTTAGGTATCAATGTTGCACTCATTTGTTTCTTGTCATTGCAGTGATGTACATGCCTTAAAAAAACAAGTAACATAAATGACGAGCTGTGTTTCTGTGTTATGATTTTATCAAATAAAAAGCCCCGAAACATCCCACGTATATTCACAAAAACCTGTCTTATTACGCTGATAAACGAAAAAGTCTTGTTTCCTTGATTAACATTTTGATTTACCTAATTATCAAAAATACAAAAGTGTGCAATAATTAATCATTTTCAATTTTTAATCAATGTAGTAATTGCTATAAATTTTTAAATAATGCTTGAAGAATACTCGAAAACAATAATCACTACTATAAAAATATATTCGAAGAACCCATTTACGTACAGTTTATAGAAAACTTTATACACAATTTTATACACAAATGTAATCTAAACCTACTTAGAACAAAAATGTGACAGTGGACCTCAGCACAGGTATAATATGTGAACTCAATTCATTTTATTTGACTTTTTTAAAACTTGAAATATTAGAAATTTTTTTTTATAAATGATTACGGTCACTGGAAGACTATGATCAGGCAACTTCCGTAATTAGTAGACTGAGTTACTTATAAGCGTTATGCGCACGTGTTAAGTGCTTTAAAAAGGGCTGATGATAATGTTTTTGGGGCATCAGATGCAACTTTGCAACAACCATTATATTTAAGGTTCTCTGATTTTTGGTTGTATGGTTGAATTTATCGGAGAAGTGCGACTCAGGCCTGATTTATTTGAATAGTTTCCAGCAGGCATTGATTATTCATCATTTTGTTTTATCTTAGTATGTAAACAAACAATTAAGTGCATTCAGTTGTAGTTAACAGATAAACTGGCAATATTTTTATAAAAATAATATGCAATATCTTAAGAATTGTTATTTTGCATGGCTGAATACTTATAAGAGAGAGAGAGAAAGAGAGAGAGAGAGAGAGAGAGATAGAGTAAATGTCTAAAATACGTTTTAAAACAAATTTTATTCATTATGATAAAGGGAAAGAAAGAATGGATGAGGTAGTTGTTGAACATAAGGAGTCAGTGGTTGATATTCATAGCTTTCTATATACGCAACTATTAAAACTTGATTAATCATTGTAGTCTATTTGGATTAAAAATCAAATTTCACATTTTTATAAAAATAATCAAGCTTACAATTAGTTACAAATTATTTTCTTAATAATCGACATATAAAATCATTATTTTAATACAAATGACAATTTTCCTACAAGTTTAATTATTCTAAATTCTTATATAGACGAAATTTAAATATCGTCTTCTTTTTGAAGTAATGTATACACTTATAAGCCAATACGAACCTTTGCTTGATTTCTGAGACTATTCAAATAAATAAATGTATAGTTTGCGTAATAGAGAATCCATCTTGAGTTTATCCTTTGGCCTTATGGTGACAGGTTCTGTTTTTTGGCAATCAATTACGTACAAAAGACATACCGGTACATTGAGTTGTGAAATAATTCTTGCATTATCTATGTTGTCTGTTTCATTAATGGCTTTATTTGAGTCACATGTTTCAATAAGACTGTTTAGTAGTTCAAAGTTTAAATTTGCGCTTCTGTAGTCCCAAACGTTTTCTTTGTGCGAATCATTTATATTAATATCTTGATGAATGGATATATACGTAGCCTTGTGATCACTGAGTGTATGACAGATAGTGTCTAAATCATGGCTTTAAATGTTTTTGCTAACAAGAATATGATCTGTACAGTGGGGTACAGTGGAGTACAGTACTGGTCAGTGCCCTGTACAATGGCGAACAGTGGGATACAGTAGAAGTCACTAGGACTGTACAGTGGCGTACAGTGGAGTACAGTGCTGTTCAGTAGAAATGTACAGTAGGGTAGAGTGGGGTACAGTGAAAGTCAGTGAAATGTACAGTGAGGTACAGTCAATGTACAGTAGATGTCAGACAATATCAGTCAATTTTCGGGAATATCAGTGGATTTTGAATTCAGTAGTGTATAGTGATATGCAAAATATCAAAAGAATTATCAGCATATGAACCTTGGTAAGTGTTTATATCATCGGATTACCAGAGAATAAAAAACATAATATCGTGTCAAAACATATCAAAGAAAGAAACCAGATTAGAAGAAAAATAAGTTGTTCTTTTCATTTCATCAACGATAATTGGATTGCCTGTAATAAATAAGCAAGAATTTTTTTTTTAAAAAGTAATGAAAGACTATTTGAGGATGCTGTGCTGTTTATATAGAAAATCCCAATAGCAGCTTGGTATTGATCTAGAGAATTACCCTTTATCTAAATTAGTAATGAACAGTTCAAAATGCTTATGGTATGCTGCCAATTGGTTGAAATTGTAAGCATGAAAATATATTAATTGATTGACAAGTGACATTGCTTACCCTTTCACTAAAACCAGGTATTGGCAGTAACTATTAGTATTTGATTATATATTAATTAAGGTTTAAAACACATTGAACATTCAAACATTTTCAAAATGCAATGTTACAAAATGAGTGGCAAAACATGGTATAAAGATAGTTTTCACCAAACTCTACTTGAAATTAAGCTTACAGCATAAACAGTAATAAATCATTCTTTTCTTTATCATATCTTTTGCCTGGGATGTCATTTATAAATTAAAAAATCATCTACTTTAATGTCAAAACAGTTGAAAAAAAAAACGAAATTACTTTCATTATGCATAATGACGAAATTAGAATTTTTATTTCTTAATTTGTACCAAGCCTGCTCTTCTCTTTAACAAGTGGATGTATTTATAATACTTTTGTTTAAGATAGACGAAACGTAAAAGAAATAAAAGCAGACTTTTTTGTTTTGATTTGCAACGTTTGAAGCCGTGCTATACCCTGAAAGAAATTCCTGTCGATTCTGATTATCTGGTTTACGGCAAGGTCCCTTAATAAGTACATAAAACAATCTTTAATGACGATCACAAAGTTAAAAAAAAAACATAGCAATTTACTGAAACAAAATTAAAGACTGAAAATTAATGCATCAGAATTTGTTTCCTTTGCCAGAGAAAGCTATTTATTCGTGTTAATAAATTATGGTATTAATTTGGACATTCTAACAACCTACATTATACACAGGGTATACTTTATTTTAAATTTATATATACATTGCAACCTTTATGTTGCAAAACAGTTTTCGATGAACATTATCTTCATCACATATGTAAATAATACTTGAAACTTTGTATTACATGTGAAGAGATCATTTAATACGAATTTTTGTTTTCATCGTCAAAGAATTAAATCTAACAGACGAAACAAATATAATAACACAAAAAGCTTAATACCCTGGATTAATTTAAAAAAAAAAAAAAACCTTAAACAATATGTAGTAATGTTGAACTTCGTTCATAGTCATTGTTTTCAATGTATATTTCAAACTTCTCGTTTCAATTTAATTTAATTTCAAACTGCCTTTTGTATATAAATACAATGCATTGATTGTATTTTGTGGTGCATATATCAGTCAGACAATGAAACAATTATATTTTACAAACCCCTCCTCACAGACTTAAATTGTTTGAGGTATCCGCCTTAAAGCCATTGAAATAAAAACATATATATTCACACTTTGTTCATATACAAAGGTCATAAACGGCACTGTAGACGGATGACCAGAGATGTAACGGGTAATGTGTGATAACTTGTGTTTATTAAACTCAACACGGGTGTATTTGTAAGCAGATTTTAGGGTGGTACGGGACATCTGTCGATATTAGTGTGAATTTAAGTACATTATAATTAAAATACTTTCACCAATTTAGAATTTTCAGATTTTACAATATTTAGCAACAAAAAAAATACGTTTACATTTTTTTTGAAAGGTAAAAATTTTAAAAACCCCAGCGGGATTCAAACTCATGAGTTACAGATTCGTAGTGAACCCTCTAGCCCACTGCGCTACGCTGTTAGGTGACAACTTTGGCAGAGAAACTAATTAATAAAATTACACTTGAATTTATTTTTTATTTCGATAAATAGTAGGTCACAACATGGAAGTGTCCCATGCCACCTTAACAGGAAAATATTAAAAGTTACAAAACAAAGTAGAATTATTTTGTCTTCAACAAAAAATAAGGGCTTTTCGACAGCCCCTTTTTCCTTTTTTATTTGAAATATCAGAAAAAATCATTTCTAATTGATTTCCCATTTTTTAAACGCCTTGGTTAAACCTATTGGCCTAAGGTAAACTTATGAGTAATGCAGTGTAAAAAGAGAGATAACTCCAGGGCTTAACAAGTAGCTATACTTTTAATTTCTATAGGAATATTTTCAAAAAATCATATAAAAGTAAGTATTCATTCGTCGGTCACAAGATTTGGTATGCCAAGAGTATTTATGCTTTACATTCTTTGAGGAAAGCGAGATAACTCTTCCGAAAATTGTTTTTGACCTTTTAAAAAATTGTGATTTTAGGCCTTAAAAACCCCTATAAGGAGTCAAAAAGTGGCCCTTCGGACGAAATTTTTTTAAATTGTACTCTTCATTGCAAACAATAGACCGAAAAGATTTTTAAAATCGGAAGAAAAGTAAAAAAGTTACAGCCAAAGGGCTGTTTTGCACGTTGGCCCTTGCATATCCCTAATTTTTTCAAATTGTCTACCCAAAACCTTTTACGGTCTGCGCATTGTGTGTCTCATTATACAGCTGAAATATTGCAATGTTTACTTGAAAACTTTTCGAGAAAACGAACGACGCGTGATTTTAGTTTAACACTGAAACTCCCATAGACAATTTTCATAGGCTCATTAAACCGGAAGTACTGATTATTTTTTATTGAAACTCGGAATATATGTTTATTACTTCTATCTAAGCAATGTTTAGGAGTCTTATAAAATTCTAGGGTTTTTATGATTTTTTGTTTTTGTTTTTCATCCCCCTTTTTAAAAGTTTGAGCCTAAATATCTCAAAAGCGGTAAGAGATAGAGAAATGCCCTTACTTATGATTTTGTACAACTAGACACAATACATCTTATTCTTAAATTTGAATGCTCTAACTCAAAAACTAATAAAGATATTGTGTTTCAATGAATTTTTTGTATTTCCCTAGTCAAAACCGGAAGTACCGGAACCGGAAGTCTAAAACCTTACATACGCGTGTCATTAAGAATTGCTATTAGGCTATTGCATAATTGTCTCATTATTTCTTTCCGTTTTCAAAAAATCGCTGACGGTAATTTGTCGAGAATAATAATAATCAAACAGAAGGAAAACAATAGGTCTTTTCGACCGAAAGTCGAAAAGCCCTAATTAAGTGACAAAATCAAATCAACAGTCATGTTTTCCATAACAGTGAGTGATTGAAGACAAAAGGAAAATATATACCTGAATAATATACACTTGGGAATGATACATTGTTAGATACGTAAAATAAAAACCTATAAAGTCTAGAATTATGTCCTTGATCAGATTTCACAGCTCAATGACATAAGTCATAGATAAACATTTATAAAAGGGACAAGTTTTTTTTTCATATACTATTTTTGTTATTGTATTTTTTACGTATTCAGCAATTTATATATAGAAATGCAATTTTTAACGTTTGACCCTCTGTCTCCTTCATAATTTTATAAAAGGAAACTGACGTATGAAAAAATTTCATTTGTTCATTACTGTTCTT
>WFKH01010211.1:10273669-10285832 GCA_016163765.1 Magallana hongkongensis | reverse complement strand
AAGTTTTCTATAAACTGTACGTAAATGGGTTCTTCGAATATATTTTTGTAGTAGTGATTATTGTTTTCGAGAATTCTTCAAGCATTATTTAAAAATTTATAGCAATTACTTCATTGATTAAAAATTGAAAATGATTAATTATTGCACACTTTTGTATTTTTGATAATTAGGTAAATCAAAATGTTCATCAAGGAAACAAGACTTTTTCGTTTATCAGCGTAATAAGACAGGTTTTTGTGAATATACGTGGGATGTTTCGGGGCTTTTTATTTGATAAAATCATAACACAGAAACACAGCTCGTCATTTATGTTACTTGTTTTTTTAAGGCATGTACATCACTGCAATGACAATCTGTATGATGCATAGATATACAATTTATTTGCATGAACGTTTTGGTTTCTTTGGTTTTTCCATTACCAGTCATTCAAATTAACAGTGTAATTATCCCGAACGTTGATACCTTGTATTCTCTGATAGGTTCCTATCTTCCAACCAGATTAGTCAGATTGACAATAATGCATTTCAAGGGCTGTCACAGCTAAGAGAATTGTGAGTAAAAGCTTTTTCTATTGTCACTTTACTTTTGAACAAATTGTAAAAAAAACCCAAAAAACTCTAAACTTTTTTTAACATAAGCGTAGCATTTACACGTGAACGGTATTTTTTGATATCAATGACATTTTGTCGTGATGACAGTCCAAAAAAGTTAAGACGTCTACAACGTTTAAGTTATATCATAAATTATTTAATTTTGTTTAGGAATAATAGCTCATAGAATCTCACCCTTGTAGAAGTATCCGATCTTAATAACAACAGTCAGAATTATGTAGCATGAACTATTTTGGGTGGAGCTTGTTCGGAGTAAAATCCCTAGGGAGAACAATGAAGACTGAATTCTACTACACATTCCTTCATGTAAAAAGTTGCATTCATGTTTTTACCTTATTAATGAAATTTGACCCGACAAATGTCTCCTATATTGCTTATTGTGTCAAACAGTTCATAATATTTCATAAAAAAATCAAGTACAATGCGTACTGGTAAAGAAAGTCGTCCTTTGAACTTTTAAGTCACATTATGAAATAAGCAAACCTAACTGCAATAATTCACTTTAGTTTTAAAATACAAACAAACTACGACAAAGCCAAACCGTAATACAGAAATATAACAGAAAACATAACTAAGAATAAAATTCACATCATAAGGTGCTTGTAACATAGCTGCCTGCTGTGTTCTGTAATGCTGCTGTAACTTAAATATTTAAATTTGTTGGTATATACATGTAATATTAACGCAGAACTTTAATACCATTGGTATGTACGATGAAACTACAGATAAAAAGAATTCATTACACTTGTGCAATTAAACTTTGAATTTCAGAAAAAAATTAAGAAAAATATAAAAATGAAAGAAAAAACGATTTAAAAACAAAACACCCAGATATATCATATTCTCATTATTAATCTCAAATTAATTGAACAAACTCTTTAAAAATAAAACTCTGATTTTTTGGTGATAAACCTATCACTTGCTCTGCCCCCATAACACTTTGACAAAAACATGATGTAACCATTTGGTGCAATACAAACACGAATTTTTAATGTATTGTGTGACTTGTAACTGCTATAAGTTGCGGTCCTGGCTTTCAGGGACAATGGCCTCTGAAGGTACACTTCTGTACAATCTATGATGCATGTAGTTTTAGGATATGTGTTTCTAAAAGAAGTTGGTAGATATCTTTGAATAGTGTCCTTTGGCAACCACATTTTCAAATCTTTCAATTGAACAGCTAAGATATTTATCCATGAATTAAAAATTCTACTAGCAAGCTGATGTGAAATTCCGAATCGTTTCCCCAAGTCTTGGAACTGTAAACCTAAACTTAATCGAACTAATGTTAACAAAACTTGTTCATCAATTAACAAACAAGAAGGTAAATCTTTGCCATGTACCCTCATTATATCTACTAAAGTGGAATATACTGTCAGTGACAATCCTGTATAAAACACTGAATCTTTCTCTGTCAAAATTTTGAAAGATGAAAGTTCACGGGTTGTTTGAGTACCTACAGTATTAGATGTTAATTGTAGACAATATAAGTGGTCATGCAATGAATTAATTGTCTGAGTTGTTGCATCTGATTTTGGTCGGCAGGTAGCACAAGACACACAATACTGATAAACAATAACAGGTGGTGTCTGGGTAGAAACTGTTGCTGATGAGGGAGTATTGATTTCCATGTCTGTGGCTTCTGCTGCTGCTTCATCTCCTCCTATGCATATAAAACCACTTTCTTCATCCTGCTCCTGCTCATCCTTCTGATTAGACACGTTCCTTACCAGTTTTCTCCTACCTTGCTTTATCTATTTAAAAATCATACATAGTAATATATCATACATTTCCGAACACATATTGTGTTTTTACATACCCGAGGATGATCCTGCATCCATAGTTAACTTCAATCAAGTCCCACACAGTCATTGTACCCGCCAGCAGGCAATCACTGGTGAAAGTATGACCACTCAAAATAGCTTCATGTAAGTTCAAACTGCTATTTAATTTGACAGTTTGAAAATACTAAACTATTCTAATAATCATATTAATATGTAAATAAATTATGTTGCAAGTACCTCATTCTGAAAGTAGAATTAACCAAAATTCAAACTAAGTTTTATGACAAACATGTATTTTTTTTGCACCCTAACCTCTTTGTGATATCCCATATGTAATTGTGGGTCAAGCTTCAGTTTGGTTGGACACCCATCAATGAAATGAATTGAACAGACCTGTTAGCATTAAAAGATGAAACTAATTAGCCCTGGTGAAAACTGTGAAGGTGCACATATATCATATCTATACATAAACATGTATGTAAATGAATACTGTAAATGTCATCATATATAAAAGAACACATGTGGTATATATACATTAGTCCAAAATATCTGACGTTTTCTTGGCTTTTTCAAAGATTTTGATATTTTACATGCCAGGAAAACCTCAGAACCGGCGCCATTACGAAAACTTGAAATTCGCCGCCTCCAACTGGAGGCGGCATCCTCGGCTCGATTTTAAATATTTACGAGCTGAATCAAATGTTACACTCACAACTAATTAATAAAACGAGGATTTTACTGCTCACTAATATCGCTTTTATGGGTTCCTTCATCCCATAAACAAGCTGTTAAACACATTCTATCGAAATGTTGAGATTTGCTTTGATATCGTGCATTTTTCAAATCTCGCGAGAAAATATGTCAACAACACTATTGTTTATCAGTGTGATTATCAAAATGTGCAGTAAAATTATATTTTAAGCTATATTATTGAGTTTAAATATATATCTATTTAAAATCGAGCCTAGATCGCCGCTTCCAGTTGGAGGCGGTGAATTTCAAGTTTTCGTAATGGCGCCGGCTCTGACGTTTTCCTGGCATGTAAAATATCAAAATCGTTAAAAAAAGAAAGGAAAATGTCAGATATTTCGGACTACATATACAGTGTATACATGTGTACATATAGTCAGCATATTCAGCTGTTATTATCGTCGATTTAATTCAGATATGAAATAAATAAGATCAATTTACAAATTAAAAGGCTGTAACTTATAAATTGCGACATGATAGATATACTTGGTCCTTTTTTTAGGTTGATAATCCTTTCTATTGATAGCTTTGAGCCATCGCAATCTGGTATCCACTTGCGATGGAAAGCAAAACATCCTGAAAGGCGCTTGGCAAGGACAATCTTCGTGTCTTTTCCCGTGCTCAGAGCATTCCTCAACCTTCCATCTATGATACTTCCTCTGATTATTAGTACAGTTGAAGACAACACAATGTCTTCCACCTCCTTTTTCGTACGGCATCGTATCAATCGAATGTACACCGTCAGCACCGTAATGGCGGTCGACGATAGCGCAACCTTCCGTCTAATGGCGATAACTCGTTAATCTTATGTAATGGAATTATGTATAGGTGGAAATGATTCTAAGCTACGCTCAAAAGTTGTGTTAAAAGAATGCACAAATCTATGTAGCAATTCGATTTTTATCAAAATTTATAAGTTATCAAAGCTATCGAATTGTTTTTATATCTGTCTGTCTCACCACGAACATGTAAAAATAACACCCACTGAAAGAACTACATTTAATTTTGAATGAATAAAATGGTAATGGAGTTCGGTTAAAAAAAAAAAAAGGGTTACTAAACCGTGTCAGGCTGTTCCTTTTATATTTTGTTTTGAAAGTCACAGATCAAAAAACAAAACAATGAATGCACAAAATTAAAACATATTGAATGTTATTCTCAAAAAAAAAAAAATGAACGTTAATTTTTCGTTTTTGAAACTTGTTTCTCAACATAATTTATCTAAAATTGTGTTTCACTCATAAATCATTATATCTGATGTATGTAAATAAATGCTTTTTTCAAATAAACGGCCACCAACACGAGAACACATATTATTTACATTTTCTATTAAACGACCACAGACAGACAGCACACATAAAATTCAAAACCTATGACGTAGTACACATATTGATTATACAAGACAAACGGGTATGAACAGTTTCCGGAACACATATACAACAATACCTTGTTCTCATGTAGGTACCTTGGTGGAAATCGGATAAGTAAGATCAACAACAACACCTTTCAGGGGTTATCTCAGCTTCAAATACTGTAAGTCTGGTTTTTCAGTTTCAATTCCTACTTTATTAATGTATCGTCTTTGCGTTCTACTCAACAGAGATTGCAAAAGTGGTATTATATGTGAAATAATGCCAGCGCGCTTCTTTTTGATAAAAAATACATGTTTGTTAGTTGATTAATAAATGAACTCGGCAATGCCTGCTAGTAGCTTTGCACATATCTCAGTCTCTAGCCATTCTGCTCTGAAACATTTAATTCTTATACCTTACCAGATAATGGTTGCTATCAGCGGCGTCTAGAGCTAAAGGTGGATTTGTTAGGCCGTGAGACAACCCTTTCTCGCTATATTTTTATTCATACAAAAATACGGATTTATGAACCTAAATGTATCATGAACTATAAAGATTACATGAAAAATTGTTCATTATAATATTTCCGACTTATTTAGCAATTATGTTGATAAATTTTCCAAGCTGACATGAATTCATAAAATTACATGTATGTGGTCGCCATATTATTTTCGATCGCTTCTCAACTTTTACTGGGATCTATTTACCGGTCGAGAAAATTAAGTTCGGTTGCTTTTTGATCGAAGCAAACGGATTGCCTGGACTTCTAAATGCATGAACTACACTTTGTGGTAAAATGTTTGAAATCAAAGAAATAAAAAAAATATATATTATTCCAAAAAAATTGTCAGGGTATCCGCATTATCTTGAACAGATATATAGTGCTTCATTACTTCGCTTGCACATCTAATACGTGTGTCGTTCATTCAGAATGCATAACGTCTGCATTATTATAGACAACGGCCGCACTGTCCCTATACTTTTTGAAATCAAATATAGAAATTTAATATAAATTCCTACCGAACTGTTCCTATACTTTTTTTAGAGGACAACGCAAAAACAATATAAATAAAGTATATATACCGGCTAAATTCAAAGATACATGTACGAGTTCTCCCTCCACCCCTTCCCCCAGAAAAAACAAACAAACAAAAACAAAAAAAACTTTACGGACTGGGATTTAGGGAATTTGTAAAGTTTGTTCGTAAAGATTTTTGGTCGGTCTCCCCCCCCCCCCCCCTTCTTTTTCAATAAAACGGTGTTTCCGCTAGCCCGTTGTGCTGCATTCGTTCGACATGCTATGCTTTCATGATGAAATGCACACGCAGTGGGTATAAGTATCTTCCCAGGCAATGATGGTCATCAATTCAGGCAGCTGTACCTGTCATGCAGGATGTTTAATTAATGAAAACCTAAATAGATTCGGTATATTAAATATATATTATAAGATTAAGAGGGATGACATCGTTGAAATTATATCTCAGTGCTTTAAAATATATTTCATTGAAGTTAGAATCTGTTTTAAGTTTAAGAAAACGAAATTATTTTTCCTTTTTAAAGCCCTTGAGAAGACTGTTTACATATGTTGTTCATAGTTTGTGTTTGATTGCTTGTTCGTTTAACTTTTTGCACCCTTATTACTTTAATCGTTTATCTCATTGCCCTTTATATATTTATATCGTACCTTTTGTAGGCGCGAAAAATATAAAAATTAACTTTAAATTAAAAAGAAACGCACGAGAACCAAATTAATATTAATCAGCTATGCACATCAAAACCATGTATTTTGAAAAAAAAAACATTTCATGAACATTTATGAATGAATGGAATGAACTACATGTATATGAATATACTCATGCAAGTTGTTGTTCAAAATCGTAACGCACATTTAAAAATGAAAACAAGAATGCAAGTCATATGCGAAAAAAAGCAAGGTTGCAGAGCAAAAATGATTTTATCTATTATCTCTTAAATTTCTATGGTCATGAAATTGTTTTTTAAATGGGAAATATAAAGCGACGCTTTGAACAAGAACAAACTTTTTTGTCACTTATAAGTCTTGGATAGATACATCTTTGATGAAAATATTTCGTTTGTTCAAGCAATCGCTCAATGTTTTCTGAAAGAAAAACTGCTTGAAAACAAGCCGTTTTATGATAAAAATGCGAAAATGACAGGAAAAGGTTAACGTTTTGATGTCATATTTCAAAATTGTAGCCATTTGGATCCAAGTGAAAATATGAAAAAATACTTCACATGTATATCCGTACAAAGGAAGCAAAGAATTACAGTAAATTGATGATGTTCATTTTAGGGAAACATATTAGGACCATACCAAATATAGTCCTTAAAATTACACAAAACATAATTCATTTACTTTTTTATTATGATATTATATGATGTACGACAACTCGTACAGAAATTCCATACTGTTTCTAATCCAGAAAATGTCGAAGCCTTTATGAGAGTTCCAGCCTTTGATTTTAATCTTGCATATTTACAATATGCAATCCAATTATTGCTAATGATATAAAAAAAAACAACTTTATTTTCGTGTAATCTGGTTTGATATTTTAACATTTTTATGTGCCATAAGATTTTATATTTTTTTATTCTCTTAGACCCTGGGATATAAATATATACCCAGGTCCATATGCAGAGAGTTCTCTTGATATAATGCGTATCAATATAAGAAGCATAGTGAATAGGATTAATTCCTAATTGTATATTCAAGTCCTAAATGTTTTATGTTTAACAAGACTAATTTGGATGCAAATATTAACAATGCCAGTCTAAATATGGAAGGGTATGAATATAACTTTAGGAATGATCGCAACTCGTACGGGGGGAGGTGTAATTATGATTATTATAATATCGTATTTTTCCCAAGCATATGATTGGTCGATTACTGTCACATGACCGTGCTATAAATTCTGTTATAAACCTTACTATACAAAAAATAGAAAGTTTATTGACCTCAATATACTAAAAATAGATTTTCATGACAAAACACTGGTTTTACCACGTGCGACATTGTGACGTCATAATAGCGAAATCAACACCTTTACATTATGAACAAAATATTTCACTATTAAACGCTTAAAAAGAATGAAGAAAATTAGTTTTTGATTTATTATAATAAAACAGTTATAGCCTTTTGATATCGGTCAATACATGGTTTTATAGACCTGATGAGAGTATATCAACCTCGGACTTCGTCCTTGGTCGATATACTCTCATCAGGTCTATAAAACCATGTACTGACCTCCTCAAAGGGCTATTATTGTATAATATTTTGAACTCTATATTTGCTCGTCGTTGATATGATTTAGAGTCAAACTCAAAAAATATTGTAGCTTAAAATAAACTATTAAAAAGCTAATTATATGCTTGTTTACCGTTCACCAAATTCTAGCAATACTTTTGTGCAAAAACAACAACAACAAAAACACCGAAAGATATTTATACTAAGACTATAGTTCTTGGAAATCTAAATGTCATTTTACTCAACTTTAATTCTACGCATAAGATTCCAACAATAATGAACACAAATAACTTATCAAATACAATACAAACACCTACAATGATCACTGAGCATACATGTACCTATATAGATCATATCCTTGTAAGCAAGAACGATTAAACCCACGATTCAGACACTGTCAGTCATACACCTAGTGATCACAAGGCTACGAATATATGCATTCATCAAAATTTTAATATAAATGATTCATTCAAACAAAACGATTGCAAAAATATTGCAAATTTTGAACTATTAAATAATCTTATTAAAGCATGTGACTGAAATGAAATTATAAATGAAACGGACATCAACGATGCTACAACAATGAATTTAACAAATCGTTGTCTGTCTTTTGTACGTAATTGATTGCCCCCTCCAACTTAAAAGTTGCAATGTGAATATGAATATTGAAGATTAACCAACCTGTAATGTAGTGTTGCCTTTGAATGTCTAAATTGCAGACATAAGTTACCAGCTCGAAAAGTCAATTTTTATTTTCAATATTTCAACTTTGTGATTGTCATAATTATTTGTTTTATGTACTCAATAAGGAGCCTTGCTGAAAATCAGATAAGTAGGCTCGATGGAAATGCCTTTCAGGGATTATCACAGCTTAAAACATTGTAAGTCAAAACAAAAACAAAATTGTTCATTTTTTTCACATTTCTCTCTATCTCAAAACAAAAGTACTATAATTACATCCACTTGTTTCGGAGTAGAGTAGTCTTGATACAAAATAAGTAATCAAGATTCTAATTTCATCATGTTGTATTCCTGCGAATGCATTGCAGCTGATCAATAGTTGCAAACTAACCATACTGGTAACTCACAAATATCTCTATTTTTACACATGTAAATGGATATTATAATGAACCTATATTTTGTCTTGATATGCCAAATTACACACGTTATGGTGTAAAGTTATAGCTGTTTTTATCGAAGACGTTTTACCCCCCCCCCCCCCAAAAAAAATGATAAAATAATTAGCATACTGGCTCTAAACATATTTTTTATATAAAGTTTAAGCCCTCTGTTGTTTTGGGGAAAACAAGAGTTGTTTTTCGATAATTCATGAAGAACAACCATATCTTAAGGAACAGGGGAGTTTGAAAGTTGCTATCTTGGTGTGATTTATTTTATTCCATTTTTCTTTTCACAATCATTTTACAAATTGTTTTGTATTATCTTGTTTAGGTTGTCATTTTCTTTTTTACTGAATAGAGTCAGTTTTGAATTGTTTCAATATGACTGTATAATAGAGAAACATCTTTACATTGACATTTTTTAAAAGAGATGTTTCCGTGTTAATTTTTTGGTTTTCACCCCTCAGAAATGTGCATTAATATGCATCACCTTACCCCATTATTTTTAATTATAAAAAATGCATATATCTGTTTTTAAAAAATTAATTTTATTGTTTGGAAAAAATCAATTACACAAAAAAGTAAGAACACAAAATAGTCATCTAATTGCAAAAGTAAGTACATATAAGTATGCACTTACATGCACATACAGAATAAAACACAAAAAAGACGATACATAGTTAATTAAATTTCTATTATTTTCAACTGTTTTGACTTTAAATTGAATGATTTTCATAAGTTAGTTTTAGGTTAAAGTTAGTTGCCTGATCTTTACTCAATTCTCCACTTTCTGAGGGATAAAGTGGCGATTATTTTTCTTTTATCTAAAACGTGTTATTTGAATAATTTATACATGTAATTTTTTTTTTTTTTTTTTTTTTTTTTTTTTTTTTTGGTAATGCAATTTTTTACCATTTATTATTTTTATACCAAATTTATAATTATATCTTATGTATAACATTGTTTACATTTAGGAGACTATGGAGCAACAAAATAAGTAAAATCGATAGCAATGCTTTTGATGGGTTATCACAGCTTCAAACATTGTAAATTAAAATTACTTCTGATATATTTTAGTACATTTCTTCCGTTTTTCTCTCAAAAGTATCGCATATTGTGTGACATGATTGAGGAAAGATATAAAATATGGTGATTGCGCTAATTTGATGAAAACATGTTTATAGCTTTATCATGGAGTTTACAATCAAAAAAGTATTACATTTGATGATAGAATAGCTCTTTTGATTGAGTAAACTATATCTAATTTTATTCTTTCATTAATATTTTTGCAGAACTTTTTTCATTTTTTGAATTAAACAACCCATTCTCTAAAATGAATGATGTAAATTATATCCGTAAAGTGGTATGTATTAAATATATATGGTTATATCAGATATAACAAGTACACGCAACAAATAATTAAATGAATTTAGTATTTGGTAGGACCGTGAAGCTAATTTATAGGTAACTAACTATCTTTTACTATTTATCAGACTTGTTCGAACGAATCACATAAATAGTTTTTATGTTTAGACAAAATGTCTATTTGTCTGGAAAAAACTATTCGTTAGGACGATCTTGCTTTTTCTGGACAAGAAAGCTATATAATAGGATATATAAGATGTTTGTTTGATCATTATCTGCGAACAAATTAGAAATTGTTCAGAAATAATAAGCTAAGCAATTTTAACAGAAGACAGAATTTGGAGAGAGATGGAGAGTTAGAGATGGACCGTGTTGTATTTGCCAGGAAGATGTCTCTCGATATCCTTAATTAGACCTTTCAAAAACTATTTCAAAACAAATGTATGCATGTGACAATCAATTTAAAAGCCTGCGTTTAGGGTAAGTAGTGTCTTGATAACGCCATTTTTGCTTGACCAAGAATACTGTATGTAGACGAAGAGCAGTAACCACTGCCAATTCGGTGCTAAATATAAAACTATGGTGATAGAGGTGGTCACCCAACATCAAGGGTCACCGACGGCCAGTTAAATTAAAAAAGAATAGGGCGAGACCTTACCTGTGTAGCCGTTTCTATTGCCGTTTTGAAACAAATTGAAATATTTGATGGTACCATTAATATTGTCCAAGTAAATATTGCCCAAACTCGAAAATTGAGACTCATCATCATGAGTGATGTGGCTGTTTTAAACAGAATTGGGATGTTGGATTAAGTATCCTCTTCTCGCAGACACCGATCTTATTTGTGCCCTGACTAACTTTTTTCTTGATACGTCCACAACTTTCACCCATGTAGAAAAATTGTATTCTAAGAAAAGGTGCAAGAAGACATGACATTAGATGCTTGGAAAACATCCACAAATTTTAAGGAATCGCGTATATCTCGAACGGATAACTTATTTGTTTGAACTACATGAAACTATGTGTTTGTCTAGATGAACTATTTATTTGTTTGGACGCTGAAGATATTTGTTCAGACGATTTAGTTATTTTTTTTTAGGTAATTAACTATTGTTTACTATTTTCAGACAAAGAAACTCAACATCTTTGTTTAAACTAATTATTTATTTAGACGAAACCATATACCATATTATCTCCATATCCATGCAAAAATATCCTTCAATCTCAATATTTGTATGCCTCCATGTCTGTTTGGGGCAGTCTCAGACGCCTGCTTTGTAATCGATCTGACAATTAAAAAAACTAGTACGTTAATTTCTAGAATCAAATTATTCTCACATGATTATATAATTACAGTGTTTATCGGTTTCGCCAAAATAAAATATCGAAAGAAATTTTAAATGATATTCCTTTAGAGACCAACGTCCAGAAGTTTGAATGGTTTAATAATCAAACCTTGTTGGGCGAAAGTTGTTGCGGCTTCTATGTAAAATGAATGGGATTTGTGATTGGTGCTGTCAATACTAAGCGAAACAAGATGTTTGAACAGAACAACATTAAAATGATAGCGAGTTAAAATTTGACCCAAATTAAAATGGCAAAACTGTGAACATAGACTTTTTAAGGGCATCTGCAAATAATTCATCATGACCTCAAATGGACAGGACAATGTTTTTGTAATAGTAGTCACTTTATTCTGCTGGTCACTATTTGAGTGTAAATCAATGAATTTTTGAACAGGAATGATATCTGCTAGAACTGCAAAATTCTTTGCGGAGATGCCTTTTGATAAAGCATTTGCCTTTGTAATAACGCATAAAATACTAATTTTTAAACTGCCTTAAATGATTTGACTTAATAGGCATTGTTACAAAGTAACTGCAAATTTGGATTGAAAAGATTTATTATGCCCAGA
>WFKH01010211.1:10226912-10243572 GCA_016163765.1 Magallana hongkongensis | reverse complement strand
AGCAAAATGTTATTGCTGTTTTATCAACAAATTTTAAATTATTTCATTTGCTGCTAATATTTCGTGTATCTGGAATGAAAAGAAATCAATAAAATTGATGATGTAAACAAGATCTAGTAACTGTGATTAGTTAAATTTGATGAAACTAGCGTTCAGAATTGAAAATTGTGTCTTTTGTCGCTAATATTCGGTGCATCTGGAATTAAAGGTAATGCAAACAACTGTTTAATTAAACAAGATATGGTAGCTAATTTGGTCAACTACCGTTTTCAAAAATGAAAAATATGTATTCTGTTCAATGATTACTAAAACATGCACTCTGTGTGTTCGGTATTTCCTTAAATGTTTTTTTACAGCGTTTTATTGCACTCTGAATGTTCAAATACAAAATGAGGAGAAAATCTGCAGCACTTTCTTACTTTCTCTTGCTGATGTAATCAGGTTTGTTTCCGCAGAAAATATATTTTGAACAAGCAGCATATGCTTTCTGAAAGACAGTAGCATTCTTCGGAAACGTAAAATAATGTTGGGGTTCATTGTATTTCATATACATTCAAAACGTATACAGTTCGTTCGACCCAGTTTAGGGTTTGTACAATTATTTATTGTACGTTTTTCGACTGTATCTTGAAAACAGTAGAGTAAGATTTTTGCACGGTAGGCTGACCGGTTCGTATGAAGCGCTACAAATCTCGGCGATGGCGCTATGACTCTAGTCGTGTCTATATCATGATTGAGAGGACTGATAGGAGCTAAACTGCCCGAAACGTTGCATACATATATCATACTAAATTTATACACAGTCAATTAATATCTTGACTCAAAACTTTGATAGTTATATTTTAAAAACGTTGATAAAGAAGAGGAATTTTTCATCTGTCAATTTTGTCCTTCAAATAGCTCGTGAAGGAGACATAGGTTCAGAAGTGTTGAAAATAGCCTTGCTTGACGTAGATTGTTGAATGCGTCAAAGAATAGAAAACAGTATAATGAAATGATTGTTTCTCCGTATAAATGTTTATGACATATATAAATGGGTTGTGAGATCTGGCCAGGGACTTACTTCTACACTTGGTAGGAGTTTTAATACTATATACCTAACAATGTGTCATTCCCATGTGTATATTATACATGTATATAATTTATTTTCATCTCTTATCACTCACCGTGACGGAAAACGTAATTATTAATTTTATCTTCTCCTATAAGATCGTTGTTTAAAAACTTCGTTTATTAATCCCATTTATGATATTTCGACTAGAAATGACCTGAGTTGATTTAAAAGAAAACATCTATCATCGTACACTTGCCGTTACCTCCCTGATCTTCTATATAGTGCCGTTAATAATCTTTGTATATGAACAGAGAGTGGTGTGTTGGAAATGTTTTTTTATTTTAATGGTTTTAGAGCGGACACCTTAAACAATTTAGTGTAGAAGGTGTGGTTTGTAAAATATAATTTGTTTCACTGATATATGCACCACAGAATACAATCGAAGCATCGTTTTCATATACAAAAAAAAAAAAAAAACCCAGTTTGAAATCATGCATTACAAACACAGAATATGAACAAAGTTTAACATTACGACAATTGTTTGAGGGTTTTTTTCTATTTAATCCAAATATTTAACTTTTTTGTTTTAATTATCATATTTGTCAGACTTAATTCGTTTAAGATAATGAAAATAGATATTCTTTTTCATACGAAAGGTTATATCCATCAGTTAATAGAATGAAAAATAAAGTTAGATTTGTTACGAGTTGAATGAATCCAATTAATTAATTTATTATCATACCAAAGGTTATATCCATCGGTTAACAGAATTAAAAATAAACTTGTGTAATGAGAATTAATAGCGCTGTGCACTATTTTTGTCAGCATACTTTGGCTGTTCCAATCGCTCTTCCGTTAATGGCGCATTACTCGTAGAAAAACGCAGAGATTTTAAAAAATAAGTCATAACTGCAATAAGGGAATAAAGGTAAAAACGGAAATATAAGCATTGAATCAATTTTTTTTAAAGATGTGGTCTCATAGCTTCAACGATGTGTGCAAACAAATTTTCATAATGCGCTTACGCGCGTTATTCAATTTGTATGCACACACCGTTGCAGATGAGACCACATCTTTCAAAAATAATGATTCAATGCTTAAATATTTTTACAATTTATGTTTTAAATATCAAGCTTGTTTTCTACTTTGACACTCTTTGTTTACTTTTTTTTATATACATGTATTGTACTTATTTGATATCAAAATTTCTCGAATTTATTAATCCCTAAAATATTCATAAAAATCAAGTTCTAGCCATGCTTTTTCGATAAATTAAAACATTCAAATAAGAATTAAAGATCATTTTAATATATATGGTTGTTGCACAGTTGACCCTGATGCAACAACAGCGCTATTATCAGTTCATGGGTTAAATTGTTGTCATCCCCGATATGGTTTAAAATAGTTAAATTGTGTGTGTGTGTGTGTGTGTGTTTGTGTGTGTGGAATATTAGTCACAGTTCAATACATAATTTTTTTTAAAGTGGAGTGTTTTTTTTCCATCGAATTGTCAAGCTTTATATGAGGTGTTTATATACACATTTCAACTGTGCCCCTCTAAAAATAAAAAATCCAAACACATCTTGTGGATGTGACTAAGCCTCTGAAAATAGTAGTTTAGAGAAAAAATGAGGTGTCCAGAGCTGAATCTCATGTTGTGAATTTATATTTTACTATTTTTTTACAATGCAAAAATTGTTCTTTAATGTTTAAACTCTAAATCCATCTCCAAATCATAAGCTTATGCGTACATTTAAGGACACCGCTTGTGCACTGACCTAGCTATATTCCTAGTCTTCATGTGTTATATAAAGAACACTGTGCCGAATAATTATGCCAAGGTAGCATTGCATTTTTGTACCCGCGTAAGATGCAGTTTCGTACAAATCCATATATACCCAATGATTGACCATTGCTAAGAGAGTGTACAACCATTTTTGTTTTAAATTATGCCTCTAATCAAGATAAGTGTTAATCTTTCAAACCTGTTTTATTATGAGAGAACATTATTCAATAAACACATCTGATCTTGGTCAGTACCAGTCTCCCTGTCCCACAAAAGACTCAAATAACATACAAATCTTCCTCATTGTCCATGGAAATGAATTGGAAACTTCCCATCTGTTACTATTTTATGAGCGACAATGCTGTCTATAGAACCACTTATAATGACACTTAAGGGAACGACTGGAGTTAGCATTTTGAATTATACTATATATTGTATTAAAAACAAAACTAATATCTTTCACCCCCCCCCCTTCCTCACAAAAAAGGAAAAAAAGGAGCAATAGTATTCAATGAAATGAAAAGTTTTACAGAAATAACCACGGTGCAAAGGTATGCGGTTAAAATACACAGAATTTAATCATGCTATTTAAATTTTGTAGAACAGTAAGCTTCAGAACACAATCACTTCACACAATAATTCATTTTATTTAATGAAATCTTTGATTACGAAAGTTTACGATGTATATATGGAATGTTAACTCATAGGACAGCTGTTAAAGAATCCTTCAGAACATTTGTATCTTGACATAAAAATATGTTTTCGCCATCAGAAGACAAAAAAGGCTAGCAAAAGGTAAAGTTAAATATAGTAAAAATATAAATGTACACGTATTTGATATATAGTCGTTTGACCAGTTTCGAATAGTAATTAAATAGCAAATAATAAGAAAAGGTAAAGATGGAAAAAATACCTATAGTATAAACGCTTATTAATACTAATTCTGCAGTATATTCTTTTTAGCTGTCATTTTGTATTCGATATCGGTCTTATTTTAGTCGACCTACTTCCTCTTTCCAATTAAGCCAGGTCATTGCAACGCTAATTTGTGCATAAACCGTCTTTCAGTGCCTTAAATTTTCACTTGCAACAAAATTACTTTTATCAAAAGTAGGTTTGGTATGTTTTCTAACATACCCAAAAAGCATACAGGTACAAAATAGAACAATATTTTTGGAGTAGTGCTTTTACGAGTTCTGAACCCCAACTTGTTTTTCTGTTTTAAGATTAAATACAGCGATGAAATTGAAACAAGTATTGCTGGGATTCATTTAGATATCTTACTAACTCTTAACTAAATCATATTACACCACAAGAAGACAAACTAAGGAGCTGCGGCTGTATTCCGACAAGATGTTAAAAACTACAATGTAGTCTGAAATATTATTACGGTGATTTTGTCTGTCATTTCTCTGCAAATCAGTCTGTATAGGCTATGAAAATACCAATATCTTGGTGGTATACATTACACCTGTTAGTCAACAGGTTTAGCGCAAAAACTTTTCTAAATCTAAATTAGATTCTTATGGAAAAAGCTGTGCTATTTGTAACCCATTGGCTTTTTCGCAACTGGTAAAATTGCTGCCCACGTGATTTGTCAGGATAAAAATTCATTTTGAAAAAAAATCAATAGAATAATATAACATTAAAATCTGCAGGCATATGGTGTACTTCGACAATATAATTTGATCTCAATGTAACCCCCTACCCCCCCCCCCCCCCCCCACCCCCCCCCCAAAAAAAAAAAAAAAAAAACCAAAAAACAAAAACAAAAACATACGGCTTTTCTTTAAACAATACATTTTATAAATTGTCAACATTATCCGTGTAATACAATAAAACTCAAAATTGCATTTTTAATACATCAAATAAAATATTTCAGCTGTGGTTCCAAAACCTAATTAAAACCCGAAATGTCAATAATTATATTTATATTTACAGACAATTTCCTGTAATTTTCAAAGCAATTATATTGGCTGTTAAAGCTAATCCTACATTGAAAAGCCTGTCCGTTCAAATTGCTGAATCATTTAAATGTTAATTTTATCGAGATTGTATTTCCTTTCTGTACTTCTTGTGTTTGTGATATGAACACTTTATTCGAAAATCAAACTGTGCCTTCTCTAAAAAAAAAAAATCAAAACACCGCGCATATTCACTTGATTCACATGAAAGGAAATCAGTGATAACACGTTTTAGAACTTGAAATCCTTGTATAACAATTTAGGAACGAGGATTTATTTCATGAGCCTTAAAATGAATAAAACCTATTGTATCCTTTGCTCGTTTCTCCTCTATGGGGTGTGTTCAATTTGCATGAGTGATGGTTGTCCCGCTCGCTGTTCTTGCAGTGGGTGAACGTGTGAAATTGTGAGTTGCTCCGGACGAGGCCTGGAAAACGTTTCAACGGGGATTCCCAATGATTCATGCTATCTGTAAGTCACTGCTATATTTACTGTATACCTCTCTTGATATTTTTCCCAATTTGGATTAATATCCCGTCATATGAGCTCTTTTTGAATATTATGACAAAAAGCAGTGTTTTCAAGGTAAACAAAAAATGTCTAAGTGATAAAGTGATATCGTTCTGCATCGACAGGTAGGTTCATATTTGTCCAAGAACAGAGAAGAGTTGATTCCTTTACAGCAAATATCGATCGAAAGATTTTAAATGACTATTAGTACATTCGTATAATTTAAAACGTTACTATAGAAAAGTGATCAGTCAGACAATGGGGAAGGGGGGAACAGACCTACCACAGCATCTCTAACCTATTTGCAATACATATATTAAATTAAAACGATAACTCCGATAAACTTTAACAGGCAAAAGACATGGTGGGTAAAACGTCTTCATTTATTTCCATGCCTGTTGTTTTGATATAGCACGATACATTAGTATGTCTGCATGAAATAATATTTGCTGAAAAACTATTTATAACTACCTTGGTTAGACAATAAGATTATTTCCAAATTGAAATGACAATCATAGCAAAGTCAGAACTATCATTGCTTCACCTTTTATTGGTTTATAACAGAGAAACTGAAAATGATATGTTCTTTTTGCTCTCCTAGAGCAATTTGG
The DNA here is from genome assembly GCA_016163765.1 of Magallana hongkongensis. Lineage (NCBI taxonomy): Eukaryota > Metazoa > Mollusca > Bivalvia > Ostreida > Ostreidae > Magallana > Magallana hongkongensis. Next base: position 10,237,647 of record WFKH01010211.1, on the reverse strand, counting down.
AAAGGCTAACAAGTGATAATAATTTTTAGAAATTTTTTTATTTTGTTTTTGTGAAAGGTAACAAAATCAAAGTCGGTAATTCTGAAATAGGAAACAACTGTTTGAGGTTCACACTTTTTGTCTATATTAGGGCTATATTTCATTTACGGTGGGATATCATACAAAATCATTTTTACAATAGAGTGTATCATTCAATTTATAATCACAAAATAAAAACATAATGTGTGTCAATAATTAAAACAATTTCTAATTTCAAATATTGATTATTGCCATTTATTCCTTGAATTTCACTGTAATCAATTTTAAATGCAAAATATATATTTTTGACACTATTTTATAAATAAGGATGGAACGATGGGTCAGGTGTGCCTGTAGTTGCATATTTAAATACATATTAATTTACTAACGAGTCTATCAAAAAATATACAGAAACCAGGAACCTTGCCAACTTTACAAAACATTGAAATCGTCATCTTGTAACGTTGTATCATACAAAGAAAATGTTATTACTATTAACTTCCATGGTATACATTCTTTGTAATAGGTACACTTTTAAAGAGGACGATATGCTTAATTTTTTCATTCTGTAAGGTATGGAATATCCATATTTAATTATGTTTTTTTAATAGACCCCACCTTATTAATTTAAATTGTGGGTTCTTCAAATACGCTAATGGAGGTTTAAATGTTTATCCTGCGGGCGCAGTTTACAGGTAGATTTATAACTCGAAAAGAAACAAAACCGTCAAATAAAGCTGAATTAAACACCATGCAGTTCCAAATATAAATAATGAAAATTGTGATTATTGGATTATAATTAGATAAACTATTATATCAATTACAACTTTACCAGTTTTTCTGAAGAAAAAATGCAATATTTTGGACAGACAATAAAAAACAAAAAACGGCGATAGTTGTATGACCGAAACCCTTTATTATTTAAATTATTTTTTTTTTAAATCAATGGCAAGTTCACATGTAGAAAACAATATCAATCATGAAGGCAATGTTAAAAATTGTTGATAATTAACATAATTACATGTAGTCCAATGATAAGTGATGTTTGATGAAAAAGTTCAAATTTAGATTAAATTATAAAAGAGTATTTACATTTTTTAAAAATTCATATAATTTAAGCAAATGATAAAAATATTGTTGATTCATTGTATATGGAACTTGTACTATTTTTTTAATGACCTCTGTGGTTCTTTGGGGCCCATCGATGTTTGTGGTATTTTTCATTAAAAGCTCTCTAAACAGCACGGTTCTAGCCATGTACGGCAAAGTTTATACACATTAAGCTGAATGTTCCTAATGAAGGTGTAGAAGCATGTGTCAAAATCTGAAATATCATTAAAATTTTCTTTAGACAATAGTATGACGGGTATGGAGCAGGGTTAACCTTTACAAACAATCACTATCTTAGAGTGCATAAAAACGTCCTCCTCAATCTAAGGTTAAAATAAAAGTGATCCCAACCTAATCGTAACACTTTAATTTCATCGGCTATTTATTAAGTTGTTTTATACTAGGAAATGGAAGCTACATCCATAAAATTCGATTTCCTTCTTTATACTTTATATGGCACTCACTCTTGATGAAGGTACAAATTTAAGAGGCCTGCTCCAACTGCACTTACATGCTGGTGTGCCATTGCACCAGATTAAAAGAGAAACCATGCCGTACGGCAGGCAACATTTACTTGGGGTTTTCTGGAATACACATTTTATGCATTAATATATTGTGACTAGCGCTCGTCATTTAATGCAATTCATGCCCATCTATTCAGTATCAAGTTTGTTAATAAAGCATATATCAAGCAATAACTATATCACTAATAGGGAGATACCACACAAACACAATAGGACTTATTGAACCACTGATATGACAGGTATTGTGAGATCTCCCTACAAATCAAATAAACAATATTACTTTACATTGTATTAGTTTACAATCAGGTTAAAGAACCTGACATTTAAAAAAAAACAAACAGGTAACATGTATACAAAATAGTCAACAACAGTGGAAGTGTAATCTCCCCTTGATTTTAACATGTAAAAATTAAGGCGACATTTACAATATCCTGCCATGCATGAAATACTTTGAAAACATTACAGTGACATTTAAGAAAATAGCACAACATATTATGACTTCTCAATCTAATATAAAAACAGCCGTGATCCCAACGTAATCGTAAAACTTGAATTTCATCGGCTAATGACAAGGCACAAGCACAAGCAATTTAAAAATAGCTACGAGATGAACAATTAGTCTAAAATACAATAAAAAATCGAAAACTTATAAGTATATACCTCAAATAGATTGTTTGACACAAATATGACATTAAAGTTATTATTAACCAATATAATTTTATGCTGTTTCATCACCAAATTTTGAATTATCCTAATCCTATTTATTGTTATTTTCGATGCCTCTTGGATTTAATGGCATGAGTTATGAAATGTATAAAACTGATGAATTAAACAAGGTGTAATAAATTAAATTAGGTGATGAAACTACCGTTTTTTTCAAAAATGGAAAATCTGTGCCCTGTTAATTCTGCAGATGTTATCAAGTTTGCTACATGTACTACAGAAGAAATAATCTTAGCAAGCAGCACATGGTGTACTTAAAGACAATAGTATTCTTCAGAAACGTAAAATAACGTTTGGGCATATTGTAGATGTATTTCATATACATTCAACGCATATACGGCTAGTTCATCCCAGTGTAGGGCTTGTAAAATTACTAATTTTATGCTTTCTCGACTGTTTATTTCTTTTAAAAAAGGACAGTTAGGTTTGAACGGTAGGTTAACCGCTTCAAAAGAGTTGCTAAAATTCCTGCGCTAAATGGAACTTATCGGGCCTGTATTATAGTTAGGGACTAAGCGGGCTCAAAATGCTCTTAACTTTGCGAACATATTTCATACTGATAGCAATATAAAGTTAATAAATTTCTTGACTCAAAAATTAAATAAATGTATTCAAGAACAGTAATGAACAAATGAATTTTTTTCATACGTCAGTTTCCTTTTATAAAATCATGAAGGAGACAGAGGGTCAAAAGTTAAAAATTGCATTTCTATATATAAATTGCTGAATACGTAAAAAATACAATAACAAAAATAGTATATGAAAAAAAAATTGTCCCTTTTATAAATGTTTATCTATGACTTATGTTATTGAGCTGTGAAATCTGATCAAGGACATAATTCTAGACCTTATAGGTTTATTTTACGTATCTAACAATGCATCATTCCCAAGTGTATATTATTCAGGTATATGTTTTCGTTTTGTCTTCAATCACTCACTGTTATGGAAAACATGACTGTTGATTTGATTTTGTCACTTTATTTGTTTTGTAGCTTTTTATATTTTCCTGTTAAGGTGGCAGGGGACACTTCCATGTTGTGACCTACTATTTATCGAAATAAAAAATAAATTCAAGTGTAATTTTTGTAAATAGTTTCTCTGCCAAAGTTGTCACCTAACAGCGTAGCGCAGTGGGCTAGAGGGTTCACTACGAATCTGTAAGTCATGAGTTTGAATCCCGCTGGGGGTTTTAAAATTTTTACCTTTCAAAAAAAAAAAATGTAAACGTATTTATTTTGGTTAAATATTGTAAAATCTGAAAATTCTAAACTGGTGAAAGTATTTTAAATATAATGTACTTAAATTCACACTAATATCGACAGATGTCCCGTACCACCCTAAAATCTGTTTACAAATACACTCGTGTTGACTTTAATAAACACAAGTAATCACGCATTACCCGTTATATCTCTGGTCATCCGTCTATAGTGCCGTTTATGACCTTTGTATATGAACTAAGTGTGAATATATGTTTTTATTTCAATGGCTTTAAGGCGGATACCTCAAACAATTTAAGTCTGTGAGGAGGGGTTTGTAAAATATAATTGTTTCATTGTCTGACTGATATATGCACCACAAAATACAATCAATGCATTGAATTTACATACAAAAGGCAGTTTGAAATTAAATTAAATTGAAACGAAAAGTTTGAAATATACATTGAAAACAATGACTATGAACGAAGTTCAACATTACTACATATTGTTTGAGGTTTTTTTGTTTTTTTAAATTAATCCAGGGTATTAAGCTTTTTGTGTTATTATATTTGTTTCGTCTGTTAGATTTAATTCTTTTACGATGAAAACAGAAATTCGTGTTAAATGATCTCTTCATATGTAATACAAAGTTTCAAGTATTATTTACATATGTGATGAAGATAATGTTCATCGAAAACTGTTTTGCAACCTAAAGGTTGCAATGTATATATAAAAATAAAGTATAACCTGTGTATAATGTAGGTTGTTAGAATGTCTAAATTGCAACCATAATTTATTAACACGAATAAATAGCTTTCTCTGGCAAAGGAAACAAATCCTGATGCATTAATTCTCAGTCTTTAATTTTGTTTCCTTAAATTGCTATGTTTTTTTTTTTTTAACTTTGTGATCGTCATTAAAGATTGTGTTATGCACTTATTAAGGGACCTTGCCGTAAACCAGATAATCAGAATTGACAGTAATGTCTTTCTGGGTATAACAGCTTCAAACGTTGCAAATCAAAACGAAAAAGTCTGCTTTTATTTCTTTTACGTTTACGTCTATCTTAAACAAAAGTATTATAAATACATCCACTTGTTAAAGAGAAGAGCAGGCTTGGTACAAATTAATAAAATAAAGATTCTATTTTCGTCATAATGAATAATGAAAGTAATTTCGGTTATTTTCAACTGTTTTGACATTAAAGTAGATGATTTTTAATCTATAATGACATCTCAGGCAAAAGATATGATAAAGAAAAGTATGATTGATTACTGTTTATGCTGTAACCTCAATTCCAAGTAGACTTTGGTGAAAACTATCTTTAAACCATGTTTTGCCACTCATTTTGTAACATTGTATTTTGAAAATGTTTAAATGTTTAATGTGTTTTAAACCTTAGTTAATAAATAATTATATAATCAAATACTAATAGTTACTGCCAATACCTGGTTTTAGTGAAAAGGGTAAATATGTCACTTGTCAATCAATTAATATATTTTAATGCTTACAATTTCAACCAATTGGCAGCATACCATTGGCATTTGAACTGTTCATTACTAATTTAGACAAAGGGTAGTTCTCTAGAAAATATCATGCTGCTATTGGGATTTTCTATATGAAACAGCACAGCATCCTTAAGAAGTCTTTCATTACTTTTTTTTTAATTCTTTATTATTTACTACAGGCAATCCAATTATCGTTGATGAAATGAAAAGAACAACTTATTTTTCTTCTTATCTGGTTTATTTCTTTGATATGTTTTGACACGATATGTTCTCTATTCTCTTGTAATCCGATGATATAAACACTTACCAAGGTTCATATGCTGATAATTCTTTTGATATTTTGCATATCAGTATACACTACTGAATTCAAAATCCACTGATATTCCCGAAAATTGACTGACATTGTCTGACATCTACTGTACATTTACTGTACCTCACTGTACATTTCACTGACTTTCACTGTACCCTACTGTACCCTTCTGTACATTTCTACTGAACAGCACTGTACTCCACTGTACGCCACTGTACAGTCCTACTGACTTCTACTGTACCCCACTGTTCGCCACTGTACAGGGCACTGACCAGCACTGTACTCCACTGTACCCCACTGTACAAGGCACTGACCAGCACTGTAACCCACTGTACGCCACTGTACCATGAATTTCTTTCTCAATATTTTCAGTACGATACTTATAAGTATTTTCCTCGATAGTCAGATCTATGCAGCATTTATACAGAAAAAATTAACAGGCCGTTAAATTATTTTCTTATTTATTTATTTTTATTTTATAAACTGTCGGTCATTGCAATATAAGCCTATTAGGACAATACACCTCCCTAACCGGCAAGGTTACACAAATATTATAATATAGGTTATTGAATTATTTCTTTAAGATTATGGCAACCCCTTGTTTAATATGACCAGTCTGTTAATTCCCTCTATCTCTTTAATTGTGCTTCAGCCACTAAAACAAAAAGCCAATTAACACAGTCAACAAAATATATTCATGCTTGTTCTTTGTGTACACCTATCCTGTCATGACTGCAGGCTTGAGTATATTGTGTAGATAGCATGCAGATTTCTTGCTTACAAATTGATTTCTATTGATTGAAATATTCAATTACATCTTTTAAAATGTCAGGTTTAAATTTACACGATAACACCCACTTCAGAATAAATTGATATTATGAATTTGAACGAAAAAAATCATTAGTGACATATTAAACGGTATATAATTAATTTTAGCAAGAAATATAAAGTGTGAAATCCAGGAATGTAATATTAGGAGTAGCCGTTTTCCTGAAATATCTTTAACTTATGGATCTATTTCAACTCTTCTTTTAGAAATTTTAAGATCTATAAAATGCATGCGCTATAAACTAATGAAAGAGAGAGAGAGAGAGAGAGAGAGAGAGAGAGAGAGAGAGAGATTTTATTCAGATTGTAATGATCTTGTTTGCTATAACACAAGTTTTTGATGTCGGTAAATGAAAAAGCATCATTAAACAGATCATTTAGCAACAAAATTCTTTTTATCGGGCCCATAATTTTATAAATTATCTTTAAAAGAAAAACGTTTTGGCTGTGTTGGGATTTTATCGTGCTAATACCTTTCTGACTCGGACATCAAAATTTAGGACTAGATAATCACAAAGAGAGAGAGAGAGAGAGAGAGAGAGAGAGAGAGAGAGAGAGAGAGAGAGAGAGAGAGAGATTTAAATTAATCAGAAATCGATTAGATAAAATTGATTATCTTTTTACCTGCTTGTTATACATGTATTTATAGATTATGTTTTTCTTTTTGTCTGAAGTTTTATCTTTGCCGACTTACACTATGTGGTAAAAAATTCTACCGAGAAGGAAAATAAAAAGCATAGGTCATACAAATGTAGTATGGTTAACGGTATATAAATCTCCCTTTCCGAATCCTCACAAAATCCGTGTTGATTATAATAAATTGATTTTTATGCCTACTAATTTATTTTAATAAAAAATGAGAAATCGGACTTTTTGTTTAACAGTGTATTTCCCCGCTGTTCATACGCCCGTTTATTCCTAGGTTTCAACGCATATGTACACAGTTGGCCAGGTTTCACACCTTGTCGCGGTCACCCGGCCATGTGTATAGTCTGAGCCTTGTCTGTAATATCCGATGTTTTTTTCTATTCAAAACAGACAAAGGATTTTTTTTATGTAGACATCCCCAAAGAAGGAGACAGAACACCGTTTATCATACATATGTCACTTTTTGGCGTGGACTTCCAATCAGCAAAAAAGACGATCATCAAACAATAAAAATAACTAGAGCAAAGCTCGTTGCAAAGCAACGAGTGGGTCTTCCGTTAATGTCGAAAGTAAAGTTCGAAGTTCCTTTAAGAAGCAGAGTTCTTAAACTAATAACAAAAGTAACTTAAACAAAAAGATGAAAAAAAAATTGAAAATTCTTGGTACACTTAACAAAATCCGAATGATTTTAAGTATAAACTTTAACGATTTCAAGAACGACTTAACAAAAAAAATCCGAATGTGTTCAAGTACGACTTAACAATTTTCGAACTTTTATAGGTACAGGTTAATGTAACTGTGAACTTAAAACTATTTTATTCACCCAGAATGTGGAATCAAAATTTCCGGAAAAATCAATTTTTAAACCCCAATATCTCTGTAATGCATCGTCCAATTTTAAAACGGCTTTCAGTGTTTGATTCAGCTTAATGAGCTCTACAAAACACGTATACCTTTTTGATTTGATCAAAAAATTCAAATTTTCGAAAAATTTGATTAACTTCCGGTTTCCACCGGAAGTTACGGATTTCCATTCCCAGCCTTAATGCACAGGTAAATTGACAAAATCATAACCACAGAAAATTTCAAGCCTCTATCTTAAAGTGTTTTTGAGAAAGGCCCCGGACAAAATGACTTTTTTAAAATTTAAAAAACTTAAAGCTTAAAGTTTCTGTAAGAAGAAAAGTTCTTAAACCAATATCAAGGACACTAAAACAAACAAAAAATTAAAAAAAAATCGAATAATTCTTGGTACGACTTAACAAAATCCGAATGATTTTAAGTGCGAATTAGCAAATACCTTTTCAATTTAAGAACGACTTAACAAAAAAAAAAATCCGAATGTGTTTAAGTACGACTTAACAATTATTGAATTATTTTTAGTACGAGTTAATTTCACTTTGAACTAAACGCTATTTTTTAAACCAAGAACGCGGAATCAAAATTTCCGGAAAAATCAATTTTTAAACCCCAATATCTCTGTAATGCATTTTAAAACGGCTCTCAGTGTTAGATTCAGCTTAATAAGCTATACAAAACACGTATACGTTTTTGATTTGATCAAAAAATTTAATTTTTCAAAAAATTTGATTCACTTCCGGTTTCGACCGGAAGTGACGGATTTACATTTCCAGCCTTATTACAAAGGTAAATTGACAAAATCATAACAATTGAAAATTTTAAGCCTCTATCTTAAAGCATTTTTGAAAAAAGCCCCGTACAAAATGACTTTTTTAAAATTTTAAAAATGACGTTACGTCTAAACGGAAGTGACGTTGTCATTGAAACTCTTATATTTTTTAAGGCACTAACGTGCAACAACCGCTAAAAATTTCATTGAAATCAGTTGAAAACTTTTTGAGTTATGAAGCCAAATAGGAGTCAGAAAAAAAAGGAAAAGTATAATAATAACTAGAGCAAAGCTCGTTGCAAAACAACGAGTGGGTCTTCCGTTCATGTCGAAAGTAAAGCTCGAAGTTCCTTTAAGAAGCAGAGTTCTTAAACCAATAACAAAAGTAACTTAAACAAAATGATTAAAACAATCGAAAATTCTTGGTACACTTAACAAAATCCGTATGATATTAAGTACGAATTAACAAAACCCTTAACGATTTCAAGAACGACTTAACAAAAAAAATCCGAATGTGTTCAAGTTCGACTTAACAATTTTTCGAATCATTTTAGGTACGAGTTAATTTAATTTTGAACGTTAGACTATTTTCCTAACCCAGAATGCGGAAGCAAAATTTCCGGAAAAATCAATTTTTAAACCCCAATATCTCTATAATGCATAGTCCGATTTTAAAACGGCTTTCAGAGTTTGACTTAGCTTAATGAGCTCTACAAAACACATATACGTTTTTGATTTGATCAAAAAATTCAAATTTTCGAAAAATTTGATTAACTTCCGGTTTCGACCGGAAGTTACGGATTTCAATTTCCAGCGTTATTGCACAGGTAAATTGACAAATTCATAACCACAGAAAATTTCAAGCCTCTATCTTAAAACGTTTTTGAGAAATGCCCCGGACAAAATGATTTTTTTTTAAATTTTAAAAAAGACGTTACGTAAAAACGGAAGTGACGTTGTCATCAAAACTTTAACATGTTTGAGGTAGTAGTTGCACATAACCTCTGAAAGTTTCATTTAAATCGGTTATAAACTTGTTGAGTTATGAAGCCGAAAAGGAGTCAGAATAAAAAGAAAAAGATAAAAAACTAGAGCAAAGCTCGTTGCAAAGCAACGAGTGGGTCTTCCGTTAATGACGAAAGTAATGCTAGAAGTTCCTGTAAGAAACAAAGATCTTAAACCAATAAAAAGCGTAACTAAATCAAAAAGATAAAAAAATCAAATAATTCTTGGTACGACTTAACAAATCCGAATGATTTTAAGAACGACTTAACAAAAACCTAAACGATTTCATGAACGACTTAACAAAAAAAACCGAATGTGTTTAGGTACGACTAAGCAATTAATTTTTAGGTAAGAGTTAATTTAACTAAGAAATTAACACTACTTTCTTAACAAAGAACGCGGAATCAACATTTCCGGAAAAATCAATTTTCAAACCCCAATATCTCTGTAATGAATCATCTGATTTTAAAACGGATTTCAGTGTTGTATTCAGCTTGAAAAAGTCTACAAAACACGTATATCTTTTTGATTTTATCAAAACATTTAATTTTTGGAAAAATTTGATTCACTTCCGGTTTCGACCGGAAGTGACGGATTTTCATATCCAGCCTTATTACAAAGGTAAATCAATAAATGTATTATCACGCAAAATTTCAAGCCTTTTTCTCAAAGCGCGGACAAAATGACTTTTTTCAAATTTAAAAAATGGCGTAACGTAAAAACGAAAGTGAAGTTTTCATGGAAACTTTAACAACTTTGAGGTATAATAGTTGCACATAATCTATGAAAGTTTCATTAAAATCAGTCGAAAACTTTTTGAGTTATGAAGCCGAAAAGGAGTCAGAAAAAAAAGAGAAAGTATAATAATAATAAAAAGAAACCGAAGAACAACAAGAGGGTCTTCCGTTGGAAACGGAAAACCCTAATAATAATAGAAAGAAACCGAAGAATAACAAGCGGGTCTTCCGTTCCAACGGAAGACCCTAATAATATGTAAAAAGAAACCGAAGAATAACAAGAGGATCTTCCGTTGGAAACGGAAGACCCTAAAAAGAGGGTCTTCCGTTGGAAACGGAATACCCTAATTTGAATCCATAGATATTATCCCGTAAAAAGGAATAAATGCATGGTTTTTAGCCACTGGCCACATTACTGCGTATTATTGATAGTACATGTAGTTCTTATGACGGAGAGAGATTAGAAACATCTTTGCCTATATATCAAGGTGTTACTCA
>WFKH01010211.1:10214717-10226812 GCA_016163765.1 Magallana hongkongensis | reverse complement strand
ATTGTAATGATCTTGTTTGCTCTGACACTATATTTTGATATCAGTAAATGAAAAAAAAAACCAAGATATTTTTTTTTATCATTTCTTGGGTCAATAATTTTATAAATTATCTTATTACGGAGAGGGATTATGAACATATTTGCCTATACATGGAGGTGTCACTCATAGTCGAAAAAGATGCTTAAATTTAATTAGGATGCAGTAAAGATTTTTATTAGGGGGAGGCTTATATCCATGATAATAAGAGAGAGAGAGAGAGAGAGAGAGAGAGAGAGAGAGAGAGAGAGAGAGATTCTGATTGAAAACATAGCGAATTCATGCACTTTTAGATCATGACAACATATATGTGCATGTACTTAACCGTGCAAGAGAAATACATGTATATGATAAAATAAGAACGAGTGAAAGATTTCCTCGAATGGTGAAAATAGAAGGGGAAAGAATCTTTTTTAAAATTATAGAAATTTTATATCTAACTTTATTTTAATCATAAATGAATCTTAAATGATCAAAAATACCCCTAAAAGGACATTACGTAATGTCTTACACAAGGTGTCAGACTGACAATTTACAATGTTGATAATTGCGACATTCACACCTTTTGAGCTACTGAAAGTATATATACTATACACAGATTCTGCCTCGTTGATGTTCCTGTGAAGTAGAACTTTAAATACATTTTGATTCCCGGACCGGTTATCTTCAATGTTATCTCTATTTTGAAAAAGCATTATATTCACATATGATTCTTTTTCATCGTTTCCAAAAAAGGTTCCATCACATATATTTGTATATTGATATAATTAATCTACATTTATTGTACAAGACTAAATATAGTCACTATAACATTAATTTTGAAATTAATATATTTTTTTTACCTTTTAATAAGATATTAAGCTGGTACATGTATACGCTAGTTGGACTAAATACATTATGCATATCTTGGGGGGGGGGGGGGGCGGTCGGGGGAAAATTCAAATTCCTTAAAAGCACATTATAAGAATATTGAAAACAGGTCTGAACACCCCCACCACCACCCCGCAGAAAACATTATTTTTTTAAAAAGCTGGAAAAAGTTTCTAAATCAAACCTGCGCATGTAAATTAATATAAATATAAAGAAATAGAAGCCCTTTCTCTTTCTTGTAAGCAATGCGAGATTTTGGTTTCAATTTGCATTTTTGAAAGAAGTAACTTTCAGTAAATTTTATATACATAATAAATAATAATTATAATGAAATAGGTACAGTGGGTAAAAGTAGCTTACAGTGTTTGTCAGTACCCTGTACAGTGGTGTACAGTTGGGTACAGTGCCGGTCAGTACCCCATACAGTGATTATACAGTAGATGTCAGGCAATGACAGTCATTTTTCGGGAATATCAGTGGATTTTGAATTCAGTAGTGATAAGAAGCATAAGAAATAAGTTTTATTCCTTACTCGCACGGGGAGCTGTAATGACAAAAATGTAAAGCCAAACAACACATAAATATTATAGCTTGAAATAAGCTATTAAAATTACTTATCTGCTGGGTTTACCGTTCACCAACTTCTAGCAGTCCTTTTCTGCAAAAACATCCATAATCCATTAAAACAAGATATAAAAGATACTGTAAAAGCAGCAATGTTCGATGGGGATTTAATTTTGTTATTTTCGTTGGCAATATTAATAAACGAAATTGAATCCATGACGAATGTTTAACCCAAGTATGAATAAATACAGAGTTGATACGTAATATTTTTAGAGATTACTAATAGGACGAAATTAAATCCCAACAAAATTTTATTTGGTTTAAAAACAACGTAATTTTAACCCAACGAAAATATATAGTAGTTCTTGGCAGTCTTAATGTCAAATTTATCACCTTTATTTCTACAGATGAGATCCAAACAATTTTGAACACAAACAACTTAACAAATGCAATACACACATCTACAATGATCACTGAGCATATATGTACCTTTATAGATCATATTCTTGTTAGCAAAAACATTTAAAGCCATAATTTAGACACTATCTGTCATACGCTCAGTGATCACAAGGCTACATATATATCCATTCATCAAGATTCTAATATAAATGATTAGCACAAAGGAAACGTTTGGGACTACAGAAGTGCAAATTTAAACTTTGAACTACTAAACAGTCTTATTAAAACATGTGACTGAAATAAAGTCATTAATGAAACAGACAACATAGATAATGTAAGAATTATTTCACAACTCAATGTACCGGTATCTCTTTTGTACGTAATTGATTGCCAAAAAAACAAAACCTGTCACCATAAGGCCAAAGGATATACTCAGGATTGATTCTCTATTACGCAAAACTATACATTAATTTATTTGAAATGGACTTTGCAAATAGTCTCAGAAATCAAGCAAAGGTTCGTATTGGGTTATAAGTGTATACATTACTTCATAAAGAAGACGATGTTTAAATTTCGTATATATAAGAATTAAAAATAATTAAACTTGTAGGAAAATTGTCACTAGTATTACAATAATGATTTTATATGTCAATTTTTAAGAAAATAATGTGTAATTTATTGTAAGCTTAATTATTTTTATAAGAAATGTGAAATTTGATTTTTAATCCAAATAGACTACAATGATTTATCAAATTTTAATAGTTGCGTATATAGAAAGCTATGAATACCAATTTTCAACCATTGACTTCTTATGTTCAACAACTACCTCATCCATTCTTTCTTTCCCTTTATCATAATGAATAAAATTTGTTTTAAAACGTATTTTAGACATTTATTCTCTCTCTCTCTCTCTCTCTCTCTCTCTCTCTCTCTCTCTCTTATAAGTATTCAGCCATGCCAATAACAATTCTTAAGATATTGCATATTAAACACGTGCGCATAACGCTAATAAATTGCTCAGTCTACTAATTACCGAAGTTGCCTGATCATAGTCTTCCAGTGACCGTAATCATTTATAAAAACTATTTCTAATATTTCAAGTTTTATAAAAGTCAAATAAAATGAATTGAGTTTAGATATTATACAAGTGCTGAGGTCCACTGTCACATTTTTGTTCTAAGTAGATTTAGATTACATTTGTGTATAAATAAGGTTTTCTATAAACTGTACGTAAATGGGTTCTTGGAATATATTTTTGTGGTAGTGATTATTGTTTTCGAGAATTCTTCAGACATTATTTAACAATTTATAGCAATTACTGCATTGATTAAAAATTGAAAATGAATAATTATTGCACACTTTTGTATTCTTGATAATTAGATAAATAAAAATGTTCATCACGGAAACAAGAGTTTTTCGTTTATCAGCGTAATAAGACAGGTTTTTGTGAATATACGTGGGATGTTTCGGGGCTTTTTATTTGATAAAATAATAACTCAGAAACACAACTCGTCATTTATGTTACTTGTTTTTTAAGGCATGCACATCACTGCAATGACAAGTAAGAAACAAATGAGTGCAACATTGATATGTAAGTTGTGCTGGCATGTATCAAAGGAGGGTGATGCTTTTCTTATTTTTGCTTATATCCATGCACATGTATATGGTGAACTGTATAGAACTTATTGGATATGCAAGAAATAAAATTGAATGTTTATCATTCAATACTTGAACCTCCTATATGCACATAAAATGACAGACATTGATATTCTGATACATTTAGAAATGTTTTAAGGTTTATTATGACAAAAAATCATCACTGACAAAAACAGTTGTTTTTTTTAATTGTTCTGACTTTGTTTGGTAGAAATTTTTATTTTTTTTTTAAATCATTGCATTCGTTAAATAATTGAATAGCAAAAACAATTTATATTAATTGGGTGCACAAAAAATGAATCTGAATTAAAACAGTTTTTAGATAAACTGATGAACTTTGTTTGTTCTAAATAATGTTGTGGCTTCATTGGGATTATATTTAGAATAAAAAGAATGACGTCTAAGTTTCGGGTACACACATTGAAAAAATGATTTAACTATCGGAGATGTGCAGAAAAATTCCCCTTAAATATATTTTGCGAGTCTGCCTAACTATATAGTAAATCATTTTGGGTATGTTGTCTGTCTGTTTATTAAGACGATACCTGTTTATACCGTATTTTCATATTGTACAATTATGTTGGATCATGAATTAGATTATAGTCTGGAATGGATATATTTTCACCTAAACGATCATTTATTGCATGACAGTCACTGGATGTACTTAATCGGTCAGACTAAGTATTTAAGGTCATATGCTTTTGACATTTGCCAAATTCATCGTTCATAATATTCGGGGTAGTGTTACACTTTTGGGTTTTTTTTGTATACACTGACAAGGAAAGGCCGGTCAAGCCAATAAATGTCTATCTGCTTACCTTATAACACTTGCTGATAAAACAAAATATCCATGCCTGTATTATACTGATTATATCCTAGCGGACACTCTTCTAAAACAGGGGTTTCTGTATTAAATAAGTCTTATTTCGGCACTGTTTACACTGAGATTCGATGATTTGTCTCCTGACATTGATCTTATCTATTAAACATGGTTGTGACGTCATCAATGAATATGATACGTAATATAGAGAAATTGAGGATATATTCAGTTAGAAGATCTAGAGTATCTAATGACATTTTAAACCTGTTGTTTTATAATTTCGACAAGAGATAAAGTTAAAATTAACAGGTTTCTTGAGTAAAATATGACATCATGCTGCTTATTGTGACATCATATTGATCAGAGGAATTTGTACTTAATCGATCGCAGAGAGTTGCCTTATCATACCCGCGTAGGAATGAATATTCCGCCTATTTTTCTTTCCAAGATAGAAATGATTATTGCATGGTTCTAATCCACGGTTCTAATCCACTGCCAATAAACTTTCACTGAGTTGCCTTTTTTTTTTAAAAATGTTTAATTTTTTTTTTTTTTTTTTTTTTTTTTTTTTTTTTGAATGAGAAATATATATTGATTTTGTATTAGTGGACTCATACATGTCAGCAGATAAGTTATAAATATGGCCCGAAACATGCTTCTCTGATTTATTTTATTATTCAATCAGGAAATAAAGATCATGCAATACATTGTAATATAGCTGTTACGCATTTGCTATTGATACCTCTTGTGGGCTGTTTGATTTTGCGCTACTTCATTTTTTTTTTAAATTTGTTGCAACCTTGCTGGGTAGGTTGTCCTATTGTAGTTTTATAATGACTGAGTCGAAAAGCTATGGGTACTACGCGCAAAAGCTGTGTGACTGTTTTTGCATCATTGACAAAGATATGCATTTAAACATTCAACATTGCCACAATTTCCTTTCAAGTAAGCATTGCTGGTATGGTACTTGTTCGTCAAAAGTTGATTTCATGTACAATTGCCACGTATTTCTATTTACGATATCACAATTTGACAGCCCTAATAAGTCATAAATTGCCATCATAGGTTGTTCAACAAAGAAATGTTTCTTTCCTCAGTCTAATGTCGTTTTTGTGTCTGCCCTTGTGCAAAATTTGCAACTGAGGTATATGTATGTACGTAGCTTTGTTGGTTATCCTTTAACCATTACAATTGTGTTTAATTTAACATCAGTAGAACATCTTCGAGTAGAAATTTTATGAAAATTGACATATCTGTGGTGAGTGAAAAATGAGAGTCGTTGTCCAGAACCAATCGTTGATAATGTGACTAAATCAAGAGTTGTTTGTTTAAGGAACGCAGAATATACCAAACAATGACTTACGTTCATAAAAATAGTTACCCTTTCTTTCTCGTCGAATGTGATTCAACTTTTTTTTTTTTGGCATTTTTTAATATGTAAAAAATAAAAAAGTAACAAAATAATAAATAAAACAAGTAGGGACAGAACAATTAGTTTCTGATTACATTTAATTCCTCAAGCAAAGCAAAGAAGCAATGTTGTCTAACTTGTATTATACATTCAAACAAGACTGTAACAATAAGTAAAGTAAATATTATAGCCTTAAAATGTAAATTATTAGTTTTACTGGTGCCCCATCAATAAGATTTTTAAGTTCCCATTCTGACATTGTGTATGTTACTAACGAGATTTTGTGTTTTATGTCTGTTTACAGTAATGCATATTGCTAATAAATTTCATAGATATCTAATGTACTCAAAAACTTTTACAGTTGTTTTGACTGGACTGTTATTATCTGCCTCTTGATTAATAGATAACTCAACTATAGTGTGTTACTAATCTGGATCTCAAACTAGCAAATTGAAAATTGTAATAATTTAAGCATTCCTAAGGCAGAATATTTTAATTTGATTATTATTAAAAACGTCTAATTTCTAATATTTGACTCGAAATGTCAATACCTAAAGATTGGGAGACGTTGAATTCTTCGTTATTATGACTTTATTAAGCGCTGTAAGTTCATTGACCCCTCATAGTAGTCATACAATTATAAATGATATTTTTATTTAAGAACAAATTCTCTTCAGTGACCATACCGATTGCTGAATTTAAATGAAATGAATACTTCTTAAACGTTAGTAGCAGGGTAAAGAATGCTTAACTGGTATTCTCTGGAAAGATGGAAATACAGCACAGATCGTCACGAAGATGAATCTTTATATTTCAATCAAGACAACATGCTATAAAATTTGTTTATAAAAAGTGTTACTATCTTATTAATGGTGTGTATATACTTTAATGTTGAGGATGGACAATAAGAAAAATAATATATGTTCTTATCTACATGAGATAAGATTAAAATAGCAGAGCTTTACAACACGAAATTGTAAGATAGTAAGCAAGGATTGTTTCGTTGCAAACAGATAAGTGAGAACCAATATATTGGTAAGGCATTGCAGAACTTATTTGCTTTAAGGGTTTGATATACTGAATGCATATGATTTACAAACTTAAGGTCAAGATCTAGTAAATGATTCCAGACTGTCTTTTTGGTGATAGAACCATTATGACGTCATCATTGATTTGATAAATCTTTTCCCGTATTTTACGGCTTTAAAGGAATTATGTAGAAAATAAAACAATTGAGATTCTATATTTAATCACGGGAAAAGTGATCCCGGTACCTATATTCAATTTGATATCATTTTAAAGAGGAGGTCAAGACCTTGTTTAATGCCGTTTTTTGAGAGACTGTAGGCAATCTAGATATATTTTATTCGTCAAAAATGGACAACACTTCGAGATTTGTTACTTTTATCCTTCATATTTCATTGAAAATGGTTGTTTAAAACATGATTTTTCGTAGTGTTTACCAAAAATTTAAGCCCCGGTACACCCTATGAAACAAAGATATTGTTATGAAACATCATTAAAGGAATTTATATCTTGAATTTCATAAACCTGTATGCACCTTTCATTTACTAGATCTTGACCTTAATTGTAGAAAATGTTTAGCTTACAGTTTAAGTAGCCGATTATGATTTACGATTCATAAATTTTTGTACAGTTATTTTGTGCACGAGCATTGTAAAAAATACATATCATATATACTTGGAAACAGAAATAAACACTTGAATTTCAAATAAATGTTTGATTTTCTGCATGGATATAAAATTCATTTGAATGGACGTTTTGGTTTCTTTGGTTTTTCCATTACCAGTCATTCGATTTAACAGTGTAATTGTACCGAACGTTGATAGCTTGTATTCATTGATAGGTCCCTATCTTCCAACCAGATTAGTCAGATTGACAATAATGCATTTCAAGGGCTGTCACAGCTAAGAGAATTGTGAGTTAAACCTTTTTCTACAGTCACTTTACTTCTGAACAAATTGTAAAAAAAAAAACTCTAGACTTTTTTTTAACATAAACGTAGCAGTTACACGTGAACGGTATTTTTTGATATCAATGACATTTCGTCGTGATGACAGTCCAGAAAATGTTAAGACGTCTACAACGTTTTAGTTATATCATAAATTATTTAATTTTGTTTAGGAATATTAGCTCATAGAATCTCACCCTTGTAGAAGTATCCGATCTTAATAACAACAATCAGTGTTAGGTAGCATGAACTATTTTGGGTGGAGCTTGTTCTGAGTAAAATCCCTAGGGAGAACAATGAAGGTTGAATTCTTCTACACATTCCTTCATGTAAAAAGTTGCAGTCATGCTTCTACATTATTCATGAAATTTGACCCGACAATTGAGTCCTATGGTGCTTAGTATGTCAAACAGTCCATAATTTTAATGAAAAAAAAAAATCAAGTACAATGCGTACTGGTAAAGAAAGTCATCCTTTGAACTTTTAAGTCACATTATGAAATAAGCAAACGTAACTGCAATAATTCACTTTAGTTTTTACAAACAAACTACGGCAAAGCCAAACCGTAATACAGAAATATTGAAACATAACTAAGAATAAAATTCACATCATAAGGTGCTTGTAACATTGGCTGCATGCTGTGTTCTGTTATACTGCTCTAACTTAAATATTTCAATTTGTTGGTATATAATGTAAACGTAGAACTTTAAGACTATTGGTTTGTAGGATGAAACTCGAATAAAGAAGAATTCATCACACTTTCGCAAATAAACTTTGAATATCAGATTAGAGAAAAAAATAAAAATATGAAAAAAATGAAAATAAAAAATTAATTTAAAAACAAAATACCAATATATATCATATTCTCATTATTTATCTCAAATTTACTGAACAAACTCTTAAAAATAAAAGTTGTCGGCTTTAAAAACTAATGTCATCCGAATAGATCATATTTGCACTGGGATATACATGTATACACGCATAATTTTAAAATTCAAACAATATTACAAAGCACTGTGTCTTATAGATTTGTTTTTATATTTAAACATGTTTTTGAAATGACATGAAATTTGTTAAATTGACCAACCTTTTTGTTTTGCATAGCAAATTAAATCTATAACCTATAATAAATAAAGAATATCATTTTTGACTTTAATAGAATAACATGATAAATAATAATTAAATTGATGATGATATATGAACAATATTCATCTTACGCTTGTATCCGTAAAATGTAGCAATCAATGAGAAAATTAACATTCACTTTTTACTAGTTCAATCAATACTTTATAGTGTAAACACAAGTATTAAATAATTAATATTTTCAAAATATGATGCACTTCAGGGTGTTAAATATACTACAAACGAACAGATGCGTCTGAAACTAAATGTGACATTTCCTCGTGTTATCAGGGAACATTTTTGGTAGCGGAAGAATGAAAATATATGTATTTGTGTCTAATACGGATACACGATTATCTTCAATGCCGGTGGAGTTTTAACACAGCATCTCATTGAAAAGTTCGTCTCTCATATAACGCTTTTAATTTCAAGTTTGTTTTTTTTTTGTTTTTTGTTCTGTTTTTATGGGGGAGTGGGGGTATGCACTCTATTTGTCCAAAATGTTCATATTGGTAGAAAATGATTCTTAGCTAAGCTAACTCAAAAGTTGTGTTGAAAGCATGCACAAATCTATGTAGCAATTCGATTTTTATCAAAATTTGTGTTATCAAAGCTATCGAATTGCTTTTATATCTGTCTGTCTTACCACGAACATGTAAAAATAAAAATCCATTGAAAGAACTACATTTATTTTTGAATAAGTAAAATGATAATGGAGTTCAGTAAAAAGTGAAAAAATTACCAAATCGTGGCAGGCAGTTCCTTATATATTTTGTTTTGAAAGTCACCGATCAAAAAACAAAACAATGAATTCACAAAATTAAAACATGTTGAATGTAATTTTTTTTAAAAATGAACGTTAATTTTTCGTTTTTGAAACTTGTTTCTCAACATACTTCATTATCTAAAATTGTGTTTTACTCATAAATCATTATACCTGTTGTATGTAAATAAATGCTTTTTCAAATAAACGGCCACAAACACCAGAACACACGTTATTACATTTTTATTAAACGACCACAGACAGACAGCACACATAATATTCAAAACATATTGATTATACAAGACAAACGCCCGGTATGAACAGTTTCCGGAACACATATACAGCAATACCTTGTTCTCATGTAGGTACCTTGGTGGAAATCAGATAAGTAGGATCAAACAACAACATCTTTCAGGGTTATCTCAGCTTCAAACACTGTAAGTCTGATTTTTCAGTTTCAATTCCTACTTTATTAATGTATCGTCATTGCGGTCTACTCAACAGAGATTACAAAAGTGGCATTATATGTTAAATAATACCAGCACGCTTCTTTCGGATAAAATACATGTTTGTTAATTGATTAATGAATGGACTTAGCAATGCCTGTTAGTAGCTCTGCACATATCTCAGTCTTTTTCCATGCTGCTCTGAAAAATTTAATTCTTAGACCTTGTTAATTGATTAATGAATGGACTTAGCAATGCCTGTTAGTAGCTTTGCACATATCTCAGTCTTTATCCATGCTGCTCTGAAAAAATTAATTCTTATGCCTTGCCAGATAATGGTTGCTATCAGCGGCGTCTAGAGCTAAAGGTGGATTTGTTAGGCCGTGAGACAACCCTTTCTTGCTACATTTTTATTCATACAAAATACGGATTTATGACCCTAAATGTATCATGAACTATATAGATTACATGAAAAATTGTTCATTATAATATTTACGACTTATTTAGCAATTATGTTGATAATTTTCCAAGCTGACATGAATTCATAAAAGTATGTGGTAGCCATATTATTTTCGATCACTTCTCAACTACTACTGGAATCTATTTACCGGTCAAGAAAGTTACGTTCGGTTGCTTTTCGATCGAAGCATACAGATTGCATGGGCTTCTAAATGCATGAACTATACTTTTTGGTTAAATGCTTGAAAACAATGAAATTACAATCAATGAAAAATAAAAAAAAAAGGTATATTCTTCCAAGGATTGCCAGGGTATCCGCACTTTCTTGCACAGATATATAGTGCTTCATAACTTCGCTTGCACATCGAATACGTGTGTCGTTCATTCAGAATGCATAACGTCTGCATTATTATAAACAAAGGCCGCACTGTCCCTATACATTTTGGAAATCAAATATAGAAATATGATATAAATTCCTACCGAACTTTCACTATACTTTTTTCGGGGGACAACGCAAAAACAATATAAAGAAAGTATATATACCGACCAAACTCAAAGATAAATGTATGAGTTTCCCCTCCCCCGCCCCCCCCCCCCCCCCCCAAAAAAAAAAAAAAACACAAACAAACAAACAAAAACAAAAACAAAAAAACTTTACTGACTGGGATTTAGGGAATTTGTAAAGTTTGTTCGTAAATAATTTTGGTCGGTCTACCCCCCCCCTTTTTTTCAAAAAACGATGTTTTCGCTAGGCCGTTGTGCTGCATTCGTTCAAAATGCCATGCTTTCATGATAAAATACATACGCAGTGGGTATAAGTGTCTAACCAGGCAACAATGGTCATCAATTTAGGCAGGTGTAAATATCATGCAGGATGTTAAATTAATGATAAACGAAACAGATTCGTTGTGTTAAATATATATTATATTAAGATTAAAAGGAATGACATCGTTGAAATTATATATCAGTGCTTTATAATATATTAAATCGAAATAAGAATTTCTTTTTGGTTTAGAAGACTGCTTACACATTTTGTTCGTAGTTTGTGTATGTTTGTTTGTTCATTTAACTTTTTGCACCATTATTACTGTAATTGTTTATCTCATTGCCTTTATATATTTATATCGTACCTTTTTTAAGCGCGAAAGAATAAAAGTTAACTTTAATTTAAAAAGAAACACACGAGAACCAAATTAATATTACTCAGCCATGCACATCAAAACCATGTATTTTGAATAAACATTTCATTAACATTTAAGAATGGAATGAACTACATTTATATGAATATACACATGCAAGTTGTCGTTCAAAATCGTAACGCACATTTAAAAATGAAAACATGATTGCAAGTCATATGCGAAAATTTACGCAAAAGCAAGGTTGCAAAGCAAAAATGTTTTTATCTAGTATCTCTTAAATTTCTATGATGATGAAATTGAAATTAGTGATTTATTAATCTAAATGAAAGTCATCAAGAAGAATTTTATAGTAACGTCCGCCATTGATCAGTGCAGGTACGTAGGTATAATGCCTATCTTTGTACTTCGACCTAGAATAAAATATTCACTTTAGAGAGG
>WFKH01010211.1:10176705-10190220 GCA_016163765.1 Magallana hongkongensis | reverse complement strand
GTTATGTTTTAAAGTTGTAGCTTGTTTTTTAGAAGACTTTTTATCCATCCCCCCCCCACCAAAAAAAAAATTAATAAATAAATAAATAAATAATAAGTATAGTGGCGTAGAACATGTTTTTGTTTATAAAGTTTAAGCCCTCTTTGTTGTTTTGGGGAAAACAAGAGATGTTTTTAAGTACATGTACTTCATGTATAACAGCCATATCTTAAGGAACGGGAGAGTTTGAAACTGTTTATCTGGTGTGATTTATTTTATTCCATTTTTCCTTTCACAATCATTTTACAAATTGTTTTGTATTATCTTGTTTAGGTTCTCATTTTCGTTTATACTAAATATGGTCAGTTTTGAATTGTTTGTTTTAATATGACTGTACAATAGAGAAACATCTTTACATTAACATCTTTTAAAAGATTTGTTTCCGTGTTAACGTTTTGGTTTTCACCTCTCAGCAATGTGCATCTATATGCATCACCCTACCCCATTATTTTTGATTATAAAAATTGCATATATCTGTTTTTCAAAAATTAATTTTATTGTTTAAAAAAGCAATTACAAAAAAATATAAGAAAACAAAATAGTCATCTATTTGCTAAAGTAAATACATATAAGTATGCACTTACATCACAGAATAAAACACAAAAAGCCGATACATAGTAAATTACATTTCGATTATTTTCAACTGTTTTGACTATAAATTGAATTATTTTCATAAGTTAGTTTTAGGTTTAAGTTTGTTGCCTGATCTTTACTCAATTCTCCACTTTCTGAGAGATAAAGCGACTATTATATATATTTTTTAAAACGTGTTGTTATTTAAATAATATATACATATGGGGAAAGGTGTTTCATTGAACTAGATCTGTAGCTTTGAAATTTCAAATAAAGTTGCCTTGACTAAAAGAAAAGGAATACCATTCTTTTTTCAGCATTCTGTTAAAGGTTTTTTTTTGTAATGCAAATGTATTTTTTTCCTCTTTATTATTGTTATACCAAATTTATAATTATATCTTATGGTTTCACATTGTTTACATTTAGGAGACTATGGGACAACAATATAAGTAAAATCGATAGCAATGCTTTTGATGGGTTATCACAGCTTCAAACATTGTTAGTTAAAATTACTTCTGATATTTTTTAGTACACTTCTTTCGTTTTTCTCTCAAAAATATCGCAAAGTGTGTGACATGTTGAGGAGTGATATGAAATATAGTGATTGCGCTAATTTGCTGAAAACATGTTCATAGCTTTATCATAGAGTTTACAATCAAAAAGTATTACATTTGATGATAGAATAGCTATTTTGGTTGAGTAAACTATATTTAATTTTATTCTGTCATGAATATTTTTGCAGGAATTTTTCATTTTTTGGTTCAAAAATTAAACAACTCATTCTCTAAAATGAATTATGTTTGTTATATCCGTAAAGTGGTATGTATTAAATATATATGGTTATATCAGATATAGCAAGTACACGCAAATGTAAATGAATTTGATATTTGGTAGGACCATGAAGCTAATTTATAGGTAACTAACTATCTTTTACTATTTATCAGACTTAATATTTCATTGTTCGAACGAATCACATAAATAGATTAGTTTTTTGTTTAGACTAAATGTCTGTTTGGGAAAAAAACTATTCGTTGGGACGATCTTGCTTTTTCTGGACAAAAAGCTATATATTAGGATATATAAGATGTTTTTTTTTTACTATTTTCTCCGAACAAATTAGAAATTGTTCAGAAATAATAAGCTAAGCAATTTTAGCAAAAAAAAAAAAGAATTTGGAGAGAGATAGAGAGTTAGAGAGGGGGTGTTTTGTATTTGCCAGCAATATGTCTCTCGGCACCCTTGATTAGACCTTTCAAAAACTATATCACAACAAATGTATGCATGTGACGATCAATTTAAAAACCTGCTTTTATGGTTAGTAGTGTCTTGATAACGCCATTTTTGCTTGTCCAAGAATACTGTATCTAGACGAAGAACAGTAACCACTGCCAATTCAGTGCTAAATATAAAACTATGGTGACAGAGGTGGTCACTCAACCTCAAGGATCACCAGTTAAATTAAAAGAGAATAGGGCGAGACCTTACCTATGCAGCTGTTTCTATTATCGTTTTGAAAAAAAATTGAAATATTTGATGGCCCCATGAATGTTGTTCAAGTAAATATTGCCCAAATCCGAAAATTGAAACTCATCATCATGAGTGCTGTGGCTGTTTTAAACAGAACTGTGGATGTTAAATTAAGTATCCTCTTCTCGCAGACACCGATCTTATTTGTGCCCTGACTAACTTTTTACTTGATACGTCCACAACTTTCACCCATGTAGAAAAATTGTATTCTAAGTAAAGGTGCAAGAAGACATGAATTTAGATGCTTAGAAAACATCCACAAATTTTAAGGAATCGCGCATATCTCGTACGGATAAACTACATGTAACTAATAGTGTGTCTAGATGAATTAGTCAATTGTTTGGACGCTGAAGATATTTGTTTAGACGATTTAGTTATTTTTTATATAATTAACTATTGTTTACTATTTTTCAGACAAAGACACTCAACATCATTGTTTAAACTAATAAGTTATTTATTTAAACGAAACCATATACCCTAATATCTCCATATTCATACAACAATATCCTTAAATCTCAATATTTGTATGCCTTTATGTCTTTTTCGGGCAGTTGCAGACGCATGCTTTGTAATCAATATGACAATTACAAAAAATAGTATGTTAGTTTCTAGGATCAAATTAATGTTACATGATTATATAATTACAGTGTTTATCGGTTTCGCCAAAATAAAATATCTAATGAAACTTTAAATGATATTTCTTTAGAGACCAACGTCCAGAAGTTCGAATGGTTTAATAATCAAACCTTGTTGGGCGAAAGTTGCTGCCGCCTCAATGTAAAATGAATGGGATTTTTGATTGGTGTTGTCAATACTAAGCGAAACAAGATGTTTGAACAGAACAGCATTAAAATGATAGCGAGTTAATATCAGACCCAAATTTAAATGGCAGAAGTGTGAACATACTTTGTAGATGTTTTGAGGGCATCTGCAAATAATTGATCATTACCTCAAATTGACAGGACAATGTTCTTGTCATAGTAGTCACTTTATTCTGCTGGTCACAATTTGAGTGTGAATCAATGAATTTTTGTACAGGAATGATATCTGCTGGAACAGCAAAATTCTTTGCGGATTTTGATAAAACATTTGCCTTTGTAATAACGCATAAAATACTAATGTTTAAACTGCCTTAAATGATTTGGCTTCATAGACATTGTAACAAAGTAACTGCAAATTTGGATTGAAAAGATTTATTATGCCCAGAGATGGTTTACCTGTAACTGGGTATGCCCTAGTGCGTTTTGTACCTTCTAAAAATTTTGTAAATATAAAATATGTTGTAGGACCACTTGTGCAGTGTAGTGCATTAGAAACTTGTTGTTGTATTGTGTAAATTTGTGTAAATTTGAGTGCTTGCATCGTCTAAAAGACACATTTTTAGCTATTAACTTAGTTAAATGTAACTCTTGTCACTATCTCAAAGTTGTCATTTCATACCAAACATTGTGACTGGTTGATATCAAATGACATAGAAAAGATATAGAACTATTGACTTCACTTTCGAGAGTATCAACAGATGAACTGAATTGTAACTAGTTTTGGGTTAAGGTCTACTGGATGATTTTAATTCTTCGCTGTTTGTGAGATAAAGTGCCGGCAATAAAATTTCGTTTATCTTCAATGTATTGTGCTTAAAATGTATGATAGAATGTCGTCATTCCAAAAGATGACATTCCAATGTTATTAAGGTGGCAAGCAGGTTTGCTTTCGTCACAGTAGGAATCGACGTAGAAAGTTGACCGTCTCAGCAAAATCATATAACTTTTGATCTAATTATTAATGATCTTTAGCAACTTAAAATGAACTATTTTCAAAGGCTTGAATGCAGTTTATACAAATATTTGATAATCAAATGATAAAAAGGATGATATTCTTAAACATAAAACTGCCCCTTTTTATACAATGACTTACAGAAAATCTACCATGCGTTTGATAATTTTAAAACACGAGTGAATAAATATGACACATCCTGGGTAGTGTTGATAGCTTGGATCGTTTTTTATTGCAATGATTGGTACCGATGATGTTTTTACAACCTGTAACAGTAAATTTAGATCTGGTTTGTTGCTTTGTCCTTCCAATGAATTTAAAAAAAAATGGGTGGACCCTGGTACAAAAGACGATATGCATAAAAGGAATTAAGTAGATCGAACAAAACTCGCATACATATTACGTGATATACTTATCGCCAAATTCTCACAATTTGGTGGGGGGGGGGGGGGGGGGTAGCGATCAGAAATGAAATCGTTTGATAATTCACCTTACAAAAATGTCTTATAAATAGAGGATGACATATAAAGTCACATGCTTACCGAAATCTATGTCACGTGGCCAGCGTGGACCAGACGAGTAACATTATGAAAGGTTAAACGAGTTTACACCAGGTAAACAACGTCAACTAATCAACTAATAATGGGAAATACCCAATTAACTTTTGCATTCTTATTTTAGAAGATACATATGAGCACAATTAGGTACATTTTTCTTCTTTCGCGAATAGATATATTTTGACAAAATACATTGACCATCTGAATGAGAAAAATGTACCTAAATGCGCTAGTGTTTAATTGAAAGGCTTTCAAATATTGGGCGGAGCTAAAAAGTCCACAAAGATTGAATGTAAACGGTGTACCCCTACCATAAATAATGATTTGTATATTCAATATTATGTTTTTTCTTGGGTAAGAAAGGGATCATTTCATAAGAGTACATATATATGTAAGATTAAGTACATGCAAACTAAAAATAAAAATTCCGAAATTTATTTTGTTCCCAATTTACTGGGGACCGTATTTCACATCATCCTTTTAAGACGTGACATATATGGCCACATTTTCTTCCCAAGAGTATGAGTGTTCGTGGGAAATTTCCTATTTAAAATCATATTTATGCTAGTGAATGAATTGAAACGTTAGGATTAACTTATCTTTTTTTACAGTTAAAACTTCTGTATATATAACTACCGATCTAAATCGAAATATTAAAACTATTTTAGCTAATTATCAATTACAAGAACAAACGTATTATGTCGATTGTATTGTGGCAATAATTTCTACATTGATTGAGTTTTATGAAAAGAAAAATAGGCATATTTCTTCTCTTTACAAACTTACATTAATTGCATTTATGATTTAGATATCTACTTAATTATAATATCTAATGAGTATTTTTACATGTTCTAATATGTGCTAATCAGCCAGTTTAGTTAATCAATGCATTTTCATCTTGGGGGGTTTTCAGACGTAAACGAATAATGAAGTCGCGCTAATGCTTTGTAACGTCATAATGAAAATATAAAATTTCATGAAATCGTTTAAAACTTCAAAGCTGTTTTGCAAAAAAAAAAACCAAAAAAAAAAACAAAAAAAACAAAAAACTGGTCGAGAACACGTAATTATTTTAATGGATTGATTCTAAATTATATATTCTGTCATTGTGTTGAGTAGAGATAAATTCGTCTGATTCGTGTAAAATAAAAGAAAGGAACGTAGTTTCAAAATGCGTTTACCGACTAAGATGTGCATTTCACTATATGTATCATTGAAATAACCTTGCTTGATTTGATCAGCATTACTGTTTGAAACACGAGAGCATAATAACCACACATACAAATCTCAAATTAATTTCATAAATTAAACTTTGAAACCAATGGATCAAGCATACAAATTTTCAGGGTAGGTTTTTCTTAAGAGATGAACTAGGGGTTATGTTTACATCATTAGGGGAATTGTAATGCTGATATATGATAAGAAACACGGAACCGAGTTAGTGGCTAAGTGTTAGATATAAAATACGATATAAACTGACCACGGCGCGTCGGAGTAAGTGAACGCGTTGTGAGATGAACATATAAGGGTATGGAGGTTGAGGTGACGTAGGTTAGGGTATATGGACGGCGGAGATATGACTTGTGGGTTAGTGGTAAACCGAAGTCTTGTCTGCGTTGTTCTATATTCAGGTAAGATCATATTATTAATTGTTCAGAGGATTTCAATATTTTATAATTATTATGTATTATATTGATTTGTTAAATGGATAAAATTGGAATGTTTTATAAATTATAAAAATAAAAGGTTAATAATATTTAATAAATGAGTGGTAAACCGAAGTCTTGTCTGCGTTGTTCTATATTCAGAGCTTGGGTAAAGAATTTACACCCCAGAGCGGGTAGGACGCCACTCCCCATAGCGGTGCGCAATCCAGATTCCTTCGGTAAAACAGCGATGTCAAGATCCCGTACATTATGACAATTTTACCCCAGTAACACCAAACAAATGACATAATAATCCTCTGCGGACCTGTCACATCCGCCGTGTGCTCTTTGTCGTAATCGGAAAAACGGAAAAATCCGTCGACAATTCGGTGATTTATAATGGCCTAACAATAGGCATGAAAAACGTCAGTCAGCATTTGACCTAGCGGAAGATTGTATTTGCTGACAATATCGTTGTATCAACCATAGAACTTACGAAATAATGACTTCAGTCGAGACTGTTCATAATCTTGTTTTCTCAACTTGTTTGTCAGTAGTTTCCCTGGTTTTAGCGCAATTGGTATCCATGGGAATTCCAACATATTGTATAAAGACCTGATTTCCAAAAAACTACAAAGATGTTGTCAATCAGAAACGCAAGCATCTTTTTATATCATCTTCAGAATTCTTATATACGCAATCCAAATTATTATAAACAACACTTTGTAACCACTATTGAAACACAACCGCTATTGAAATAAATGTTGTATCCCGCTTTCACTGAAAGTGGGGGATATTGATATGGATCTGTCCGTCCGTCTAATTGTCTGTCCGTAATTAACTTTTAAATCAACAGTTGTTATAGCTTAAATATTACCCCTATTGATTTTCATGTCAAAAGTTCAAAGTTTAAACCTTAGATCGATCAATAAAGCTAAGCACCACCCACATTCCCCATGCGAGAGCTAACTTTTGGAATGTCAATTTTTGATAACAATGTCTTACGCCAAACATAATCAACTATGCAAGCACACTATATATTTCTGCTACCGTTGATTGATAAATGCAACTTCTATAGAAACTTACGACAACGGGTCTATTAATCCGATTTTATAAAATTAATATCATATACTTATAGTAAATATAAAATATATTGTTCTGATTTAGAGTACAACAGACAATAACTTTGATGGTACTTTTCATTTTGACAACATAAATCTCGTAATATCACAATGTTGTACTTGCAATACATGACAACATTTTATATATACATGTATATGATATTTTGGAGAGTTACTTTAATAAAAAAAATATTTTAAATCACAAACGTATTGCGTTTGCCAATCACTTTTAAATTGCCGATTTAGCGCGAGTTGATTTGTGACGTTACGGGAGTAACAATATAGAAGAAACAAAAAAATATATCGCGTGAAAAATTGAACATTTTCTCACATACTGATTTCTCACACTTCACATTTCATTTACAGTTCTCTATACTGAGATGTGTTTTATAATCAATTTCTACCCGTTTTAAAATGTGTACTTGTGTTGTTAAAATATATGCAAGGGATGAAATATCGAAATTGTTTGCATTCATGTTATTCTTTAATACAAAAAAAATGTGTAGAAATATCATAAATGAAATTTTATAAACTGTTAATCATGGGCATGGATTATTTCTTTATGCTTTAATCAGCTTATTCTTGTTAGTAAACTGGACAATTATAACGAATTTACATTTCCAAAAATTTAAAAAACGTCTTTTCTGGTCAAATCTTGAACAATTTGAAAATTCTAAAAGGGTGAAAGTATTTTGATTATAATGTACTTTGTGTTTCAATAGTCGTTACAATGACTACCGAAATCATTATGTTAATAGTGGTTGTATTTCAAAAGTGGTTGCAACACACCTACTTGATGAAGTTGTAGAAGCATGTGTCAAGGTCTGCAATATCATGACAATTTTGTTTAGACAATAAACATTAGAATAAATCGTAGTCTTTGGTGTGTGTAACATTATGTTTGATTTCTTGAAGTATTTCTAGCACTGTGTAGACAAACCGTAAGTGAGTGTATTCTTGCACCTAATTTTATAAATTAACCTCAAATTTAAGCAAATATGTTGGTTTTTTTTTTCATTCTATTGCTTTGCTGCTTTTTAACATCTATTCCTGATGAAAAGTGCATGGTCAATAATGTTTTTTTGTCGGCGTTTTATCATGTCTTCAGTATTTGTATTTGTTTGTAGTTATTAAGGAATAAGCTCAATAGTCGTAGTATTTTCAACTTTTATTGAAACTATTAAAACATTCATATACACAGTGACACTCTACTTAACACAAATTCAAAAGAAACTGATAATTAATATTTCCCGTTAATGATACTCAGTAACCCATTATTTTACAGTGCAGTAAAATGTTAAAATTTGACGAACTACTAATTGCGCCATGTGTACAGATGCACAAAGATAGGACAAATTCCCTGGCAAACGTTGGTTGCGCATAAACCTATTCCTGTCACTGTCGACGTTCGCCAGGATGTTTAAACTGTGTAAAAGACCCGCTGGATGCGTTCATACCTTTCAAGAAGCGTAGACGGTTTTCTATGAGTTAATTACATCTTATTAGTTTACACAAAGAGATGGAGAACTATAAGACGTTATATCGTTCAAAGTGACTTGTTACATTGTAACAAATGATGATGTTTTTGTTGACGCTCCGTGAAGTTTCGTGTGCTTGACATTAGTTAATTAAACGTTATACACGCGTTCCATTTAATCACAGATGCTAGCGATTCTGTGAGTTGAAGCTGTCATTTTATTGACAGTATATCGAAGCTGAAGTACAGATATATTTATCAATAAGTATCTAATGCGTTACCAACTAATTATATGTACATGCCCAGCTTTATGTACATGTCAAACATTAACGGATGCATGTAATGCTTAAGAACGTCTAAAAAAATGAAAAATACGACAAATCTGTTGATTTTTTAAGATAAATGTCGACCCCGCTTCAGTATAGTGAGTCGTTTTAATTATATAATAATCAAATGAGAACCGAATACGTTCTGTTCAAAAAACAGTCATTAATATGGCCTTACATTTTGTGTAACGAACATTTCAAGTCAAAACAAGATCAAAACGAATGAAAAACTTATGAAACTGTTTTTGCACTAAAGACAAATTGGTTGTTTACCGGTGTAAAGAAGAATAATGACCCCCGTAGAATAACGACCGGAGGTCATTTTTCGACATAGAATAATGACTCGACATAGAATAATGACCCCCCCCCCTCCAGCTGTAGAATAATTGGATTATTTTGAAGAAAAAGGACCCAGATGTAAGGGTTAGGGGTAGTTAAATGTTAAACATGAAGAGAAATGGCTCCCCGTAGAAAATTGATACCCGTCGTAAACAAGAATAGATACGGGTTACTCCACATACAAGATATTCGACTTTTAAATTACTTAAATTCTCACTCTGCTCAGCTGATTTGGAAGTTAAAAACACTGAATTTGTTAATAATCTCTGTTTTATAGTTTTCCATATCCGCACCAAATACACTTACATTGAAACAAAATGATATTTAACAGTTAGGTCTTTTCTCTCGACAACATATGGCGGGAAAACAGGCACATAGCATCAGGGGGAGGGGGGGGGGGGGGGGGGGGGGGGGGCAGGGGGGCCTGCCCCCCTCCCCCCACTTTTTTGCGCAGCAAAGATTTTTGTTAAATTTACCTACAAAAAATTGAATTAAAATGTTGTTGGCCCCCCACTTTTATGGGACCATGTAAAAAATTGAAATGAAAATAAGGAAATAAACAGTGAAATTGAAGTTAAAGGTATACTACTTGCCCCCCCCCCCTTTCGCATTGGGATTTTCAGGATTTTGTCAAGTAATCTTTTTCCCTTAACAGCATTTTATAAGGCTGTATCTTTTTCAAAACGATATTTGATTTACAAAATTTATACTCATCATGCTGAAGTATTTTTTGTCGCGACTTTACATTTAATTTGCATCAACAACAAATAGCTCTGGTATAAATCTGAGCAGATATTGCATAACCATTCCGTAATCAAAAAAAGAAAAGAAAAACACATTCATACACAATGAATAATTAACATTTTCTTTAGGAGGAGATTGTGTAATAATTAACGAACAATAATCACGAAAGTAACATAAAGGTTGTAATATTATAAGCAATTTTCATTCATGAAATAATTGTCAATCAAAGAATGACCAATATTTTCGTGAAAAAGACTGAGGAGGCAGCTCGCGTAGGATGTAGAATACTTCTTATTAATATTTCTTGGGAAAAGTAAGAAAGACAAATAGGGGTACATACAAAAATATTTTATATCGTGATAACGATAAAAGATATCGTAATAACAAGAAAAGATCTCGTTATTACGATAAAAGATCTTGTAGGTACGAGCAAAAATCTCGTAATTACGAGATAATTATCTCGAAATAACGAGAAAGATCTTGTAATAACGGGTAAAGATCTCGTAATTACGAGAAAAGATCTCGTAATTACGAGAAAAGAAAAAAAGAGAAAACTCATATAACTCGTATTTTTGAGAAAAAATCTCGTTTATGTTGAGTTAATTATCTCATAATTATGAGAAAGGATCTCGTTATTACGAGTTAATTATCTCGTAATTACGAGAGGATATCTTGAAATAACGAGAAAAGATCTCGTTTTTACGAGTTAGTTATCTCATAATTACTAAAAAAAATATCTCGTTTTAAAAAAAAATAGTAGTTGTTATTTGATCATTATTGTGTGAAATGCGTATATAAGTGTTCCTCGTTCATCAGATCTAGACCTCCAAGTCGATTGGTTCATCTTTTTAGTCTATTTTTTTTCCAGAAACGTTAATTCAGTTTTGAATAATTTAATTTTGGTTGTAACGCTCTTTCTGATTGGCTAAAAAACTATTTTATATCGCATAAAGAATGATGCCTACGTCATAGTAAGACCAATCCGCCTGGCGTAACGTTTGATTTTTGTACAACTTAATGCCATAATGAAGGTTAAATGACTATTTGTATCTATAAAATTAATAGCAAAAAATTTAATGATAAGTAACGAATTCAATATTTATTAGTTTTATACGATATAACATGGTTTGGGACAGTTTATGCTTTTTTATAAACCACAAAGCAGTTTCTAAAGCGTTAACTGCCTCAAACCATTTCATATCGTATAAAACTAATACCTATTGAATTCAGTCCTTAATTAATTTTTAAATTTCAACGATCATTATTTGATAATTTTATTACATAAAATGATCGGATTTGACCTTTTATCTTATATGAATAAATGAAATAGAACATTTCAACGTATATTACCATCCCACTCCGAAGTAAATACCAGGTAGCCCTAGTCATAAAAACACAATTCTATTAGTTACAGATGACTATATATAGTTTCAGTCATGGTTATACGTGATTTACCCCGGATTGTGTTTGATGTATTCATACACAACCTATATTGAAAATAATTGATTTTGTATATTAACATTTTAGAGTCTGAAAACAAATTACATGTATCCTTCATATTAATAAATTGGTCATTAATTTATTAATCAATTTGCTTTGCTCCTTCTTCTGAAATTTCTTAAACTAATTTAATGAATTTCTTATGTTCAACCATTTTACATAAAAAAAGTAGAACAATGAAACGCACACTTTTATATAGATCTTATCTCGAAATAACGAGATTTTTTTTTTATTTCGTTACTATGATAAAAGATCTCGTAATTACAAGATCTTTTCTCGTAATAACGAGATATTTTGTCGTAATAACGAGATCTTTTCTCGTAATAAAGATATAATTGATTCGTAATAACGAGATCTTTTCTCGTAATGACGAGATAATTGGCTTGTAATA
Source organism: Magallana hongkongensis (assembly GCA_016163765.1). NCBI lineage: Eukaryota > Metazoa > Mollusca > Bivalvia > Ostreida > Ostreidae > Magallana > Magallana hongkongensis. Next base: position 10,178,207 of record WFKH01010211.1, on the reverse strand, counting down.
ACTAGATAATTAATTCGTAATAACAAGATCTTTTTTCGTAATTACTATATCTGTACTACTGTACTTAAATCGGAGTAGTGGTGTTCGTTCAAAGTTTTGATATAATAAAAGCTTTAGGGCGGTAAGATTAGATATCACAGGACCTGCCCGGAGATTAACCGTGTTTGATAAACAAAAAAACAAAAAAAAAAAGAAGAAGAAAAAGAGAAAGAAAAATAAACGCATACAAATCTACAAATAGAGACAACCGATCGAAATGATATACCATCAAAAGGACATTCAGTAACATTATACGGTAAGGTATGATTGGGCATTGAGCAGAAAAAAATAACGTTTTTTATGTCAAAATGCAGTAAATGAAACTGAAATTGACAGACTGGTTAATGAACTTTAAAGAATTATTCTTTCAACAATGCTTTTTTGCCCAGAAACAGATGTTTTGATATCATGTCATACTTCGTAAAACACTTAGTAATTCAGCAATGTTTAATGTTCTGCAAAAGTAATCAAAAAACCTTTGGGGTACGACAGCACCATTTTCAGACGACAAGGAATGATGATATTAATCTATTTCTTGACTAGTGTCTCCTTTATAGGTACTCTTACTGGCATACATGTAAACAAATATATATCTTTAGTTGCATACATGTTGACGGTTAGCATTGTGGGTAAACCTATTAATATTTAAATATAGATGTGTTACCCTTGATTGGCGGGTGATTTCGTATAAACAAAACCATTTGGTATATTTGGGGATACCAAATAGAGGAAAATTTTACTGATATCTTACTCCAAAATCTAGGTTATTTACATGTATCACCAGGACTTGGTTTGCCCGAATATGTATGTATTAAAGGGGGACAGGACGTTGATCACGTGACTTTTATTGATCACATGACAGTCATTATAGAAAATATAGTAATAGGTAATAAACATTTAAAGTGCATATTAAGTTGGGGGAAATTTAACATCTTTAATCTAAGAAATGTAAATGTAAATGTACAAAATTTAAAGTGGTTATATAATCATAGATATGTTTTGATTATTATTTTGTTGAACTTCATTTTAATAAATAAATCCAAGAATGTATTACTTTTCTGATGTTTCAAATCAGAAATTGTAAAAAAAAAAGTCATAATTCCAGAAATAGGGGTAGGGGTTTTTCCTATTGTAGCATCTCCGTTGAATACAAAGAACGTTGTCATGAAATTGTTATACATGTATGTTATAAAACAAATGCATAAGGTTGAAATTTTTAAAAACATTTTATTGAGTATTTTTTGTGCCATCACATTCTGCTTAAATTTAGTATCAAAAACTTCAAAATTTGAAATGTTGAACTCATCAATATTTTCGTAAAAATTATGATATTGCTATGTAAAAAAGCCATTGTTGTAAATAATTTATTGTTCTCAAAATTTTGAATAAAATTGATTTTATATATATATATATATATATATATATATTTTACAAAGCAATATCATAATTTTTACGAAAATATT
>WFKH01010211.1:10137396-10148830 GCA_016163765.1 Magallana hongkongensis | reverse complement strand
GCAATTCGATTTTTATCAAATTTATAAGTCATCAAAGCTATCGAATTTTTTTTTATATCTGTCTGTCTCACCACGAAAATTTAAAAATAACACCCTTTGAAAGAACTACATTTATTTTTGAATAAGTAAAATGATAATGGAGTTCAGTAAAAAGTGAAAAAAGGTTACTAAACCGTGGCAGGCAGTTCCTTTTACATTTTGTTTTGAAAGTCACCGACCAAAAAATCAAAACAATTAATTCACAAAATTTGAAACATATTGAATGTAATTCTTCTAAAAATGAACGTTATTTTTTTCGTAAGACAAATTGTGTTTTACTCATAAATCATTATACCTGTTGTATGTAAATAAATGCTTTTTTCAAATAAACGGCCACAAACACCAGAACACATGTCATTCCATTTTTATTAAACGACCACAGACAGACAGCACACATAATATTCAAAAACTTTGACGCATTACACATATGGATTATACAAGACCAACGCCCGATATGAACAGTTTCCGGAACACATATACAACAATACCTTGTTCTCATGAAGGTACCTTGGTGGAAATCAGATAAGTAGGATCAACAACAACACCTTTCAGGGGTTATCTCAGCTACAAACACTGTAAGTCTGGTTTTTCAGTTTCAATTCCTACTTTATTAATGTATCGTCATTGCGTTCTACTCAACAGAGATTCGGAAGGGGTATTATATGTTAAATAATACCAGCACGCTTCTTTCGGAGAAAATACATGTTTGTTAATTGATTAATGAATGGACTTAGCAATGTCCGCTAGTAGCTTTGCACATATCTCAGTCTTTATCCATGCTGCTCTGAAAAAAATAATTTTTATACCTTACCAGATAATGTTTGCTATCAGCGGCGTCTAGAGCTAAAGGTGGATTTGTTAGGCCGTGAGACAATCCTTTCTTGCTACATCTTTACTCATACAAAATACGGATTTATGACCCTAAATGTATCATGAAGTATAAAGATTACATGAAAAATTGTTCATTATAATATTTACGACTTATTTAGCAATTTTGTTGATAATTTTCCAAGCTGACATGAATTCATAAAAGTATGTGGTAGCCGTATTATTTTCGATCACTTCTCAGCTACTACTGGAATCTATTTACTGATCGAGAAAGTTACGTTCGGTTGCTTTTCGATCGAAGCATACAGATTGCATGGACTTCTAAATGCATGAACTATACTTTTTGGTAAAATGTTTGAAAACAATGAAACTATAATCAATGAAAATAAAAAAAAAAGATATATTCTTCCAAAGAATTGCCAGGGTATCCACATTATCTTGCACAGATATATAGTGCTTCATTACTTAGCTTGCACATCGAATACGCGTGTCGTTCATTCAGAATGCATAATGTCTGCATTATTATAAACAGCGGCCGCACTGTCCCAATACTTTTTGGAAATCAAATATAGAAATATGATATAAATTCCTACCGAACTTTCACTATACTTATACATGTACGAGTTCCCCGTCCACACCCCCCCCCCCTCAAAAAAAAGAAAAGTAAAAACAAAAAACAAAAACAATTGGGATTTAGGGAATTTGTAAAGTTTGTTCGTTAAGATTTTTGGTCGCCCCCCCCCCTCCTTTCAAAAAACGATGTTTCCGCTAGCCCGTTGTGCTGCATTCGTTCGAAATGCTATGTTTTCATGATAAAATACACACGCAGTGGGTATAAGTATCTTCCCAGGCAATGATGGTCATCAATTCAGGCAGCTGTACCTGTCATGCAGGATGTTTAACTAATGACAACCGGAAAATATTAGTTGTATTAAATATATATTATAGGATTAAGAGGAATGACATCGTTGAAATTATATCTCAGTGCTTTATAATATATCTAATCGAAATTAGAATTTGTTTTCGGTTTAAGAAAAATATTTTTTTTTCCTTTTAAAGCCCTTGAGAAGACTGCGTACAAATTTTTTTCGTAGTTTGTGTTTGATTGTTTCTTCGTTTAACTTTTTGCACCCTTATAACTTTAATTTTTATCTCATTGCCCTTTATTTATTTATATCGTACCTTTTGTAAGCGCGAAAGAATATAAAAGTTAACTTTAATTTAAAAAAGAAACGCACGAGAACCAAATTAATATTAGTCAGCCATGCACATCATAACCATGTATTTTGAATAAACACTTCATTAACATTTAAGAATGGAATGAACTACATGTATATGAATATACACATGCAAGTTGTCGTTCAAAATCGTAACATTTAAAAATGAAAACAAGATTGCAAGTCATATGCGAAATTTTACGCAAAAGCAAGGTTGCAAAGCAAAAATGTTTTTATCTATTATCTCTTAAATTTCTATGATGATGAAATTGAAATTAGTGATTTATTAATCTAAATGAAAGTCATCAAGAAGAATTTTATAGTAACGTCCGCCAATGATCAGTGCAGGTATAATGCCTATCTTTGTACTTCGACCTAGAATAAAATATTTACTTTAGAGAGGTAGACAGACAAAACCATTCATGAAGCATGTTTCGTTCTTCATGATAGCTTTGTCTGTCCACTTCTCTGGATAACACAGTGTACAGCGGCGCTCTCTTGAAACCTTAATTATTGGTAGATGGTCCAATTAAACACGCTCGTCAAATCGCCCTATTATTTTTGTAGTATTACAGCATTCTTTAATTGCACAATTGTTTTTCTATATTGCCACCAACAGACAATTATACAAGACAAAAAGTCTCCTTCAACTATATGTTACCAAACCAAAAGTTATTTTTTCAGCTATCAGTATTATAAAATAATGACCCAATTTTTTTTCCAAACTCATTTAACGAGTCGCTAAATTGAAATGAGGCTAAATGACCAATTCAAGGGGAGTTAACTACAATTGTGTGGTAAACTGCGTAGGCAGATCTAAACATTAACATGCAATAAATAGGGAATAATGCTGCACATTTTCTTCGATTAAAACCTCCTTCAAATCGGAATTGGATGTCGCATTACATATGTTTCGTCTGTCATACATAATTTGTTTAGAATAATGAAAATGATTAAATGATCTCATCAAATGCAATATTAAATATCAAATATTATGATCATAGGAGATGTAGATGTTGTTCATCAAAACTTTTTTGCAACCTAAAGGCGGCACGGTGAATTTGAATATAAAAGTTTAAACAGCGTATAATTTAGTGTTGCTTATGAATGTCTAAATTGCAAACATAAGTTATAAACACGAATAATTAATTTTTATTTTGAATATTTTGTAAACTTCGTGATTGTCACACAGTAAATGTTTGTTTTATGTACTCATAAAGGAGCCTATGCTCGACCGTCTTCTGGCATTCTTCAAGAATATTCTTCTGTACCGCCACCTGTATGCGCATAAGAAATTAGTTTTTTAAAGTATCAAAAGTATCAAAATATTTTTTTCATTTATTTAACTAAATTGTTCACAAACAACTTAACTATGTCTCCTGGATATTGACAACACATCGCAGAAGCATAAGTTTGCTAAATCAGCGATATCTTGAATTGCGAAGAAAAAATGGTGTAAAGATATAAGTTTATCGCTTACATTTTTTTTTGGAGACCGTACCCTATAAAAATTAAATTTATAAATTAAACTTTTGTGACTTTCTAGAAAAAAACATACAGTTGTTTTGACTGGACTGCTATTGTCTGCCTCTTGATTAATAGATAACGCAACTAAAGTATGTTACTAATCTGGATCTCAAACAAGCAAATTAAACATTTTAATAATTTAAGCATTTATAAGGCAGATTATTTTAACTGATTATTATGAAAACAGTCTAATTTCTAATATTTGACTTGAAATGTCAATACCTAAAGCGTGGGAGACCTTGACTCGAATCCGTCGTTATTATGACTTTATTAAGCGCTATAGGTTCATTGTAGGTTTGCAATCACCACTCATAGTGGGATTAAATTATGATATTTGTATGTAAGAACAAATTTGCTTCAGTTACCATGCCGATTACTGAATTTAATTGAAAGGAATATTTCTTAAACTTAGGTAGTAGGAATAAAATGCTAAACTGGTATACTCTGGAAAGATGAAAATACAGCACAGATCGTTACAAAGATGAATCTTTAGATTTCAATCAAGCTAACGTGCTATAATATTTGTGTATAAAAAGTGTTACTGTCTTATTCATGGTGTGTATATACTTTAATGTTGAGGATGGACGATAACTAAAATAATATGTTCTTATATATATATATCTATATTAGATAAGATTAAAATAGCAGAGCTTCACAACACGAAATTGTAAGATAGTAAGCAAGGATTGTTTCGTTGCAAACAGATTAGTGAAAACCAATATTTTGGTAAGGTATTACACTCTTTGAATAAATTAGGCCTGGTTCACACTTCTCCGAAAAGTTTAACCATTTAACCAGGTATTAAAGAACCTTTAATATAATGGTTGTTGCAAAGTTGCATCTGATGTCCCAAAATCGTTACCATCAGCCATTTGTAAAGCACATAACACATGCGCAAATTAAACCACTTATAAGTGACTGGAACTACTCATCTGTTGTATGGTTATAGTCTCCTAGTAACCGTATCAATTCATAAACAATATTTCTAATATTTCAACTGAAACTGTGGTTAAAAATTGATTTGAAACTGTTTGAACTCAAATTTAATGTTTTTATTATTATTATTTTTTTTTTTTCAAAATTTGTCTTTTTAACTTACATTGTCATTTCATCACATGTACAAAAGAAAAGGCTAGAAAAAGTTGGTCTTGTAAGACTAGAATGCAACCATTTAACGTTAATTTTCTTCAATTGAAAAAAAAAAATAATAACCAAAAAAAAAATAAATAAATAATTTTTTGGGGGGAAATTCTTTTTAAACATTCAGAAGACCCTATTTTAAACATTTCATAGGGAAAAAATCACAATTGCAATATTTGAAAATAAAAATCATCGCTGAAAACTTCAAATTTCTACTTTCAACCATTCTTTAAATATTAACTGGACAAAATAACTTTTTGAAAAAAATAAATTGAACGACGTTGACGAACGGAAGTGACGTCATACACGAAAAGATACGTATGCATAATTCTGGATACCGACATTTATCTGTGAAACTTTTGTGAAAATCCGTCGAAAAAATTTTGAGATATTGGTTTTTGAAAAAAATTGTGTAAGAAAAAAAAGCAGAAAAGTAGTAGGTCAAAAGAAACCTTACAAAAACAATAAGATCTTCCGTTGGAAACGGAAGACCTTAAATATATTCATCACGAAAACAAGGTTATTTATATCGTTGTTAAAATATTTTGTAAGAATATCTATCTTATTAGAGAGATAAGGAATACACCTTTTGTGTATATTCGTGCAACGCGTTGGGGCTTTCTATTTGATAAAGTAATAACTCAGATACATATCTCGTCATTTATATTTCTTGCTTTTATAATACATGAACATCACTGCAATGACAAGTAAGGGACAAATGAGTGAAATATTAATATCTGAGTTGTGCTGGCATGTATCAAAAGTAATGTGTTGTTATAGAGTTTAACTGTTTGTGAATATCCATGTACATGCAGGTGTTGAAATTTATAGAACTCATTGAGTTTGCAAGATATAAAATTGTTTGTTTATCATTCAATACTTGAACCTCCTATGATACGGTTTAAATGCACATCAAAATGACAGAACTCGATATTTTGATATATTTAAAAATATTTCAAGGTTTATTATGACAAATTATTATCATTGAAAAAAGCAGCCAAGATTTGTCTATTGTTTGTTAGGTAGAATTTTTAATGTTGTTTCAAATTATTGCATTCGTTAGATAACTGAATAGCTGAACAGCATTTATATCAACTGGGTGCACATAAAAAGATTTTAATTTAAAACAGTTTTTAAATAAACTAATCAACTTTGTCTGTTCTAAATAATGTTGTGGCTTCATTGTGGTTATATTTGAAATAAAAAAAAAAAAAAGATGTTTAAGTCCCGGGTTCACACATTGGAAAGATGATTTGACCATCGGAGATGTGCAGAAAAAATTCCCTTAGATATATTTTGCAAGTCTGCCTAAATAGATTATAATTCATCTAGGGACTGCTGTCAGTTCATTTAGGTGATACTTGTTTATATCGTATTTTCATATGATCGAATAATTTTAAATCATGAATTAAATTAGACTCAGAATGTATATATTTTCACCTAAACGTTTATTTATTTCATGACGGTCACTAAATGTACCTTCACCAGTCGGACTTATTGGTAAATGCTGATAACAACATTTTTTTTTAAAAATGTTTAATTTATGAATGAAATTACATATGTCCAAGAATACATATCAAAGTCATTTTAACTAGTATTCATCAGAAACATTAATTTAATACTTATTTTTAATTTAACAAACACAAAAAAGAAAGCAGTGAAAAACATGTCAGTAATATGAACTACCGTGCATGCATATCAATTCTTAGTATTCACAACAATTTTTCCCCTAGGATTGTCATTCTACACTAACCAGCCTATATTTATCACTTTATTGTTATTTTACTCATGTAGGTACCTTGATGAAAATCAGATAAGTAGGATTGACGTCAACATCTTTCAGGGGTTATCACAGCTTCAAACACTGTAAGTCTGTTACTCTGCTGTTTTATTTTTAAGAATAAATATTCGGCCAATTTATTTGTTAAGAAAATAGAAATGATAGTTGCAGTATTCCGTTCTACTGCAAATGAATTATCACTTAGTTACCGGTGTTACATCAAATAGGCCATCCATCGTCAACCCCTTCTAAACACCAAAAAAAAATCATAACGCTAATAGAAGCCTCTGCACATTACGGGAGTCATTGTCCTTTAGTGACCATGGTCATTTCTAGACAAAGCGTTACAATATATTCAATATTTCAATTTTAAAACAACATGTAAAATGAAACGATAACATTTTAGTAATATCGATTGGCGAAGATTATATAGAGGTCAAATGCCGGATTGATTAAACAAATCAGTTTAGAAGGTGTTTATGTTCATGAAGGGTACCTTAACTGTAGCTTTTTATTTTTAACATTATTGCAATAAATTGTTTTATAATACAACGGCATATCATAATTTTACAGCTGTTCTGTCACTTTTAGGACTGATCAGATGTAGATTACTTTTGAACATAATGAAATTCAAAATGTCCTAATTTTCTAAATAAACTGTTTTGAATAAGAATTTTAGACATTGTATAATTTTGGCCAAACAGATCTATTTAACAAAATTAATGTCGTGGAATTGTTATTGTACTTTTAATTTTAGGAAATGTAGTTGAGAAATTGCAAAGTTATTTACCGTCGAATAACTGTTTTTGCTTTAAAAGGTTTCTCATTACTCGGCAATGTGTTTAAACATCTTATTTTATATCTGTCCTCAAACATGTTACACACGATGTCACAATGTTGATAGAAAACCGAAAGAAATGTATAAACAATAACAGAAGTCAGCTTTTCTGTAATTTCATTTTCACTTACAATATTTGAAGCTGTGATAATCCCTTAAAAAAGCATTGCTATCGATCGTACTTTTATTGTTGCCTCTTATTTCCCTAAATGATAACAATGGAAAAGCCCATTGCATTACATTATACACATTACATTATAAACTTTTATGATATTTAAAAAAAAACAAAAGCAAAGAAAAAGGGAACTATATGCTTTTTTATATTCGAGGCGACTTCATTTCGCAATTTCAGAGCTATACATGGAGAGAGTTTAATGAAAAGTGTCTTGGTGTCATAAAACAGTATGAAATGTCTGCCGTAATTTGTTACAGAGGGACAGATGGTTAAAAGATCAACATTTCACTACACGTGGGTCGATAATGACACTATGTATGAAAACCAGCACAAGCGACGTTTGCACAGAAATGCTATTATTGCAGAAAAATGTATCTCTTATGTCTGTATATGTTTATGAAAAAAAAGATGAGGTTACTATACGTTATAATGGGTAATACACATGAAAATCTACATGAAAACGTGATCGTTAACTACCTCGTTCTCTTGACCAAGCTGCTAGCCTTTAACGTTTCGTTTACGAAGATGCTGGGCGGAAGTTACATTACAAAGGCACAAAAACAGTTGCCGGACCAGAAGATAAGAAAATTGCTCATCCGAAAATACCAACGCAAATACACAATACACTTAAATTGTACAAAAAGGTATTTATTAACATCAATTAAAATATCAAAATTTACACTATGCAAAAAAAGGAAAGTCAACGATTGTTGTATTATTTTCAAAAAATTCCGTAAATCGTACTTTTGAGTTAGAAAATTTGTTATTCGGGATATAATACTTGTTGCAATTTTGTCACAGTTGAAGCAAACAGTACATGTTGAATTATATGATAAATAGATTTTTGGAGTACAGGAGAACATAATGAATATCATTATATATACATTTAGCAGTTTCATTAAAGTTGAATATAATCGTGTGAATTATCGTAATTAGAAGTTCTATTTCCAAAAACCGTTAATAACATAAAAAAAACATAATAGTATTAAACGAAAGTCGTTTCCAGATAGAGCTTCCGTCATTTCCTTTTAGGAGAAGAGGTATCTTGATAAAGCGTTTAAAATGCCAGCCCTAGCATTATTCGCTAGCCTATATTAAAGATAGCTAGCGGGTTTGCTGACGTCACCATAGAAATCAACGTAGAAAGTTGATCGTCTTAGGAATATTATACAACTTTTAGAAAAGTACAAATAATTTTTAGCGACTTAAAATAAAATATTTCAAGAAGGTTGATGGCAGTTTATACAAAAACTTATTATTAATTATCAAGTGATGAAAATTCAAAGACGTGATATATAAGGTCACATTTTGTTTTAAAAGTGATGCTTAGGATCTAAATAATAGAAACGTCGTTACTTTTAAAATTAAAACTTTAACTGTTTTCTCAACTACTGATCTAAAGATCGAAATATTTTAGTTAATTGTTATATATGATTACAAATTTTTATGTTTATAGTGTTGTAGAAATTATTTCTGCATTGATTGAGTTTCATGAAAAAAAAAAATAGTCATATTTATTCTCTTTTCAGCCTTACATTAATTGCATCTCTGCATTCGATCCCAACTAAAAGATATATAATTACATGTATAATATCTACTAAGTATTTACATAATATGACATGTGTGGCTAGCTAATCAACGCATTTCATTTTTGGTTCTAAAACGTAAGATAATGATGACGTCGCGCTAACGTAGTGTAGCGTCATAATGAATATATAAGGTTTTGTAAAATATTTTAAAACTTAAAAGTTATATGCAAAAAATTGGCTGAGAACACAAATTGATAATTTTTATGAAGTGAGTCTAAATTATCTCTTCTGTTATTGTGTTGAGTACTATTAAGTTCGTCTGATTCGTTTAAAAATTTGGAGAACAGTTTCAAAATGCGTTTACTGACTAAAATACGTATGTTGCCTTCCATTTCTATAATTGAAATTGCGTTGCGTTTTGACAAACGGTAACATCATAACCACTAAGACGAAACTCAAATGAATTTCAGAAATAAAACTTTGAACCAAATAGATCAAGCGGACAAAGTTTTAGGGCATGTTTTCTCACAAGCTGTAAACTCGCGAGCTACCGTGTTTGAAAACTGTATTTAAAATTCAATAGATATAGGAACTCTTATGGTTTGTGATGGTATATGATTTTTATCCAACGAGTTGTGTGTTTTCTATCCCCGAGCCTTGGCGAGGATAAGTTGGATAAAAATCATATACCATCACAAACCATGAGAGATTCTTTTTATCACATGTTTTAACCAAGTTAACTAGTTAAACATCGTTATTTCTATATATTAGAACTTCGTGTTATCAAGCCGCACAACACATTTTTGTGATGTCAACAATATTACGCGTGACGAAAAAGTTCTAAGCCAAACAAACAAACATATCATTTTTGATCAGTGTTTTAATAATATATGAAAGAAAGTATGCAAAACATCATACACTGTTTCTATAATTTTAACTTTGGACTTCTGGAATTGTATTATTTCGCTTTTGTTTAAATCCACGGTCTAAGTCATTCATCCGAGTCTGAGTCAAAGATGACACGCGGCCTTTTTTGGATGCAGAATTTGGTTCGTTTTGGATATTAAAGACGATTTTTCCACCTAAGATATTTCCGTTGACCAGGTTTTGGACACCCCCTGCCACGTTTATTGTTGTGCTTGTGGCTCCACTGTTACTTAAAGTGCTTCGAAAGGCAATGTTGTTTTGGGTGAATTGGAAAGTGGCGGATCCTGAGGAACGTTGGGGTGCTGTTGGATTTGAAAGGATTGATGAAATATTTCTGTGCTGGATTTCATTTAAACTGCTGTAGTTGTTAATGGACTGAATATTTTTGTGTCCTGTAATTTGCTTAATCTGGTTGGCAGGTATGTTATTTTCGCTTAATTTTTGAACCAGGTGTTTGCGAGCACTGTGATTTGTTAATTTTTTCTCGCCAACAATCCCCGCTGAAGTTGTCATTCTTTTCATGATCGATCCTAATTTATTGACACCTATGGACTGTCTTTTAAACCATTGGTCTTCATGTGCCATCGCGCTTTGTTGAGTGTGAGTTGCCAAATAAAACGGGTCATCGGGATTGCAGAAATAAGAGGGTCTTTTATCTTTCTAAAATTTGTATATTTTTATTGGACAACGATGAGGTACTTCTAAATTTTCCCACATTTTTGGTTTGACTACGCGGACGTCTCGAGGATTTACCCCTTGTCGGGTTTTGGATTGACGTTCATTGAATGTTAAAAATTTGGCACTGTTGCTGTCTTTTTGTAGAAAGATGTCCCCCCCCTCCCCATGACATTGATCTGTGTTCGTCGGAGCCCCTGAGGCCAAAAAATATAGAGTTAAACAGCCACATGGAATTGATCACACTACTAGGATTGTTTACATCCAACAGTTCTTTTTCCCATAATTGATTAATTTCTTCGTCCGTTATTGCGTCTGATTTTTGGGATATATTGCCCCTCCCCTCGCTTTTCAGATCCTTTTGTTTTGCTTTTAATACTTCCCTCACTTAAGAAAATTCCAAACTTGATATTATTTGTTTGTCATATTTCATTCTCCGTAAATGTCTGTCAAAGCTCCTCATGAATATTCTTAATGTATTCGGTTCGTAATTGGAACCGTCAGATTTCCGAACACCAAGGAAAAATTTGCATAATAAATCGCTTAATTCGGGGGGAGGAATGGTTTCAATCGCTCTCTTTTCATTTTGAGTTTCTTCAAGGAACAATTTCAGCAAATTCATATCACATATAGTTTTTTTGAGAGTGTTTTTGTTTTCCTGATCATTAACAAATTTATCTATATCTGAACCCCCAACTGATTGGAAACGTGAAGATGTACTTGCCATCGTCTGCTTTTTCGCCGGTACAATTTCAAGCC
>WFKH01010211.1:10104265-10116920 GCA_016163765.1 Magallana hongkongensis | reverse complement strand
TCTTTATTACTTATTTTGTACCAAGCCTGCTCTTCTCTTTAACAAGTGGATTAAGATAGACTTAAACGTAAAAGAAATAAAAGCAAACATTGTTGTTTTGATTTGCAACGTTTGAATCTGTGTTATACCCAGAAAAGCATTCCTGTCGATTCTAATTATCTGGTTTACGGCAAGGCTCCTTAATGAGTACATAAAACAAACTTTAATGACGATCACAAAGCTTATTGATAAATTATACTTCCAAGTATGACATCGTTTGTAATAGATGATAAAGAATAAATGATCCTTAATAGAGACTCCCATTTTTACTTTTCAATAATACCTTGCATTGCCAGTGATTGAAAAAAAAAACATAAATAAAATAATTTGAAATAACGATTACAAAACAACAAACTTACTGATATATTATTTAAATCTGCAAACACACCAATGAAAATGTTCTACTGTCCTCGTTAGCTTTTAAAATGGCTTGTTATTTTCAAGCATATACTGTTGAGATCTCTTCATAGAAAATTGTGCAGTGATTTTTACATTGGTTACTCAGTAAGATATTAAAGAAATAATGTTTTTTACAGTTTGTGTTTATTTCTTAGCAATGATTTGAAATAGTGTGCTCAATGATTAAGTGTATTTATTTATGTTTTCGCACAAATACCTTTTGTCTCATTCATGCGTCTTTTTGCATAATAATTCAACATTAAATATTTATTATTAAATGTCAGTCAATTGTTTTCAGGAATTTGTGATGCTGAAATGGTATCCCAGATTTCATTGAAATTCTACGATTTTTAGTCCATTGTTGCGACATTCATCAAACATCAATTATAATGTGTATTATTTTGCTTGCTGAAGAACTGTAAACAAACCTGAACCTTAAAATCACTGATAATTTGAAACTTGTTTAATTTTTTATCTAGTAACGTTTATGATTAAATATATAAAACTGATTTTGTGTTGCTGGTGTTTTTTCGCACAAAATACAAAATATGTACATGTACTGTGTTCTGTTCGGTTCTGCGAAGATATCATCGTTTGTGCTTATATATAAATAGTGTTATATAGAGTTATAGTTATATATATTAAATGCTAAATCAAAATCTGTTTAACTATGTGCTTAATTGCTTATTATCAAAAAATAACCCCGGAAATAAATGAATAAATAGAATGTCTTGGTCACGGTAAAAGTGGAGGGAGGGGCACAGCTAAGCATGTTAATTGTTGCAAAATCAGAAAAAAAGCCATATTTTCCATTGTCACATTTATTTCTAGAAATCATTTTACCCACCTGTTAACTACAAGTACCCGGATTCTAGGAAATAGTTTATAACCACGAGGCACGAAATCTACTTAAACTGAAAGAGTCAAATAAAACCACGTGGTATAAATGTTAATGACAATAACATTCGGAGGGGTGACTCAGTTTATGTTTAAAGGTTAATAACTGCACTATAAACGGGTGACCGGACATGTGTGATGACATGTGACTCAACACGGGTATACTTGTAAGCAGATTTTGAACAGTATTAATGTAAAAAGTTACATAACAAAGATTTTAAGTGACAAGATAAAATCAACAGTCATGTTTTCCATAACGGCGAGTGATTGTACATTGAAGAAAAATGTACATGTATACATGCAATACACATGTACACTTGGGAATGATACATTGTTAGAGACATAGAATAATTTTTATACAAAGTCTTTATATATAGAAATGCAATTTGTAACTTCTGACCCTCTGTCTTCATGATTTTTATAAAAGGAAATTAACGTATGAAAAATTCCAATTGCATTGCTGTTTTAAATACATTTATATATATATATAAATACATTTATTCAATTTTTGAGTCAAGAAATTTATTAACATTGTATAAGAATCAGTATGTATGCAATGTTGCGAGTAATTTTAACCCTCTTTGTCCCTAATAATAAAACAGACCCGACTAGTTCCATTTACCGCAGGAATTGAAGCGACTCATTTGAAACGGTTAACCTACCTAACTGTAATTGTTTTTTAAAATTTAAACAATCAAGAAAGCGTAAAACAAATACTTTTACAGGCCTAACACACACTGGGCCGAACGAACCCTACACGCGTTGAATGTATATGAAATACATGTACAAGAATACAATATGCCAAAACATCCTACGTTCATGAAGAATACTATTGTTTTTTAAGAACAATATGAACTGCTTGCTAAGAAAATCTTCTCTTTTGTGGTAGTTGAGTAAATTAGTTACATTGGCAGAATTCTCCTTATTTTGTAATCAAACACTTGCAGTTTTTGGCACAATAAAACACTGTAAAACCTGACACAAAGATAATGCATGTTCCAGTAATCAATAAACAGGATACAGATTTTCCATTATTTTTTACAAACCGTTAGTTTTATCAAATTTACCTAATTCAATTTACTACAACTTTAATTTTTCAGTTTTATACATTTTATACTTCATACCATTTAATTCAAGAGGCAGCGAATATCAGCACCAATAGTACTAAGCAATTTCAAAATTTTTAATGAAAAAGCATAAAATACTTTTGTTAATATGTTTAATGTCCTCATTGCATCAAACAAACTATTTTAGTATATACATATATTATGCATATTAGGCCTATAGTTTTATTGTGTTTTAGCCAAGGCGTTCATCTCGTAGCTATTTTTAAATTGCTTGTGCTTGTACCTTGTCATTAGCAGATGAAATTCAAGTGTTATGGTCTTGTTGGGATCACTTGTTTTTACCTTAGATTGAGGAGGCGTTTTTATGTACTCTAAGATATTGATTGTTTGTAAAAGTTTACCCTTCTCTATCCCCGTCATACTGTTTTAAATAATTTACACTTTCCAAAGTCATAATAAATGTATGTTGTGCCATTTTCTGAGATGCCACTGTAATGTATATCGTCTAAACAAAATTGTAATGATATTTCAGACCTTGACACATGCTTCTACACCTTCATTAGGAACATTCAGCTTACTGTGTATGACCTTTGCCGTATATTGCAAGCACCGTGCTGTTTAGAAAGCGTTTAATGACAAATACTACAAATATCGTTGGGCCCAAAGATCCATAGAGTACATTGAAGGTCACGCGCGGTTATGTCTCGACTCCACCTTCTACGGTCTGATGGACAAGGGTCAGTCAAAACATTACGTTGAAACTTTTCTGGAGTTAACGCCGATGAAAAGCTTCTACGTAGTTCACTGTAAATGATTTTTTTTTTAGAAAAAATTAATACTCTTTTATAATATTATCTTAATTTGAACTTTTTCATCAAACATCACTTATCATTGGACTAAATGTAATTATATTAATTATCAACACTTTTTTAGCATTGCCTTCATGATTGATACCGTTTTTTACATGTGAATTAGCAATTGATTTTTGAACAACAAATTTCATAAAAAATGCCTTTATGTTATCTGTAAAAGTTTCTAAAAAGAATGTTATTACTTGAAAGCTTCACAAGTGCTCTTGAAGAGCAATAGGAACACATCGTTTCCAGTGTCTCTGTTACAAACCTATGAAAGATGAGACAGTAATAGTTCTGACGTTTGGTATGATTGTCATTTCATTTTGGAAATAATCGTATTTTCTAACCAAGGTAGCTATGAATAGTTTCTCAGCATATATTTATTTCATGTATATATAATAATTATCGTACTACGATATTATTACAAAAGACATGAGAATAAATGATTAAGACGTTATGCCCACTATGTCTGTTATGCCTGTTAAAGATTATCGTAATTATTGTTTTCCTTTTTAATTTTTCTTGTCAATATTTTAAAGATGTTGAGCTAGGTCTGACCACCCTCCCCGTTGTCTGACTGATCACTGTCTATAGTAACGTTTTAAGGAATACGAATGGTCATTTAAAATCTTTCTCATGATGTTTGCTGTAAAGGAATTTATTCTTCTCTGCTCGGAGGCCCATATGAATCTACCTGTCGATGCAGACCGATATCGCTTCATCACTTAGACATTTTTGTTTACCTCGGCAACACTGGTTTTTTGTTTTTTTGTTTTTTTTTTTTGTCATAATATTCAAAAAGAGCTCATATTACGGGATATTTATCCCAATTAGGAAAATATCAAGACAGGAAACTCTAAATCATTGTTTAAAAAAGAAAATGTAGGTGCGATTTATGGGATTTTTTTTTTATCGTGAGCATTTTATTTCCAATACCC
Organism: Magallana hongkongensis; assembly: GCA_016163765.1. NCBI lineage: Eukaryota > Metazoa > Mollusca > Bivalvia > Ostreida > Ostreidae > Magallana > Magallana hongkongensis. The sequence goes on along the minus strand of WFKH01010211.1, from coordinate 10,112,726 downwards.
TTAAGTTATCACTGATATCCTTTTATAAAGTAAATATCCGCGGCGGTTCTTTAGGTCAAGACGTTGTTTCCTATTTTCCAATACAGTGCTCATATCACCATGGGAAGATAACACATGAAAAAGAATATAATAATAGAATAAAATAATAATAATAGAAAATAGAATAGAATAGAATATCGATAAAAACATTTAAATGAATCGGGAATTTGAGCGGACAAAGGTTTTTAATGTGGGATTAGCTTAAGACCCAATAGGATCGCTTTGAAAAGTACAGGAAATAGTCATTACGCCGGTGTTAAGGAAGCGTATGGAATCTGGGTTACATGTAATTCCGTGAAATCACAAATCTTAGTTATTACGTACCTATTCAAATATTAAAACAACAAAACGTAGACCAAAACAAATATAAAAAAAAACACTGGAGACATTTTTTTTGCATAAATTAGACTGCATTACGTAGATTTACACATTGATGACGTCATGACTGAAAGTTGAATGTCGTGTTAATTTGATCGGATAGCATTGTAAACAGATTCAAAATATAAGTAATCTAAGAACTCCTTTAAATATTTTGGTGTGATTTATTGAGAATTTAACTAAAGATTATTGAAAGAGATGTTAATTTTATCAATCATTCGCTAAAAGGTATGTACTTTTGCTTTTATTTCTCGGCCAGGCTTTCCTCTGTCGTTGTTTACGATATAAAAATCCGACTTGAACAACACTACACCGTAAATATTGAACTTCAGATTTAACACGTATCAGTAGTTTGATCAATGCTTAACTTGAAAAGTGCTGCTAGAATCCTGTGTTTTGTGTTGCTTTGATGCTACATAGGGTTTTCCGTTCAAACTGTATAAAAGTTAGGAAGGTTTCTTGAGAACCGGATATATAACTATTTAATCGAAGAGAATATAGGATTCTAGCAGCGTTTTTAACAAAACTGAGATGTTTTGCATTCACTTGCATTCACTTGATATGCTTATTGTTTCGTAGAACGAGGTAGTGTTGTTCTATCTCATTTTATGTTAAGGCATTTACGTAAGCTATTTATAATTATCAAGTGATAATGCACCGATGTGGCAGTAATGTACTACCCGATTTTATTGTATTGACATCTATTTCAAAAGATAATACTAAGTTTTTTTTATCTAATTCACAACAGTTATTTAATCTTACGAGTTTGTATATAACATTCAAAATAAGACGCTAAATTGCCCATATGCTTCCTTAACATACCCGCGTAATATGAAGGTTATTTGACAATTCAGGTTTTAATGAAGTTATGGAACAACAGCCAAAAATATTTATCTGACGCATTCGTTTCAATTTTGTCATTGTATAACATGGAAATTGTTGGCAATATATGAAATATGTTGTTTATAGAGATATGTATTGTAAAATGTCATGTTCTAACTGTTTAAATGACTGTTCATGTAGACTAAAATAAATGCTGTATAATCTTATGCAAATTGTATCGATACTCTCGTTGGATTTTTAATTAGCGCATGTTAAAAGTTTTATCAAGACAATTTAAAAACCAAATAACCCTGCATAAAGAATGCATGCATAAAGCTGTTGTTCTGTTTTGTAGTGAACAATAGAAATCCATACTGCCTTTCGATTGGATTATTGCCATAATGATGACGTTGCAAGTAGAAACGTTAATGGTTTTTACATTGTAACAAACTGAAATTCTAGCTTTATTCTTATTTCTTATCAATCCTTAGTTAAACCATCGGTAAGTAATATAATAATCCTGTTGGGTGTACCTGATTTTAAATACCCTTGGTTCGCCCCGCATTGTTACATAACGTCCCCGTGAGGAGCCTTTCGTTTACACCTTAAATAGTACGGGGGAAAAGATGTATTGTGTAGTAGTCTTGAAAATAGAAACAGATAGACATGGTCCTCGGCCCGTCTGTTACCACCAGGTGCAGGGCATTAGAAAAGCATCAGCTATTTAAAGATTTCTTTTCCTTTTAATGTCAGTTTTAAAAACCGTGTTTGGTTAGTTTTTCTGGTAGTAGTTAAGGTCTTCCGTTTCCAACGGAAGACCTTATATCTTATTATTATTTTTTTTTTCCACAAATTTTGTCCACGCGATTTCTCGAAAACTATCCAACCGATTTCAACCATTTTTTCACAGATGATTGGAAGTGATCTGAATTAATTTTGTTTCTAATTTTTTTGCCGTCGTCACTTCCGGTACCGATTTATCGCTGATTTTGTAAGTTTTTCGACCCACTTTGTGCACACAAAAACTCAAAAACTATCAGAGATATGGATATGAAATTTTCAGGATAGGTAGTCCATAGTTTAAAGTTTTTCCGAATGTTATTGTTTTTTGCCAGTGGCGCCATTTTTTAGAGCTCGCCATGGCTCGAAAATCGGGTACCAATTTTGACATTCCCCCTCCCCCCTTTTTTTTTGTTCACAAGATTTCTCAGAGACGGCTTGACAAGTTTTTTTTTTGAAATTTTCAGGAATGATAGAAAATACGAGGGTCAATCAAAAAATACGAAGACTTTTGCCGTATCTTTTTTACTTAACGTCATATTATCACAAAACTTGGTAGACATCATTTAACAATAATTTTCATCAATTTGAACTCAAAAAATTAAATATATCCCTTTATATCCAAGTTTAATTCAAAATTTAAAATTGCGAAAATGAGGTCACGGCGCACGGTCAAATATTGTGTTATGCAAACAATAAACCATATGATATCGTTAGTCATATTTCTAATAATTGGGCCTAAAACCAAATAATATTTGAACATCAAATTGGGTATTGTGATAATATTCTATGTACCAAATTATAATTGGATATATTGTTTACTTAAAAAGAAATTGTTTTTTAAAGACAGGTAGTCATCATTAAAATTGACTCAAAAAAGTGACGTCGCCTGACGTCACGGAGCAGCGAAACGTAATAAAAGTATGAGTCCAACTCTGAAAAACACCGGTGCAAGTTGTGAGAATGCACGTTGATGCAATCAATATGCTAAAAATTATTTATGCATCTGTGTTTTAATGTTATACATTTTTTTGGTGGTGGAAACTGATTTGGACATCACTGGAGCCCGAAAGAAATTAGATTATCAGTAAATATTTGGTCGAATATTTAATAACGTCACCTTCGTTTAAGGTTTTCCCCTATAGCGAACGAAGAAACACACAGTTACAAAAATAAAATATCAAAGTAATGACTTAATCCTCGATCAATTGTGAGCAAATAAGATACCAAGTCGTATAGAGTCGTTTTAAAATGCAGTAAAATTGTAGGACAGTACGACACAAAATATTAAGTATGAATAAAGATTGGGTAATTTTATAAACTGAACATACTTCGCCACGACGTAATGTTTACCCGTAGCCGTGCTCCGTGGTGATAAAGCATGCAGCTTTTAAAATCAGATCACAAAAATACCTTTTCAACAAATATAATGAAACTTCACATATCAATGAAATAAATGTTTGTGCATAAATTTATGGGTTAGTTGTGACTTTCATGAAAACAATATGACAAACAGCGACATTGTCTTCGTATTTTTTGATTGACCCTCGTAATAATATCTGCATTTGATTATTTCATTTTTTAAAAATTCATTTCCTGTTGTCCGTTTCCTGTCCCTGGACAAAAAGCTTGTGACATTGAGATCTCAAAAATGATAAGGACTTGAGCATTCAGACTTTGTAGGATAATAGACCTATAGTTGTAGATGTCTTCAAACTATTTTGTTTTGTTCGTCATAACTTCCGGTCGTCACCGGAAGCACTTCAAAAACTATTTTTTTAAGCATTTAATTTATTTTCACATAGAATTGAAATATAAGTATAAAGCCTTACATATGTCATCTATTCGATGTTAAAGAAACAAAAACATTCTACTTCCGGTGAGATATCTCAAACATCTCAGATAGCCGTTTTTTAAACCAATGTTTTACCCGCGAAATCTCAGAAAGTGCAAGTTATTAAGACACGAAATTTATGTTGATGATAGACATTTCATAGAAAATGCCTTTAACCGCTTTCATTTTGTCAATCGTCATTACCGGTCCTCACTGGAAGGGTTAAAACAAATCAAGTTGTTTGAAATTTTTAACTGTTTTTGTTCGAAAATTTTAGTAAAATTGATAAATAATAAAGTACAGTTAACTTTTATTTTCACTTAGCTCTTTCGTTAGTTTTGTTTCCTGTCCCGAGACAAAAACCTTGACTCCACGAGATCTCAAAAACGGTGACGACTTGAACAACCAAGCTCTGTGGGATGATTGTCCTATGTATGTGTCGGAGTTAACATTATTTTCTGTGATTTGTCGTCACTTCCGACCGTCATCGGAAGCACATAAAATATTTTTTTCCCCCTTATTTTACTTATTTTACGTAGAATGACTATATCAGTATACGATCTTATATATGTTAACTAAACAATGTTATATAAGCAAACATATTCTACTTCCGGTGAGATATATCAAATATCTTAGGTAGCTTTCCTTTTTACAAATTTGATACCCGCGAGATTTTAGTCACTGTAAGTGATTGATACACAAAACTTTTATTAATAATAGACAATTGATTGAACATGTGTTTAACGGGTTTTATTTTGTTAACCTCACTTCCGGTATTCACGGAAAGAATTCAAACAATTCATGTTTTTAACAAGTTTAACAGACTTTCTTGGGTGTTTCATCAAGCCTGATAAACAGTGACGTACAATAGGCAAATGTACAAGAAATACTAGGTTTTATTTCCATTAATCACTTCTGTTCGTCCGTTTCCGGTCCCGAGACCAAAAAAAAACTAAGTTTCAACAAGATCTCAGATTTGGCAGAGAGTATTGATATTTCATTGTATCATATAAAACAAATCGGGCGGAAGACCTACTCGTTACTCGTAACGAGATCTAGTTTTTTATTATTTTTCCACCCAGTGTCTTTTGTCTTGTTTGCTGTTTAAAAGTCTCCCTACAAAACGTCAATAGCCGTCCGGGAAATGAAGGCTCTCGGGTGCTAAATTTATTACTGGCTATAATATTTTGAGTGCAGCCTTTTTTTTATTTTTTTTTTTACTTTTTATGGTGATGTTTTATAGATACTTTAGAAGTGTGTATGTGAACTAACGACACATCTCTAAAACCAGTTTTGTGATTGATAATAGTGCGTTCACCTTCAACATTGAACATTGTATCATAATGCAAAGCAGAATGAAACATCTTACATTATAAAAGTTAGTAAATGATATATCAAATATTTATTTAATTCCACTGTGTATTGTGAAAACTACTAGAAAATCTTGATTCTGAGTTCTATTGAAAGACATTTTTAAATGCGTGTATCGGGCAGCCAGGAACTCGGGCCATTGATGCCAAATCCCCAGAGAAAATATCCAGTGTACCATGCAGCGCTAGTGAATATATAATATTGTTCGTACTGAATAGATGAACTACAAACTATACTATACAACGGCGAGGGGTTTCACCCGAAAATACTGGTAGCCTGTAGTATAGAGCAATAACCCTAGATAGTGCTACTAAAACAAAGACAATATTTTCATGTAAGTTCATCAGGGTGTATAACACGCATCCTCACATACATTTTTAGAAATTATCCTTCCTTTTTTGATTAATTAAGATTCGTTGTAACTTAAAACCTCCCGAGCATAGAAGCGGAACCACAATTAACATAAACTATTTTATGTGGCACTGACAAACCTCACATTTTATAACCCAGATTAACAGCGCAAAAGAAAACCGTCTGTTTATAACCAAAATATACAGTCGTTAATTAGTCCCGAATAGGGTACAGATTTCTGTTGTGCTGTAGATATACCCGGGTGTTATTTTGAGATCTATATTTTTTGTCGAAGTACATCAAATGCTTTCTGATATTAATGTAATATTGTTTTATTTAATTTTTTTCAAACAAAATGTTATTCTGACAAATTACGTGGGCAGCAATTTTACCCGATGATTTCCGAATAGCATAACTGTTTCCATACATATTGACATGTAGATAAAAAAAAGTTTCGACGCTAAATTCGATTGATTGAACCTGTTGAATAAGAGGTTTAAAGTTTTCCATCCACTTGTTGGTATTTTCATAGCATATACAGTTTGATTTGCACGGAAATGACAGGCAAAATCACTATAACATTTTTTAGAACTAGTTTTTAACATCCTTTTGGAATTAGTCGCAGCGCCTCCATTTATCTTATTGTGGTAAAATATATAAATTATCTAAGACTTTAGTCATTTAAATGAATCCAAACAGTAGTTGTTTTATCATCACTGCATTTAATCCTAAATCAAAGAAAAAATCAAATTGGATATTCGGAAATCGTAATATGATAATCTGTATTATTATTATATTATTAAATTATATGACTCAACTTTGTTTAATATGATATATTATGTTATAGATACACCATTATATGATAAAATTCTAAAACACGTCATGCTATTGTAAAATAAATTATGATGTCATATCATAGAAATAGGAATTATGTAATACATGTATATAAATATATTATACCAACAATCACATTCATCAAGCAAGTTTGAGTGAGATAGAGCAAGGTATTCTGAGCATCCTCGATAATAAAGATCAGGCTCTGTTTCTGAAGCTAGCCTTATGTTTCATATTCGTAGTTGCATGAACCAGAAAAAGCCATAATTATTTAAGCTATTTTTTTTAATTTAAGACTTTAATGTTTAAAGCTATTTATGCCGTTTTTAACGCTATTTTTGCTAGGTTTAAATCCAGACCAAAGGTTGTCATAATGATAAGCTGGATAAAAGAAAATATTGTGACAAATGGGACAGATTACTCATTGGTATTCATTAAGTACTAAAGTTGTTTAATGTAGGGAAAATGGATATTTCCTTATGCATATTTAGAAACGATTTACGTATGTGTAGATTTCCGAATATGGGCGGGAAAAGTAATTGAGAGAAAGAGCATAGGGGAAAAGGCGTAAAAGCAGGTTTACAAATTTGAATAGTATGAAAATACTTTTATGACGTTGGAAAAATGATTTATTCCTTCATTATTTCCATTACGAAAGGATAAAAGATAACAATATCAATAAACATAGACCATTATTTTCACACCTGATCAGAGAATAAACAAAATAGAACGTCAACATCATATCTTCCGTGGGCTCATCGACTAAAAACATTTCTTTTGTCTCTTGTCTTTTTAATTCTTTTGTATTCGAATGCGTTAGCCCATGGCCACTACCAACATACCGACCACGCATTTGCGTCGACCTCTTGGTTACATACTAAAAAAGCTTGTGAAATCACGTGATAATGAATATTTCAAACTAAGGCGTTTGCAGTCCCGACAGGACTGTAAAATAATGAAATGGAAATTATACTCTATATATTTTAAAATGCGATTTAATTAAATTGTAAAATGTTTGGGAAGTGTATAACTTATGTAGCTTGATGAAAAAAACACAAACATATCTTTCTTTAAAAACATTCATTGATACGACATATATAGCTTTAACTGTCTGTAAATTATAATTTGGATGCTTGTTGCATTATCTGGACTCAACTTTTACTCAGAATACTTAATCCTTAAACATCTCGACAATTTTCTTGATATTTCTTTTTTTTTTATTTTGGTCGCAGTTTGAAAATTATGCATGCTAAAAACAAAAGTGTTGGGGTGACGCACCCCCCCCCCCCCCGAAAAACACATACTAGCGCAACACATTTATCAACAGGCATAAACACAATATTTTGAACTTGGATCTTTACCCTTTGCAAAACATTTGGACAGTTTGTACTTAGCATTTCCTAATCTGGGTCCAAAAAGATTGTTGACCTTATCATTTTCATTACATTCGCTGGGCATTTTCAAGAGAGCAATTTAAATACCTAATGACAGTATAACGTAACACTTTCAACACGTTATGCTGGTGTAATAAAAACTTTGCAAAGTTGAATCCATGTGAATAAACTAAACAACGTGTATTCAAACAATATGTTTGGTAAACTTTGTCTATTGCACTTATTAGATGGTACAACTTGAACTAATTATTTATAATGATGTCATATACATCAACATTTATTCACAAATTGGAGAAGTAAACGACATCAAATAACCAACCATAATACAAGGGTATACGATAATACAATTTATTTGGCTAGATTTTATTTGTATATTTCAATAATGACTACACTTAAAATGCCAAAACTAGTCTATATTATCAATTCTCTGATAAAGTACAGTTCATGTATTATTGTATGTAGTGATTTGGTTTTAAATCTTACTTCTCCACGAAATCTCAATGGCATGATAAATGTCTGTTTAATTTAACCGCATGCCTTTGCACCGCGGCCATTTCTGTAAAACTTCTCATTTCATTGAATACTATGTCCCTTTTTTTCTTTTTTTTCCCTTTTTTGTGAGGAGGGTGGATGAAACACATTAGTTTTGTTTTATTAC
>WFKH01010211.1:10082605-10095779 GCA_016163765.1 Magallana hongkongensis | reverse complement strand
AAAATGATGTTTTTTCTTGGGTAAGAAAGGGATCATTTTATAAGAGTGCATATATTTAAGATTAAGTACATGCAAAATAAAAATAAAAATTCCGAAATTCATTTTGTTCTCAATTTACTGGGGACCGTATTTCACATCATCCTTTAAAGACGAGACATATGGCCACATTTTATTCCAAAGAGTTTGAGTTTTCGTTGGAAATATCCTATTTAAAATCATATTTAGGCTAGTGAATGAATTGAAGCGTTAGCATTAACTTCTTTTCTTTTACAGTTAAAACCTCTGTATATTCAACTACCGATCTAAATCGAAATATTAAAAATATTTTAGCTAATTATCAAATACGAGTACAAACTTATTATGTCGATTGTATTGTGGCAATAATTTCTGCATTGCATGAGTTGTATGAAAAGAAAAATATGCATATTTCTTCTCTTCACAAACTTACATTAATTGCATTTATGATTTTGATATCAACTTAACTACATGTATAATATATAATGAGTATTTTTACATGTTCTAATATGTGCTTATCAGCCAGTTTAGTTAATCAATGCATTTTCATTCATAAACAAATAATGAAGTCGCGCTTACGCTTTGTAACGTCCTAATGAAAATATAAGATTTCGTGAAATCGTTTAAAACTTCAAAGTTGTTTTGCCAAAAAAAAAAAAAAAAAAAAAAAAAAAAAAAAAATTGGACGAGAACACGTAATTATTTTTATTGGATTGATTCTAAATTATATATTATGTCATTTGTTAAGTAAAGATAAATTCGTCTTATTCGTGTAAAAGTTAGGAGCATAGTTTCGAAATGCGTTTACCGACTAAGATGTGGATTTCACTATATGTATCATTGAAATAACCTTGCTTGATTTGATCAGCATTGCTGTGTTTGAAACACGATAGCATCATAACCACGAAAACGAATCTCAAATCAATTTCAGAAATTAAACTTTGAAACCAATGGATCAAGTAGACAAATTTTCAGGGTAGATTTTTTAACTAGCACTAAACCCGCGAGCTTTCGATATCTTAATTGTCTTATATCATCCTCACTATAGTGATTCCTATCATACTTATTAGTTTTATCCTTTTTTGTAATCATGTTGCCACTGAATTCAAGGATGGGCAAAAGACATTTACAGACTTATAACTAACTTTAGGTCAGTTCAAGCATATCTTTTACGACATCCACCATAGCATGGCATTGAAATCTCATACCATAGCATTGGAATCTCATAGCATATCATTAGATTCTCATTCGTCATAGCATACCATAGCAAACCATAGCATGGCATACAACATAATTTCAACTCGATTTTTAATGATTTTATTTTAAGGAATAAAGGTTTATTTTGCATATTAATGGTGAAATTTGATGTTTTATTATATTACTTCGAAATGTTTGAAACTCTTCTTTATGCAGAGGCGTTTTTGTTTAAATCTCATATCATAGCATACCATATCAACAAACCTTTTATTTCAATTCCACATAGTATAGCATACAAATCTCATAGCATTGCATTAAAATCTCATAGCATATCCTTAAAATTGCAAACATATCATAGCATTATATTGTAAAAGAGATGCATGAAATGACTGTAATACATGTTTCACACCTCGAACAATGGATTTTTGCTGATACAAAATGACTTGGTACACACCACGTCCAAGCTTCACGGCTCTGTGGCAATGTCATCGTTACCATAATTATTTTGGTTATAATTGGCAATTATTGGTAATTTACCAGTCATTGCTACATGTTAGGTTAAAAGTATAAAAATACCGCTGATGCATATTTGAGTGAATAAAAGCTTTATAAAGGAATGGATTCAAGTAAATAGATAAGCATTATTATTATGCTTCTAAAAAATACCAATAAAGTATAAGATGTGCAATTTATCCCGGTGTATAGATTACTGGGGAAAACTTTAACTGGACTTTGAAACAAAATAACAGAAAAAAAACCCCAAAAAACAAAAACAAAAAAAAAACCAAAAAACCAAAACGAAACACGCACACTTCTTATAATAATCCGATAAAGATATTCACTTTAAAGGCGGACCAAATAATCAAAGCTTTTGAATCTTCAATAAAACAAATGTACAATTTAGATTTTATAGACAAATCTGAGCAGGGTATTTTTTTTCTGAATTCTTAGTAATTATGAGATACAAATGCTTGTTCCCAACCTTTTCTCAAAGATCATGGAAAAAAATAATGAACGATTGTTGCATTTTCCTATCCGCTGTCCCAAAGAGACATGTCAACATGAAAATGACCAAATCTCATAAGGTATGTTACTTGGGATTTGAATACAGCTCACTTCAGTCAACTGTTTTTGATAAAGGTAAATTTGCTACAGGAAATAATTTGACAATTACCATTACCAGAATAAGCTGTGGAGAAATTGCCCTTCTTTTAATTAAATAGGATAATCTTGAACTAATGGTAACTAACACAAATGAATTGCAGAAATATAGATAGAATCACGAAGATTTTAGTTTCTTATGTGAAACATGTACTAAGTGTGTTTTTAAACGTTTTACTAGCAATTTGATTTAATCTCTCACTTCGCTCGGCAGCAATTCTCATGGTACTCGAAAAAAGTTTAACAACTTCTACGTAAAACACTTTGTCTTTTCATTGTTCATGAACAGGTTTTACGATCGTTCTGCTTTATTTCATTTCCCTGACACTATCTAAAAAGTTACCAATTAGGCCAAATTAGATCAGTTTTGCGTTTGGGCTAGTAAATACTGAAGAACAGAACACTTATCAAAACGAATAGGCGTATTTAGATAAAACATTTTTGCTTTTGTTCGCATTGCGACCAAAAAAAAAAAAACCCGCGCAAATTTTAGAACACCCAATCACTTGTCATATTTGTACTAACAACAGTAGAGGAAGGTGTAATTCTGAAGGATTAGGTTGATAATACGTGTAATTATGAATGATCGATTGCATTAAGGAATATCCTTTCGGTCCAATTTTATACAAAAATGACGATGTTAATTGAACACCTTCGAGTGAATAGATTCAATGTTTTAAAATGCATGCCTCATGTAAAAATATTTTGCTAGAGACGTTGTACATGTTGGGATCTGCAAATTTAAAGTTTCATGAATATTCAGCAAAGTTTTGCACGCGGACATTTTAATATATATTTCCGTAAAATGGGGAAAACCAGTATTTGTGTCGTTTTTCTCTTCTATTGACTGTGAATCGAAGATGTGTATACTACAATCATCTACATCTGTCCAGTATTCCACATGTAACCCTTGTTGCAACCACTTTTGAAATACAACCACTATTGAGAATGAAATGTGGTTATAAGGAATAGTGTTCAAAAACCAAAAGTCAAAAGGTACATGTAAAATGCAAACACGGACCTGTACAAAAATAAGAGGTAGGATCAGGTGCCATGGAGAAGTTAGCATCCTCTGCGGACCTGTCACACCCGCCGTGTGCTCTTTGTCGTAATCGGGAAAGCGAAAAAATCCGTCGACAATTCGGTGATTAATAATGGCCTAACAATAGGTATGAAAAACGCCAGTCAGCATTCGACCTAGCGGAAGATTGCATTTGCTGACAATGTCGTTGTATCAACCATAGAACTTACGAAATGATGACTTCAATCGAGACTATTTTGTTTAATCAACTTGTTTGTCAGTAGTTTGCCTGGTTTTAGTAATTGTTCATACGTAGAGCATGCCCTTGCGTATCGAATCAACTGAGAGACAAATACTCCATATGCAGGTGATGAAGGTATATGGATACATAAGTAAGGAAAGTCTACGAAAGAAAAATTGAAGTCATCACGTTCATCATAGGTTACCATTAATGTCTTTTTCTAGTAAAATATCTAAATATTAAACAGATGACTCAGACTTTGTGGTATCTTTTATTTCAAGTTCACTGGGGTATATCGAGTCGACTTAAGAATGGAAGTAACAATTGTTAATTGATAATACATCGTCGATATACCTAAATGTCGAGTTGAAGGTCACAGTGATTTCCTTTTTTATTTACAAATCTTTGAATAAATAATGCTTCATATGAATATAGAAATAGGTCTGCTAACAATGGAGCGCAATTGGTATCCATGGGAATTTGAAGATATTGTTGGAAGACCTGGTTTTCAAAAACTACAAAGATGTTGTCAATCAGAAACGCAAGCATCTTTTTATATCATATTCAGAGTTCTTATGTACGCAATCCAAATTATTATAAACATCACTTTGTAACAAATATTGAAACACAACCACTATTGAAATAAATATTGTCCCCCGCTTTCACTGAACATGGGGGATATTGATATGGGTCTGTCCGTCCGTCTGATTGTCTGTCCGTAATAAAATTTTATTTCAACATTTGTTATAGCTTAAATATGACCCCTATTGATTTCCATGTCAAAAGTTCAAAGTTTAAACCTTAGATCGATCAATAAAGCTAAGACTACCTACCTTCCCCATGCGAGAGCTAACTTTTGGAATGTCAATTGTTGATATCAATGTCTTACGCCAAAGATAATCAACTATGTAAGCACACTATAGATTCCTGCTACCGTTGATTGATAAATGCAACTTCTATAGAAACTTACGACAACGGGTCTATTAATCCGATTTTATAAAATTAATATCATATACTTATAGTAAATGTAAAATATATTGTTTTGATTTAGAGTACAACAGACAATAACTTTGATGGTACTTTTCATTTTGACAACATAAATCTCGTAATATCACAAACTTGTACTTACAATACATGACAACATTTTATATATACATGATATTTTGAAAAGTTACTGTAATAAAAGAAATATTAAATACACAATAGTATTGCGTTGGCCAATCACTTTTCAATTGCCGATATATCTCGAGTTGATCTGTGACGTTACGGGAGTAACGATGCTCTAAGAAGAACAAACAAAAAATATTGCGTGAAAAATTGAACATTTTCTCACATACCGATTTCTCACATTTCACATTTCATTTACATTTCTCTATACTGAGATGTGTTTTATAATTAATTTCTATCCGTTTTAAAATTTTTACCATAAATATATGCAAGGAATGAACTATCGAAATTGTTTGCATGCATGTTATTCCTAAATACAAAAAAAAATGTGTAGAAATATCATAAATGAAATTATATAAACTGTTAATCATGGGCATGAATTATTTCTTTATGCTTTAATTAGCTTATGCTTGTTAGTAAATTGGACAATTATAACTAATTACCATTTCCAAAAATTAAAAAAAAAAAACGTATTTTTTGGTCAAATCTTGAACAATCTGAAAATTCTTAAAGGGTGAAAGTATTTTGATTATAATGTATTTTTTGTTTCAATAGTCGTTACAATGACTACCGAAATCATTATGCTTAAAGTGGTTGTATTTCAATAGTGGTTGCAACACACCTACTTGATGAAGTTGAAGAAGCATGTGTCAAGGTCTACAATATCATGACAATTTTGTTTAGACAATAAACATTAGAATAAATCATAGTCTTTGGGGTGTGTGACATTATGTTTGATTTCTTGAAGTCTTTCTAGCGTTATGTAGACAAACCGTAAGTGAGTGTATTCGTGTTTCACTTAATTTTATAAATTAACCTCAAATTTAAGCAAATATGTTGGGGTTTTTTTCATTCTATTGCTTTGCTGCTTTTTAACATCTATTCCTGGTGAAAAGTGCATGTTTCTTAATTTTTGTTGTCGGTGTTTTATCCTGTCTTCAGTATTTCTATTTTTTTGTTGTTATTAAGGAATAAGCTCAATAGTCGTAGTATTTTCAACTTTAATTGAAAATATTAATACATTCATATACACAGTGACACTCTACTTAACACAAATTTAAAAGAAACTGATAATTAATATTTCCCGCTCAAGATACTCAGTAACCCATTATTTTACAGTGCAGTAAAATGTAAAAATTTAACGAACTACTAATTGCGCCATGTGTACAGATGCACAAAGATAGGGCAAACTCCCTGGCAAACGTTGGTTGCGCATAAACCTATTCCTGTCGCTGTCGACGTTCGCCGGGATGTTTAAACTGTGTAAAGGACGCATTGGATGCGTTCAAACCTTTCAAGAAGCGTAGACGGTTTTCTATTACTTAATTACATCTTATTCGTTTAGACAAAGAGATGGAGAACTATAAGACGTGTTATCGTTCAAAGTAGCTTGTTACATTGAAACAACTGATGATTGTTTTTGTTGACGCTCCATGAAGTTTCGTCTGCTTGACATTAGTTAATAAAACGTTATACACGCGTTCCACTTAATCACAGATGTTAGCGATTCTGTGAGTTTAAGCTGTCATTTTATTGACAGTATATCTAAGCTTAAGTACAGATATATTTATAAATAAGTTACTCATGCGTTACCAACTAATCATATGTACATGCTAAGCTTTTTGTCCATGTCTTTAACGGATGAATGTAATGCTAAATAACGTCTAACAAATGAAAAAATACGACAAATCTGTTGATGTTTCAAGATTAATGTCGACCCTGCTTCAGTGTATTGAGTCGTTTTAAAACATATATAATCAAATTATAACCTAATACGTTCTGTTCTAGAAACGGTCATTAATAGGGCCTGGCATTCTGTGTAACGAAAATTTCCAGTCAAAACAAGATCAAACGGATGAAACACTGATGGAGCTGTTTTTTTACTAAAGACAAATTGGTTGTTTATCGGCAACGAAAAAGTCGCTTCGGTTTATCTTTTTTACGGCAGTTAGTTTGGGTCCAATCAAAAATGACTCTATACCGGTCAAATATAGATAAGAGGCTGCAAATCTATTGTTCAAATATCATGCATCTACTATACATGTACTTTAAGCGGAGTGATAGTGTCCCTTCAAGTTTTGAACATAATCAGAGCTCCAAGCTAAGAGAAACGGATATATAGCTTACCGAATTATGCTTAACGACGTCTATCGAATGGAATTACGACAAAACCGTTAATTATCCGTTCATAAATGTCGGCTCTTTTTTGAAGTGGTTATCAGCTAAGAATATTGAAGCTTTTAAAACGGATAATAATTAAATGATTACCAGAATCGTTCTATTCAAGCAACGGTCAATTAACGAACCTCTTCGTTTGTGTAACAAACACTTATTATTAGTTTCATTTTATCCTTTTTACGGCCGTTAGTTGTCCGTTTGTGACTTGTGTCTAACGAACATCAACAAACGATAACAGAAGCAGACCGGTAAAATGTAAGAAAGGGACAATTAATGTGTTTTACACGCATTCGTGCAGCTACTGTACTTTAATTGCAGTGGTGGTGTTCGTTCAACGTTTTGATTTAAGCAAAGGTTTTTGACGGTTAAGAAGGGATATCACAGGACCTTCCCGGAGATTAACCGTGTTTGATGAACAAAAAAGAAAAAAAAAAAGACAAATCAACAAAAGAAGACAAACGATCGAAATAATATACCTTCAAAAGGACATCCAGTAACATTATTCGGAAAGGTGTGATTGGGTATTGAGCCGAAAAAATAACGTCTTTTAGGTCAAAATCTAGTAAATGAAAAAGAAATTGACAGACAGGTTTATGAACTTATATAATAATTCTTTCAACGAAGCTTTTTTGCTCAGAAACAGATGTTCTGATATCATGTCATACTTCGTAAAGCACTTAGTAATTCAGCATTGTTTAATGTTCTGCAAAAGTAATCAGAAAACATTTTCAGACGACAAGGAATGATGATATTAATCTATTTCTTGACTCGTGTCTCCTATATAGGTACGCTTACTGACATACATGTAAACAAATATATATCTTTTGTTGCATACATGTTGACTAATGGCATTGTGGGTGAACCCATTACTTTTTACATATAGATATATTACCCTTGATTGGCGGGTGATTTCGTATAGACAAGATCATTTAGTAGTATTTGGGGATACCGAGCAGAGGAAAATTTCTCTGATATCTTACTCCAGAATCAAGGTTATTTACATGTATCACCAGGACTTGAGGGTTACTTGAGTCTACCTGATGAACCAACTTGATTCCTAGGCAAGCGTTTTGGATCTTCTATCCCTAGGGTTATTATCCTCAGGTATTTGTTTTGTACAAGGGAAGGCAAGGTAAAGTTACAACCACAAAAGTCTCCGTTGAATACCAAGAATATTGCCATGAAATTGTTATACTTTATAAAGCAAATGCGTAAGATTGAATTTTTTAAGGAAATTTTTTAAAGTATATTTTTTGGTGTCATCACATTCTGTTTAAATTTAGAATCAAAATTTGAAGTGTTGATTTTATTAATATTTTCATAAAACTATGATATTTCTATGTAAAAAAAAAAAAGCCAATGTTGTAGATAATTTTCAAATCTATTTCTGTTCTTAAAACTTTGAATATTTATTTCCATCAGATTAATTGATTATTCATATACTTCATTAGTACATGTAATAGAGGGATCTCAGACAATTACAATACGACTTGTTGAACTGATATAACATGTAGGATCCCCTTAGAAATGAAGAAACGATAATACCAAAAATTATATTAGTATAAAATCATGTTCATAAAAAACATGAACAAATTCAATTTCAACGGATAAAATGTGGTATCTTAGATAATGGCACAACCAAGTATTGCTTTGGAAAGTATAAAGTAAAAAGTTGGTACTGTATGACGTGGATAGTGGAGGAGAGTACATAATAACGTCTTTTTCAGTTTAGGGTTAAAACAAAAATGGTTTCCGATTGATCATTATACTTAAATTTCATTAGCTAAGGGCAAAGTGGAAACAGATACCATTTTTAAAAAATAGCTACAGGGTGAAAACAGGAGTAAACCCCCCTCACCCCCCCCCCCCCAAAAAAAAAAAAACCCACCCAAAACTAATAATACATGTATTCACTCAACAAAACTTCTGAACTTCCAAAACGTTCACACAGCATAATGTATTTATTATATGAAATAAACACATTGGTTTGTCTTGTCGTCGGGGTGAATGAATATCGTTTAGCTTATAAATAGTTACGAACGATGCACTGACCTTGACCTCTAGTTGCGATTCGATACCTTGACCTTTGTTAAATATCACAAACACTTCCGGCTTTGGTTGAATTTCGCTCAGAGCTTTTGGATTGTTTCAAGTTGTCGATGGAAATGACGGTACGCTTATGGAAGAGATAAATTATATCAAAATAACGTTTCCTTCGGATTGCTTAATATTTCAAACAATGTCGAGGACAAAATAAGCAGCAAATTTAAAGTGAATACAGTTTTTGTCGTAGAAAAAATGCAGACACCTATATTCCAACGGCACTGGCTGTTATCTCAATGATCATTTTGATCATGTTAAGATCAATTCTCTGTAAATATCAAAGTTCGGTGGCCACGCATAGTCACCGATTTTCTTCACTTTTCGTATTTTTATTCCCTTAGGTGATTAAAGATGCAAGAAAACTTTAAACTGTTGCTATGGGAACTAGTTGCCATGCTAACAGAATCAAACAAAAGATTGCAAAATGACCATTCTAAGCTCTTTTGAACACAAACTGTAAGAGATAACAGCATTTTCATCTATACAGAATAAGATAATCGCATACGAAATTTTGTGATTTTTTAAATTATTGAACATTTTTAATGGGCAAAATGAATAGTTAAATAGTGTTACCATGGTATCAAGACAGCACTTCAAAAATAACATTTTTCATTTTATTCGAACACAAATAGTTTTAAACGAAATAAAAATTAAACTGTTGTTTAAGGTTGGGAACAAATATAATATAACTGAAAATTAAAATTCATTTCATTGGTAACAACATCTTAAAATCACAAAAATCTGCATGTTTGAGGTACTCTTGAAGAATTTTTACTTATACTTGAATCATGATACTTTAAAATAAATTGATCGGAATAACCAAACATGTCTTCAACTTTAGTCAATATCAGTTGAAGCTGCATTTTAGCAAAAGGAATGGCCGTTGCTATGACGTTTTGAACAAAAAGGAATTTCTGAATAATTAGGTCCACATATTTCTTTAGCAACGGCAGTTTAAAGATGCTGAATAATGCTTAAATATATATGATGTAAAAAATGTGCTTGTTTCCCACGAATAGCAATGGAAATATTCTGAAAACTTTGATTTGCCCACCGATGTTTTTTTTTATATTTTGTAAATTTACCATATAGTCAATTCAATATTTTATAATTCATTACTTACATAAGCTGCAATTACTTTTTGTATTGCTTTGACGTGTCAAATATTTGTCATTGCTGAATAATGCTTAAATATATATGATGTAAAAATGTGCTTGTTTCCCACGAATAGCAACAAAGAATGGCTCTAAAATATGTTAAAAACAAGCATTTTCGCTTGACATAATCACTATGGTTTTCTTAATTTTTTTTTTTTATTTACAGCCTTGTTACCATAGCAACAAGTGTACTATTTTTTTAACATGTATATTTTAAATACAGTTATATATCAAAGAGTTTGGTTCAATGATAACTTCTTCGATATTTAAAAAATATGAAAAAATCATATTTTAAAAATAATTTAATATTTTGGTTTCCATGGAAATACTCTGAAAATTTTGATTTGCCCACCGATGTTTTTTTTTTTATATTTTGTAAATTTACCATATAGTCAATTCAATATTTTATAATTCATTACTTACATAAGCTGCAATTACTTTCTGTATTGCTTTGACGTGTCAAATATTTGTCATTTATTTATCTATTGTGTCCGTTACAATGGCGACTGTGTCCCTTTAAAACAAATTCATGAATTTTACTATTTATTGCATCAATATGTATCATTGTATGCAAGATACAAAAAATTGGTGACTATGCGTGCTGAAACCACTACGTTCAATTTTGAATTTTACATTAATTTGAAAAGGAAAATATGTATCCTGTTAATTGACTACTGAAACATCCACTATTTTTGTGTCAGGTTTTTCATCAAAAGTTTATTGACATTGGTTTATTGTGCCACGCATCTTGAGTGTTCACATAGGAAATCAGGAGAACGTCTGCGGTATTTTTTGACATTTTCCACAGATATAATCAAGCTAGCTACTACCGAAGAAATATCCTTAGCAAGCAGCACATGATGCTCTTGAAGACAGTAGTATGTTTGGGCTCATTGTATCTCATATACATTTAATGCCTATTATTCATTGTACACTTTCTCAACCGTATGGATCTTAAAAACTGTACAGTAAGATTTTTGCACGGTAGTCTGACCGCTTCTTATGAGGCACTATAATTCTCTGCACCAGTCGGGTCTGTATCATGACTAGGGACTGAGAGGGCCTAAAACCGTCGGCAAATTTGTGTACATATATCATACAAACAGCTATACAGAGTCAATAAATCAAATTAAAAAAATTCAAAAACGTTGATGAACAAATCGAATTTTTGATTTGTCAATTTTGTCTTATAAAACTCATAAAGGATACATAGTGTCAGAAGGTAAAAAAGAAATCCATTGCAATATATAAATTGCTGAATAAAAACGGTATAATGACACGATTGTTCATCCTTATAAATATTTATGTATAACAACAAGATCTGATTAGTATTGGTAGGGGCCGTAATAATATGTATCTAACAATGTGTCATTCCCAAGTGTATATTATACATATATCATTTTCACCTTCAATCACTCACCTTTACGGAAAACATGATTGTTAATCTGTTTTTGTCATTTAAATTCTTTGTTAAGAAATTTCCCTTCTTATATCCATTCTAATCAATATATTACTACCAGTAAAATGTTGATTTTAATAAGCATCTGTCATCACAAAAGTGCCGTTAAACCTTGGTCATCCGTCTATAATGCCGATAATAACCTTTGTATATGAACTGAGAGTATTGTTTTGAAGATATATTTTTATTTCAATGGCTTTAGAGCGGACACCTTAAAAATTTAGTGTGGAAGGTGTGGTTTGTTAAAAAATAATTTGTTTCACTGATATAATCACCACAAAATACAATCGATGCATCATATTTATATACAAAAAGGCAGTTTTAAATTAAAAGAAAATATAGGATTGATTTAAAAACACACAATATGAGCAAAGTTCAACGTCACTACAAATTGTTTAAAGGCTTTTTTCTATTTAATCCAAGATATTTGAAAGTTGTTTAATTTGTTTAATAAGTTTGTTTCTTTTGTCAAATTTAATTCGTTAAAAATAATGAAAACAAACATTCTTATTAAATGATTTTATCACGTGTAATATGAAGAATTAAATACGTAATACGTGATGTGAATGTCCCTCGAAAACCAAAAGTCTGCAATGTAAATAATTATATTAACACTTAGTGTATAATGTAGCGTTGCTTTTGAATGTCTAAATTGCAAACATAAGTTATTAACACAAATAATTCATTGTCTCTGGGATATGAAACATATCCTGATGAATGAATTATCTGTCTTAAATATTGCTTCCTTTTTTGTGTTGTCTTTTTTTTTTTTTTGGTCAACCTTGTGATTGTCAAAAATGTTTGTTTTATATACACATTAGGGACCTTAGTATCAACCAGATAAGTAGGATCGACAGTAATGCCATTCAGGGATTATCACAGCTTGAAACATTGTAAGTAACAACAAATATATTATTTCATTTACCTATCCCTTTTTGAAACAAAACATAGGCAAGGTATAAATACATATACCTGTTTCAGAGCAGAGTTAAACTAAAATGCAAAAGACGCTTGCTACAAGAAAAGAAATCAAAATTCTAATTTTATGATGTTTTATTCCTGCAAATATGTTTCAAATGGTTAATAATCGCTGACTCACTTTGCTAACATCTCACATTTTTCTCTATTTTTAAACTGATTAATGGATATTATACGGAACTCATTTTTCTCTTCATGTGTCAAATTACATATGCTGTCTTATCAAAATTATACATGTACTTGTTTTTTTACGCAAATTTTTCAACAAGGGAAAACATTTTAACTGATTGGGGTCAAATATAATTTTTATGTATAAAGATTAAGTCCTCTTGGTTGTTTTGAGGAGAATAGAGATGTTTATAAGAACTACATGTAACAACCATATTCCATAAATAAAAGAATTAGAGAGCTTGAAATTTGTTTTTTCAAATGATTTAGTTTACTGAATATGGTCAGTTTTGAAATGCTTGTTTTGATATGATAGATGAGATCTTTAC
>WFKH01010211.1:10043822-10060786 GCA_016163765.1 Magallana hongkongensis | reverse complement strand
AAAACTGCTTGTACTTCTTTATGCAGACGATACTGTTATCTTGGCGGAGTCTGGCGATGATTTGCAGAACGCATTGAATGAGTTTGAAAGTTATTATAAAGAGTGGAAATTAAATGTTAATATAGATAAAACAAAAGTATTGATTTTTTCTAAAGGACCTATGTGTAAAAGAGGTTTTTTTTATTTTAACGACAGAGTTTTAGAAAATGTAAAAGAATATAAGTACCTTGGCATTGTATTTTCAAGATCTGGCTCTTTTTTAAAAGCCAAAAAACATTTATGTGACCAAGCCCAAAAAGCAATGTATGGTGTCATTAAAAAAATTAGACAATTTAATCTGCCAGTTACATGTCAGTTAGAACTCTTTGATAAAATGGTTGTACCTGTATTGCTATATGGTTGCGAAGTATGGGGTTTTGAAAAACTTGATAGTATTGAACGTGTTCACTTAAAGTTTTTAAAATACATTCTATGTCTAAAAAGTAGTAAACCAAATTATATGGTTTATGGAGAAACAGGTCGTTTTCCTTTATCTGTATTTGTATTTACTAGAATGGTATCATACTGGTGTAAATTAATTTCTAGTACTAATACTAGCATTACAAATATATTATACCGGTACTTGTTAATCCAGACTGAAAATACATCTAGTACTAACCCTTGGATTGATTGTATACGTCATATTTTTAACTCATGTGGTTTATCAAATGTTTGGCATAGTCAGTTTTTAAATATTGTTAACCAAAAATGGGTTTCAACGGCAGTCAAACAGAGAATACAAGATCAATTTATTCAAAATTGGCATGCTGATATAAATAATTCATCTAAAGGAGTTACATATAAAAATTTTAAAACAAATTTTGGATATGAAATATATCTAGATATTTTACTCCTGAAATTTAGAAAAATTCTTGTAAAATTTCGTACTTCAAATCACCATCTACCAGTTGAACTCGGAAGATGGGAAGGTATCCCATTTAATGAAAGATTTTGTCCTCTCTGTAACACAAACCGTTTAGCTGATGAATATTTCATTATATTTTAAAATGTGATGCAATATCACAAGTCCGGAATAAGTTTATAGACAAAACATTTTTGGTTAGACCAAATGTGCTAAAATTTTCGTACCTTATGACAACATGTAATGTGAAATTATTGAGAAAATTGTGTATGTTTATAACAAAGATATACGAAGTAGTCTGTCCTCCATGAGTTTCAACTTATATTACTTTTCCCAATTTGTAAACTTTATAATTATGTATGTTTATATTTTTGTACCGAGCCAAAAGTTATTTTTTCAGCTATCAGTATTATAAAATAATGACCCAAAATGTTTTCCAAACTCATTCAATGAGTCGCTAAATTGAAATGAGGCTAAAGGACCAATTCAATGGGAATTAACTACAATAGTGTGGTAAACTGCGTAGGCAGATCTAAACATTAACATGCAATAAATATGGAACAATGCTGCACATTTTCTTCGATTAAAACCTCCTTCAAATTGGCATTGGATGTCGTATTACATTTGTTTCGTCTGTCATACATAATTTGTTTAGAATAATGAAAATGATTAAATGATCTCATCAAATGCAATATTAAATATCAAATATTATGAACATATGAGATGTAGATGTTGCTCATCAAAACTCTTTTGCAACCTAAAGGCGGCAATGTGAATTTGAATATTAAAGTGTAAACAACGTATAATATAGTGTTGCTTATAAATGTTTAAATTTCAAACATAAGTTATAAACTCGAATAACTAATTTTTATTTTGAATATTTTTGTAAACTTTGTGATTGTCATACTTCAAATATTTGTTTTATGTACTTATTAAGGAGCATATGCTCAACAGTACGTAGGGATCGTCCAGTCTGGCATTCTTCAAGATTTTTCTTCTGTACCGCCATCTAAATGCGCATTAGAAATATGTTTTTTAATGTATTAAAAGTACCAAAATATTTTTTTTTTATTTATTTAACTAAATTGTGCACAAAAAACCCAACTGTTATTGACAACTCATTGACAACTCATCGCAAAAGCATAAATTTGCTAAATCACAATATCTTGAATCGCAAAGAATTAGCTGATGAATATGATAACAAACATGCTGTAAAGATATAAGTTTATCGCTAACATTTTTTTTTGGAGACCATACCCTATAAAAATTAAATTTACAAATTAAACTTTTGCGATTTTGTTGCAAAAAACATAAGAAAGCAGCAACACTAAAAAAAGCAACAATATTGAATTTAAAAAAAAAGAAAAAAATAAGTACAGCCATAGTAAAACTGAATGATTTTCTTCTAAATTTTTGACATCACGTGAATGGCATAAAAAGTGTATCTTATATCCGTTAAAGTAAAAATGTATTGCAGCTGGTTTAATTGAACATTAAAGATACGGCAAATCGCCGTGGAGTGGGTTTGTATGTAAGCAATCACACTATAATCTTGTTTTCAACGGAATATGAAAAAAGTACTTTTTATTACATTAAGGGAAATATTGTTAATGAGTTGTATCCTCGTATTCAAATTTTTGTTTGATAGACGATTGACGAGATTTTATATTTAAAAAGGCGATCTAGCTATAGCTATGAGCCTGTGAAAATATTCAAATACTGTTTATAACAGTACGAAAACATTTTTTTTTTGCAGTATAAAATTCCTTCGATCTTTGTAATCGTGATGAGTTATTGTTTTGCATTTTTTAAAAATTGTATTTGTTTTTCAAAGCAACAGATAATTTCCCACAAAGAACTATATATGATATCAGTCAAATTTGGCCCACGTAATTCGCAATTTTAAAAGTGTTTCAGGTATTATTAAATTGTAATGTTATTTTTTAGAATAGTTGATATAATATACGTTTTTCACCGATTTATTTAATTAATTTGCACTCACAAGCAATATATGACGTCAGAAGTGATGCTATTTTTTGTAATTCAATCAAAATAAGTCAAAAATTGACATTTTTCTTTTATTTTGTTTTGAATTGGAAATCAAGAGCGACGCTTTGAACAAGAACAAATTTTTGTTTTTGTCACTTATAAGTCTTGGATAGATACAACTTTGATATAAATATTTTGTTTGTTCAAGAAACCACTCAATGTTTTCTGAAAGAAAAACTGCTCTAAAACAAGCCGTTTTATGATAAAAATTCGAAAATGGCAGGAAAAGGTTAAATTTTTGATGTCATATTTCAAAATTGTAGGCATTAGGATCAAAATGATAAATATGAAAAAACTTCACATGTATATACGTACAAAGGAAGCAAAAAAATACAGCAAATTGATGATGTTCATTTTAGGGAACCATATTGTGCCCATATTAAATATAGTCCTTTAAATTACACCAAAACATAATTCATTTAATTTTTAATTCTGATATTATATGATATACGACAATTCGTACAGAAGTTCCATAGTTCTCTATTCCAGAAATTGTCAGCTCAAAGCCTTTATGGGCGTTCCGACCTTTGATTTTAATCTTGCTTTTTACTATATGCAATCCAATTATTGCTGATGAAATAAAAAAAAGAACAACTTCATTTTCGTGTAATCTGGTTTGATTTTTTAACATTTTTATGGGCCATAAGTTTTTTTATTTTTTATTCTCTTATACCATGTAATATAAATACTTACCCAGGTCCATATGCTTGTAGTTCTCTTGATATTATGCATATCAATATAAGAATCATAAAGAATATGATTAATTCCTTATTGTATATTCAATTCTTAGATGTTGTATGTTTAACGAGACTAATTTGGATGCAATATTAGCAATGACTGGCTAAATATAGAAGGGTATGAAACTAACTTTAGGAAAGATCACAACTCGTACGGGAGAGGTGTAATGATGTATATTTCTTACTCTATATTTGCTCGTCGTTGTTATGATTTAGAGCCAAACAACACATACATATTATAGTTTAAAATAAGCTATTAAACAACTCATTATATGCTTGTTTACCGTTCGCCAAATTCTAGCAGTGTTTTTGTGCAAAAACGTACATTTGCAAAACCCTGAAATATATATATTCAAGATTATAGTTCTTGCAATCTGAATGTTAATTTTCTCAATCATAATTCTACAGATGAGATTCCAACAATGTACCTTTATAGATCATATCATTGTAAGCAAGAACGATTAAACCCTCGGTTCAGACACTGTCAGTCATGCACTTAGTGATCACACGACTACGTATATTTGCATTCATCAAAATTTTAATATAAATGATTCATTCAAACAAAACGATTGGACTACAATATTGCAAATTTTGAACTACTAAACAATCTTATTAAAGCATGTGACTGAAATAAAATCATAAATGAAACAGACACAAAGATCTACAACAATGAATTTCAAAAATCTTTGTCTTTTGTACGTAATTGATTGCCCCCTAATAAAAAAAACAAAAAAACTGAAAACAAAACCTTGTTACAATAAGGATAAATCCTGAATTACCTCTTACGCAAAACTATGCATAATTGTATTCGAAATAGACTGTAAAAAACGCTCTTTTTTATATCAACTTTGTGATTGTCATAAATATTTGTTTTATGAACTCATTAAGGAGCCTTGCTGATAATCAGATAAGTAGGTTCGATGGAAGTGCCTTTCAGAGATTATCACAGCTTACAACATTGTAAGTCAAAACAAAAAAATTGTCTCTCTATCTTAAAAAAAGTAAACACATCCACTTGTTTCGGAGTAGAGTTGTCTTGATACAAAATAAGTAATCAAGATTCTTACTTCATCATGTTGTATTCCTGCGAATGCATTGCGACTGATCAATAATTGCAAACTAACAATACTGGTGACTCACAAATCTCTCTGTTTTTTAGACAGGTAAATGGATAAGATAATGAACCTATATTTTCTCGTCATGTGCCAAATTACACTCGTTATGTTTTAAAGTTGTAGCTTGTTTTTTAGAAGACTTTTTATCCACCCCCCCCCCAAAAAAAAATGAAAAATTAGTATAGTGGCGTAGAACATATTTTTGTATATAAAGTTTAAGCCCTCTTTGTTGTTTTGGGGAAAACAAGAGATGTTTTTAAGTACTTCATGTATAACAACCATATCTTAAGGAACGGGAGAGTTTAAAACTGTTTATCTGATGTGATTTATTTTATTCCATTTTTCTTTTCACAATCATTTTACAAATTGTTTTGTATTATCTTGTTTAGGTTCTCATTTTCGTTTATACTAAATAGGGTCAGTTTTGAATTGTTTGTTTTAATATAACTGTACAATAGAGAAACATCTTTACATTAACATTTTTTAAAAGATTTGTTTCCGTGTTAACTTTTTGGTTTTCACCTCTCAGCAATGTGCATCTATATGCATCACTCTACCCCATTATTTTTTATTATAAAAATTGCATATATCTGTTTTTCAAAAATTAATTTTATTGTTTAAAAAAAAAAAATTACAAAAAAATATAAGAAAACAAAATAGTCATCTATTTGCTGAAATAAATACATATACGTATGCACTCACATCACAGGATAAAACACAAAAAGCCGATACATAGTTAATTACATTTCGATTATTTTCAACTGTTTTGACTTTAAATTGAATGATTTTCATATGTTAGTTTTAGGTTTAAGTTTGTTGCCTGATCTTTACTCAATTCTCCACTTTCTGAGAGATAAAGTGGCAATTATATATATATTTTTTAAAACGTGTTGTTATTTAAATAATATATACATTTGGGGAAAGGTGTTTCATTGAACTAGATCTGTAGCTTTGAAATTTCAAATAAAGTTGCCTTGAATAAAAGAAAAGGAATACCATTCTTTTTTCAGGATTCTGTTAAAGTTTTTTTTTTTGGAATGCAAATGTGTTTTTTTTTCCTCTTTATTATTGTTATACCAAATTTATAATTATATCTTATGGTTTCACATTGTTTACATTTAGGAGACTATGGGACAACAATATAAGTAAAATCGACAGCAATGCTTTTGATGGGTTATCACAGCTTCAGACATTGTAAGTTAAAATTACTTCTGGTATTTTTTAGTATATTTCTTCCGTTTTTCTCTCAAAAATATCGCATAGTGTGCGACATGTTTGAGGAGTGATATGAAATATGGTGATTGCGCTAATTTTATAAAAAACATGTTAATAGTTGTATCATGGAGTTTACTCTCAAAAAGTATTACATTTGATGATATAATGGCTATTTTGATTGAGTAAACTATATTTTATTTTATTCTTTCATTAATATTTTTGCAGGACTTTTTTCATATTTTGGTTAAAAAAAAAAAACCTCAAAAACAACTCCTTCTCTAAAATGCATGATGTTTGTTATATCCGTAAAGTGGTATGTATCAAATATATATGGTTATATCAGATATAACAAGTACACGCAACAAATAATGAAATGAATTTAATATTTGGTAGGACCATGAAGCTAATTTATAGGTAACTAACTATCTTTTACTATTTATCAGACTTAATATTTCATTGTTCGAACGAATCACATGAATATACAGATTAGTTTTTTGTTTAGATAAAATGTTATTTGTTTTGAAAAAAACTATTCGTTAGGACGATCTTGCTTTTTCTGGACAAATAAGCTATATAATAGGATATATAAGATGTTTGTTTGATCATTTTCTCCGAACAAATCAGAAATTGTTCAGAAATAATAAGCTAAGCAATTTTAACAGAAAAAAGAATTTGGAGAGAGATAGAGAGTTAGAGAGGGTGCGTTTTGTATTTGCCGGCAATATGTCTCTCGACACCCTTGATTAGACCTTTCAAAAACTATATCACAACAAATGTATGCATGTGACGATCAATTTAAAAACCTGCGCTTAGGGTAAGTAGTGTCTTGATAACGCCATTTTTGCTTGACCAAGAATGCTGTATCTAGACGAAGAACAGTAACCACTGCCAATTCAGTGCTAAATATTAAACTATCGTGACAGAGGTGGTCACTCAACCTCAAGAATCACCAGTTAAATTAAAAGAGAATAGGGCAAGACCTCACCTGTGTAGTTGTTTCTATTGTCATTTTAAAAAAAGTTTGAAATATTTGATGGCCCCATGAATGTTGTTCAAGTAAATATTGCCCAAATCCGAAAATTGAAACTCATCATCATGAGTGCTGTGACTGTTTTAAACAGAACTGTGGATGTTAAATTAAGTATCCTCTTCTCGCAAACACCGATCTTATTTGTGCCCTGACTAACTTTTTACTTGATACGTCCACAACTTTCACCCATGTAGAAAAATTGTATTCTAAGTAAAGTTGCAAGAAGACATGAATTTAGATGCTTAGAAAACATCCACAAATTCTAAGGAATCGCGTATATCTCGTACGGATAACCTACTTGTTTGAACTACATGTAACTATTAGTTTGTCTAGATGAATTAGTTATTTGTTTGGACGCTGAAGATATTTGTTTAGACGATTTAGTTATTTTTTATATAATTAACTATTGTTTACTGTTTTTTAGACAAAGACACTCAACATCTTTGTTTAAACTAATTAGTTATTTATTTAGACGAAACTATATACCCTAATATTTCCATATTCATACAACAATATCCTTAAATCTCGAAATTTGTATGCCTTCCTGTCTTTTTCCGGCAGTTGCAGACGCATGCTTTGTAATCCATATGACACTTATAAAAACTTGTATGTTAATTTCTAGGATCAAATTAATCTTACATGATTACATAATTACAGTGTTTATCGGTTTCGCCAAAATAAAATATCTAACGAAACTTTAAATGATATTCCTTTAGAGACCAACGTGCAGAAGTTTGAACGGTTTAATAATCAAACCTTGTTGGGGGAAAGTTGCTGCCGCCTCTATGTAAAATGAATGGGATTTGTGATTGGTGTTGTCAATACTAAGCGAAACAAGATGTTTGAATAGAACAGCATTAAAATGAAAGCGAGTTAATATCTGACCCAAATTTAAATGGCAAAACTGTGAACTTAGTTTTTTTAGGGCATCTGCAAATAATTCATCATTACCTCAAATGGACAGGACATTGTTCTTGTAATAGTAGTCACTTTATTCTGCTGGTCACAATTTGAGTGTAAATCAATAAAATTTTGTACAGGAATGATATCTGCTGGATCAGCAAAATTCTTGCTGATTTTGATAAAGCATTTGCCTTTGTAATAACGCATAAAATACTAATGTTTAAACTGCCTTAAATGATTTGGTTTCATAGACATTGTTACAAAGTAACTGCAAATTTGGATTGAAAAGATTAATTATGCCCAGAGATGGTTTGCCTGTAACTGGGTATGCCCTAGTGCGTTTTGTACCTTCTAAAAATTTCGTAATTATGAAATATGTTGTAGGACCAATGGTGCAGTGTAGTGCATTAGAAACTTGTTGTGTTGTGTGAACTTGAGTGCCTGTATCCCCTAAAAGACACTTTTGGAGCTATTAACTTAGTTAAATTTAAGTTGTGTCACCATCAGAGTTGTCATTTCATTCTAAACACTCTTTTGCGACTGGTTGATATCAAATGACATAAAAGAGTTAAATGAACGACTAACCTCACTTTTGAGAGCATTAACTGATGGACTCAGTTGTAACTAGTTTTGGGTTAGGTCTACTGGATGATTTCTATTATCCGCTGTAAGTGAGATAAAGCGCCGGCAATAAAATTTCCTCTATCTACAATGTATTGTGCTTTAAATTGTATGATAGAATGCCGTCATTCCGAAAGGTGGCATTCAAATGATATTAAGGTAGCTATCAGGTTTACTTGCGTCACAGTAGGAATCGACGTAGAAAGTTGACCGTCTTAGCAAAACCATATAACTTTTGATCAAATTATTAATTACCTTTAGCAACTATTTTCAAAAGCTTGATTGCAGTTTATACATCAACTGATAAAAATGATAATATTCCTAAACATATGAAGACTGAACCTTTTTATACAGAAAATTATAGAAAATCTAACATGCGTTTGATGATTTTAAAACAAGAGTGAATAAGTACGACACATCCTGATTAGTGTTGATAGCTTAGATCGTTTTTTTATTGCAATGATTGACGCAATACCGAGAATTTTTTACACCCTATAAAAGTAAATTTCGTTCTGGTTATGGCTCTTTCCTTTCAATGAATAAAAAAAATAAATGGGTGGACCTTGGAAAAATAGACGATATGTATATGAAGGAATTAAGTAGATCGGACAAGACTCGTTTACATATCACGTGATTTATATATCGCAAAATTCTCAATTCCCATCATTGGGGGGTGCGGGGGGGGGGGGGGGGGGGGGGGGGGGGGGCTTAGCGATCATTAATGAAATCGATTGATAATACAACTTACAAAAAAATCTTATAAATAGAGGATGGCATATAAAGTCAAGTCGAACACACTTATCGAAATCCATGTCACGTGGCAAGCGTGGCACAGACGAGTAACATTATGAAAGGTTAAGCGAGTTCACACCATGAAAGGTTAAGCAAGTTCACACCAGGTAAACAACATCAACTAATAATGGGAAGGACCCACTGGACTTTTCCATTATTTTTTTTGTTAAAAGTTACATATGGGCACAGTAAGATACATTTTTCTTCTTTCGCGTATAGATATATTTTGACAAAATACATTGACCATCTCAACAATAAAAATGTACCTAATTGCGTTCGTGTATTTTAAAGGCTTTCAAATATGGGGCGGAGCTAAAAGTCTACAAAGATTGAATGTAAACGGTGTACCACTACCGTAAATAAGGATTTATATATCCAATGTGATGTTCTTTCTTGGGTAAGAAAGGGATCATTTTATAAGAGTACATGCATTAAAGATTAAGTACATGCAAAATAAAAAGAAAAATTCCTAATTTTATTAAGTTCCTATTTTACTGGGGACCGTAGCGAAATGATGACTTCAAGACTGTTAATGATATTGTTTTTTCAACTTGTTTGTCAGTAGTTTGCCTCGTTTTAGAAAGTGTTCATACGTAGAGCATGCCCTTGCGTATCGAATCAACTGAGAAACATATACTCCATATGCAGGTAATGAAGGTATATGGCTACATAAGTAAGGAAAGCTGACGATAGAAAAGTTGAAGTCATCACGTTTATCATTAAGTTTTGATGTTAGGTTACCATTAATGTCTTGTTTCATATTTAAAATATTTAAATATGAAACATATCTCTCAGAATCTGTGATATCTTTTATTTCAAGTTCACTGGGATATATAGAGTCGACGTAAAAATGGAAGTAACAATTGTTAACTGATAATACGTCCTCGATATACCTAAATGTCGAATTGAAGGCCACAGAGAGTGAGTTCTTTTTTTATGTACAATTCCCTGAATAAATTCTGCTTCATATGAATATAGAAATAGGTCTGCTAACAAAGGAGCGCAATTGGTACCCATGGCAATTGCAACAGATTGTTGGAAGACCTGAAGCGCTACCAAAAACTGCATAGATGGTGTCAATCAGAAACGCAAGCATCTTTTTTATATATCATCTTCAGAGTACTTATGTACGCAATCCGAATTATTATAAACATCACTTTGTAACCCCTATTGAAACACAACCACTATTGAAATAAATATTGTCCCCCGCTTTCACTAAAAGTGGGGGATATTGATTTGGGTCTGTCCGCCAGTCTGATTGTCTGTACGTAATAAACCTTTATATCAACATTTGTTATAGCCTAAATATGATCTCTATTGATTTTCATGTCAAGAGTTTAAAGTTTAAACCTTAGATCGATCAATAAAGCTAAGCACTACCCACCTTCCCCATGCGAGAGATAACTCTTGGAATGTTAATTTTTGATGTTAATGTCTTACGCCAAACATTAGCAACTATATAAGCACACTCTAGATTTCTGCTACCGTTGATTGAAAAATGCAACTTGTGTAGCAACTAACGCCAACGGATCTATTAATCTGATTTTATAAAATTAATATTCATATACTTATAGTAAATATATAATATGTTCTTTTAATTTAGAGTACAACAGACAATACTATTGATGTTACTTTTCATTTTGACAACTTACATCTCGTAATATCACAATTTTGTACTTGCAATACATGACACCATTTTATATTTATTTGATATTTTGGAGAGTAACTTTAATAAAGGAAATATTTTAATACACAATATTATTGTGTTAACCAATAACTTTTCGATTGCTGATTAAGTGCAAGTTGATCAGTGACGTTACGGGATAAACAATGCTCTAAGAAGAACAAAAAAAAAATATCGCGTGAAAAATTGAGCATTTTCTCACATACTGATTTCTCTTATTTCACCTTTCATACACATTTCTCTATACTGAGATTTGTTTTAGAATTAATTTCTATCCGTTTTGAATTTTTTACTTGTGATGTTAAAATACATGCAACGGAAGAAGTTTTCGAAATTGTTCGCATGCATGTTATTTTTGAATACAAAGAAAATGTGTAGAAATTTTATAAACGAAATTATATACACTGTCAAACATACACATGGATTTTTTCTTTATGCTTTAGTTAGCTTATTTTTGTTAGTAAACTGGACAATTATAACTAATTTACATTTCCAAAAATTTAATTCGTAAATGTATTTTTTGGTAAAATCTTGAACAATTTGAAGATTCTTAAAGGGTGAAAGTATTTTGATTATAATGTACTTTGTGTTTCAATAGTCGTTACAAAGTGGTATTTATAGTGAAATCTATTCCCAACTACTACCGATATCATTATATCAATAGTGGTTGTATTTCAAAAGTGGTTGCAAAACACCTTCTTGATGATGTTGTAGAAACATGTGTAAAGGTCTGCGATATCATGACAATTTTGTTTAGACAATAAACATTAGAATAAATCGTAGTCTTTGCAGTGCGTGACATAATGTTTGATTTCTTGAAGCTTCCTAGCATTATGTAGACCAAGTAAGTGAATGCATTCGTGTTGCACCTAATTTTATAAATTAACCTCATATTTAAGCAAATATGGTGGGTTTTTTTCATTCTATTTTTTTGCTGCTTTTTAACACCTAATCATGGTGAAAAGTGCATGTTCCCTAATGTTCCCCAATGTATTTTGTCTGCGTTTTATCCTGTCTTCAGTATTTTTGTTTGTAGTTATTAAGGAATAAGCTCAATAGTCGTAGTATTTTCAACTTTTATTGAAAATATTAAAAAAATATTTATATACACAGTAACACTCTACAAATTTGAAAGAAATTGATAATTAATAATTCCCGCTCAAGATACTGTATACAGGGAAATATACGCCCCCGTTTTATATTCGCCCCTTTCGCACTCGTTGTCAGATGGCTAATTTAAGACTGGGCGAATTCCAAAGTCTCAAATAATCTCTCTTAACACAACTTTGTTTGGGCGAATTCAAGACGGGGCGAATCCGTTTGCAAGTGAAAAGGGCGAAAATAAATCGGGGAGAAATTAACCCTGTATACAGTAACCCATTATTTTACAGTGCAGTAAAATGTGAAAATTTAACGAACAACTAATTGCGCCTTGTGTACAGATACATTCATTCATAGGGCATACTCCTTGGCGAATGTTGGTTGCGCACAAACCCATTCCTGTCGCTGTCGACGTTTGTTCAAGAAACGGTCATTAACAGGGCCTGACATTCTGTGTAACGAAAATGTCTAGTCAAAACAAGATCAAACGGATGAAACACTGATGGAACTGTTTTTATACTAAAGACAAATTGGTTCTTTATCGGCAACGAAAAAGTCGCTTCTGTTTATCCTTTTTACGGCAGTTAGTTTGGGTCCAATCAAAAATGACTCTATACCGGTCAAATAAAGATAAGAGGCTGCGAATCTATTGTTCAAATATCATGCATCTACTATACATGTACTTTAAGCGGAGTGGTGGTGTCCCTTCTAGTTTTGAACATAATCAGAACTCCAAGCTAATAGAAACGGATATATAGCTTACCGAATTATGCTTAACGACGTCTAACGAATGGAATTACGACAAAACCGTTAATTATCCGTTCATAAATGTCGGCTCTTTTTCAAGGGGTTATCAGCTAAGTATATTGAAGCTTTTAAAACGGATAATAATTAATGGATTACCAGAAATGTTCTATTCAAGCAACGGTCAATTAACGGACCTCTTCGTTTGTGTAACAAACACTTATTATCAGTTTCATTGTATCCTTTTTACGGCCGTTAGTTGTCCGTTTATGACTATTGTCTAACGAATATCAACAAACGATAAGCAGACCGGTAAAATATAAGAAAGGGACAAATAATCTGTTTTACACGCATTCATGCAGCTACTGTACTTTAATTGGAGTGGTGGTGTTCGTTCAACGTTTTGACATAAAGGTTTTTGACGGTAAGAACGGATATCACAGGACCATCCCGGAGATTTACCGTGTTCGATGAACAAAAACGAAAAAAAGACAAACGCATACAAATCAACAAAGAAAGCCAAACGATCGAAATAATATACCTTCGAAAGGGCATCCAGTAACATTTCGGAAAGGTGTGATTGGGTATTGAGCAGAAAAATTATAGCGTCTTTTAGGTCAAAATCTAGTAAATGAAAAAGAAATTGACACACAGGTTTATGAACTTTAAAATAATAATTCTTTCAACGAAGCTTTTTTGCTCAGAAACAGATGTTTTGATATCATGTCATACTTCGTAAAGCACTTAGTAATTCAGCATTGCTTAATGTTCTGCAAAAATAATCAGAAAACAT
Source organism: Magallana hongkongensis (assembly GCA_016163765.1). Taxonomy (NCBI): domain Eukaryota; kingdom Metazoa; phylum Mollusca; class Bivalvia; order Ostreida; family Ostreidae; genus Magallana; species Magallana hongkongensis. Next base: position 10,047,101 of record WFKH01010211.1, on the reverse strand, counting down.
TTTCAGACGACAAGGAATGATGATATTAATCGGTTTTTTTTACTAGTGTCTCCTATATAGGTACGCTTACTGACACACATTTAAACAAATATATATCTTTAGTTGCATACATGTTGACGGATGGCATTGTGGGTGAACCTATTAATTTTTACATATATATGTATTACCCTTGATTGGCGGGTGATTTCGTATAGACAAGATCATTTAGTGGTATTTGGGGATACCAAGTAGAGGACGATTTCTCTGATATCTTACTCCAAAATCAAGGTTATTTACATGTATCTCCAGAATTTGAAGGTTACTTGAGTCTACCCGACGAACCAACTTGATTCCTAGGCAAGCGTTTTGGATCTTCTATCCCTAGGGTTATTATCCTCAGGTATTTGTTTTGCACAAGGGAAGGCAAGGTAAAGTTACAAGCACAAAATTCAATTTTCTTCTCATTCATACGTGGCACTCACTCTTAAAAGCTTAATGTACAAAGAGGCCTGCTTCAATCACATTCACCTGTTGGGGCACATTAGCACCAGGCAGATAGGGAAGCTATACCTTTAGACAGGCAACGTTTATCTTGGTTTGCCGAAATATACATTATATGTATTAACGGGAGGCGGGACGTTGATCACGTGACTTTTATTGATAACAAAACAGTTATTATAGAAAATATAGTAATCGGAAATCAAGTTGTGGGAAATGTAACATCATTCTGTAATTTTAGAAAATACTGTCAATGTACAAAATTTTAAGTGGTCAATTTAATTATAATAGTTTCATAGATACATTACATAAAGATTATTATTCTGTTCTTGTTAATAAATAAATCCAAGAAATGTATTACTTTTTTATGTTTCAAAACAGAAATTGTCACAAAAAGTCATAATTTCAGAAATAGGGGTAGGGGTAATTCCAACTGTAGCATCTCCGTTGAATACCAAGAATATTGGCATGAAATTGTTATAATTCATAAAGCAAATGCATAAGATTGAATTTTTTTAGAAAATTTTTTAAAGTATTCTTCTGTTTAAATTTAGAATGAAAAACTTCAAAATTTGAAGCGTTGATTTTATCAATATTTTCATAAAACTATGATATTTTTATGTTAAAAAAGCCAATGTTGTAGATAATTTTCAAATCTATTTCTGTTCTTAAAGTTTTGAATGATTATTTCCATCAGATTAATTGATTATTCATATACTACATTAGTAATAGAGGGATCTCAGACAATTACAATACGACTTGTTGAACTGATATGACATGTAGGATCCCCTTAGAAATGAAGAAAACGATAATACCAAAAATTATATTAGTATAAAATCATGTTTATAAAAAACATGAACAAATTCAAGTTCAACGGATAACATGTGGTATCTTAGATAATGGCACAACCAAGTATTGCTTTGGAAAGTATTAAGTAAAAAGTTGGTACTGTATGACGTGGATATTGGAGGAGAGTACATAATAACGTCTTTTTCAATTTAGGGTTAAAACAAAAATGGTTTCCGCTTGATCATTATACTTAAATGTCATTGGCTAAGGGCAAAGTGGAAGCAGATACATTTTAAAAAATAGCTTCAAGATGAACACAGAAGTAAAACACCCCCCCCCCCCAAAAAAAAAAAACCCACCCAAAACTAATAATACATGTATTCACTTAACAAAACGTCTATGTGTTCACGCAGCATAATGTATTTATTATGTGAAATAAACACATTTATTTGTCTTGTCGTCGGGGTGAATGAATTCCACTTAGCTTATAAATAGTTACGAACGATGCATTGCCCTTGACCTCTGGTTGCGATTCGATACATTGACCTTTGTTAAATATCACAAACACTTCCGGCTTTGGTTGAATTTCAGAGCTTTTGGAGTGTTGCAAGTTGTCGACGGTACGCTTATGGAAGAGATAAATTATATCAAAATAACGTTTTCTTTGAAATGGGCGGGAACAAATTGACGCGGACGTCTGAGAAAAACATTGGATTGAAACTGTAGCTAAAGGGAAGTGTATCTGTGGCGACTGATTCTCTGAAGTCATCGGACAATGCTTTGCCTTGCGTATAATCTCTTCCGAATTTGGATCTTCACATATTTGCTGATTATATACTTATTGATGAAATAATCGCTCGCTTTGCTGATACTAAATGTGTTTCGATCCCATAACTTATATACCAAGTTAGGAACGCTGAGGTGGATTGAAAATACACTTCCTTTAACTACAGTTTCAATCCAATGTTTTCTCAGACGTCCGCGTCACTTTATTCCCGTCCATATCAAATGTTTTGACTGTAACAAGTTAAATTTACGTAAGCTGTATATTACGGATATTTCCAATTTTGCCAGTCAATGTTCCGCGGTCTTATGTATTTTAATCAAAAGCAATCAACATGTGGGTTTAAAATTCGCTTTAATATATGTCTTTTTAAATCCTTAGAGAGGGTTATATGGAATTTGAAGAAGTGTTTAGAAATGATAGAAAAGAACAAGTATCCAAATAGCGTTAGGTGTATTTAAACGGAATACCTCTCGTTGCTCGCAACGAGCGTCTAGTTATTAAGGTCTTCCATTTCCAACGGAAGACCTTATTGTTATTGCTTTGTTTCCTTTTCTCTATTATTATTATTATTATTATTATTATTATTTTTCTGTCACGTTTTCTCAAAAACGCTTCAGTCGATTTTTATAAAACTTTCAGATCTTAATCATGACAAAATTTGTAAGAAAATTACACGAGATATTTTTGGTCGTTACTTCCGGTCCCGAGATATTAAAGATTTTATGTTTTTGCTTGTTCACGGTTTTCCTCCAAAAGTAATTAAGATAGGACTTTCAAATTTTCAGAGATGGTAGAGAGTTAACGACCGCAGTGCCCTTTGCATATCCGAACGTCCGCCGTTTCTTCCGGTCGTCACCGGAAGGAAACAAAAATAAGTCATTTTTCAACTTTTTTGATTTGAATTTTTTTAATGATTGAATTTGATAGAGACGCGTTCAAAACTTGAGAATATGAAATCCGTTTTAAAATCGATCCACGCATTCTCGAGATTTTGGGCTCCAAAGTCCTGAAGCGAGAGTCCGCGTAGCTCAGTCGTTAAAGTGGTGGACTTGTGCCCAGGCGACCCGGGTTCGGTCCCCGAGTGTCCAACGTTTTTTCTTTCATAATTGTGGTTTGTTTAACGATTTTATCTTTAAAACAATGGATTTAAATGTTTTCCGTTTATATTTTATCATAAATCAAAATAATATCGTGGTTTTTTTCAGTACAAATATAGAGCCCGGTTA
>WFKH01010211.1:10012781-10040035 GCA_016163765.1 Magallana hongkongensis | reverse complement strand
ATCACTATTTGTTTTCATCGAAAAAAACTGTTCTTTCATATGTTGACTCTAAATATATGTTCTCTAAAGAACACTGTGCCCGATAAGTATGACAGTGCCAAGGTAGTATAACATTTTTTAACCTGCTTAAATACAGTTTCGTAAAAATCCATATATAACAAATGATTGACTATTGCCGGTCCGGACTGCAAAAGCCCCAGTTAAAAATATTAATTATCACGTGATGTCACAAGCTTTTTCAGTATGTAAATAAAAAATTGATGCAAAAGTGTGGTCAGCATGCTAGTAGTGGCCATGGGCTAACACATTCGGAGATAAAAAAAAAATAAAAATAAAAAAGCCCAGAGATATAAGAAATGTTTTGAGTCGAGGAACCTTCGAAAGAGATATTGTCGTTCTATTTTATTTATTCTTTGACCAGGTGTATATATTTTAATCTATATGTTCATTGATATTGTTTACATTTATTATTTTGTTATGAAAATCATGATACAATAAATTATTTTTCAACGTCATAAAAATATTTTCATAGCATTCGATTTTGAAATAGAAAAAAAATCTTGCCTTCCTGCTTTTTCCCCATGCTATTTCAATCACTGACTTTTCTGCGCATATGTGCAAATCTACCCAAACGTGAATCATTTCTAAATAGGCATAGGAGTGTATTCATTTCTCTTTACAATAAACAACCTTAGTACTCAATTAATACCAATAAAGAATATGTCTCATTTGACGTATATTGTCCTTTTTTAGCTCAGCATACTAAGAAACTTTTGGTCTGTATTTCGTCATGAGTTTGAGTCATATAATTTTATATAATACAGATTCATGACATGATACGATACAATATCATATTTATACACAGTTTGTTTCACATAATTAATTAATATAATTGTGTATCATATGATAATTATAATATCACGTAAAAAAAATGGGATACAATTATATCAGTTTGGATCGTTTGATCATTATTATTTTACATTATTTAATAGAAAAATCATATCTAATTATAATATACAGCATCGTATGACACAACAGTGTATTTTTATCAAATAATACAATATTGTATTGTTTCGTTTGATGCACTAATTTTTATATGATGTACAATGTTGTATATATGAAATAATAACATATCGTATCATTTAATACAATATCATATCGTATCATATGATACTCTCTATTTTCTATTTTCATGTTGTTAAGATAATATGAATTAATGTTGTCTTGTATCAAATCATTATATCGATTTCACGTATATCAGACTATGATTTTCATATAGTTTGATACCTGTAATTGTGGTCTCACAAAGGGGATGCCTCGTGTTGGTGAGCTCTGTAATCCAAAGAAAATGTCTCATTTGACGCATATTGTCCTCTTTTTTTTAGTTCAGCATATTGACAAATTTTTGGTCTGTATTTTGACATGAGTTTGAGTCATATAATTTAATATAATACAGATTCATAACATGATACGATACAATATCATATTTATACACAGTTTTTATCACATAATTAATTAATGTAATTGTGTATCATGAAATAATTATAATATCATGCTAAAAAATCGGATACAATTATATCAGTTTTTATCATTTGATTATTTTTAGGACCATTTAAACAAGAGCTTAGACTTTGGGTAGTTGTGTCAAACGGCAATGTGACGTAGACCTGTCTATATCATTGCTAGCCACTCGGCCACAGCTCTTTGAAATCAACAAGATTTGTCTGCTTTTGAGCTAAGACTACGCAATCGTGCATATTTCCCTTGAAACCAGCGTCATTTTAAACTTGTTTTGACGCAAGAAATAGTTACGTCCTACTGAAAGTCCAAGGTCTAAAATGGTTCTATTTCACATTAAATAATAGAAAAATCATATCTAATTATAATATACAACATCGTATGACATGAAATAATATCATATCGTATCATTTAATACAATATCATATCGTATCATATGATACTCTCTATTTTCTATTTTCATGTTGTTAAGATAATATGAATTAATGTTTCCTCATATCAAATCATTATATCGATTACACGAATATCAAACAATGATTTCATATAATTGATACATGTAATTGTAGTCTCACAAAGGTAATGCCTTGTCTCTGTGAGCTCTGTAATCTTTGATTATCTATGTTTTAATCTAATTAGAGTTGAATAAGTAGTTAAACACTTTTCCATAAATTTTGTCAAAATATCTAGAGTATAAATAGATGTCAAATTCTGTTTGATTGTAAAAGTCATTCAACACCTTTGAAATAATTTAAACTGGAGCAATGCTACATTTGAGAATGCATGTTAATGGAAAACAAAAATGGAAGATGGGAGATGAAATCTTTGATTACGAACGTTTACGTATATATGTATATTGGATGTTATTTTAGGTGAAGCTCTGTAACAATCCTACGGGGCGTGCATCACTGCTAAGGCTTACTATGAAAATATTAACGGATTTAAACGTTCAAAAAACGATGCATATGTTATTACAAAACAGTTATGTAAAGTTATTCTATTTTATTAGGATATAAATTTGATATAAAATAAAACAGCATAATAAATGCCCCTTTTGTATGACACTTAGTTTGGTCCCCTGAATTGACAGTCAGGTGATATGATTTGCATAATAATTCTCCCGTCTTATTTTATCTGTGTCATTGATGAAAAGATATCAGTTAGGAAATGTTGAAAATTTCACATTATTTTATTTCGTAATTTTCTAATTATTTTATTTATCAGGGTGAACACTCAACATTTTTGTTGAGTGTATATACATGTACTAAAAATAGATTGTTTGATACAATTGAACATAGTATTAAACATTAATACTTTATGCTGTTTCATAACGAATTTTAAATTATCTTATTTATTTTGATAATATTCGGTTATCTGGGATTAAAGGTATGGAATGCATAAAACTGATGAAATAAACACGTTGTTGTAACTGGGATTGGGAAAAATTGATTTACTACCATGTTCAGAAAAGGAAAATATGTATCCTATTAGTTAATTACTGAAACATCTACTATCTGTTTGTCAGGTTTTTCATCAGAAGTTTATTTACATTGGTTTTTTGTGCCACGCATCATGAGTGTTCACATACGAAATCAGGAGAAAGTATGCGGTATTTTTTGACAGTTTTCCATAGATGTAATCAGGTTTGCTACTACCTAAGAGATATTTTTAGCAAGCAGCACATGGTGCTCTTGAAGACAATAGTATTCCTCAGAAATGTAGAAGTATGTTTGGGCTCATTTTATTTCATATACATTAAACGCGTATACGGTTCGTTTGTCCCAGTTTAGGGCTTGTAAAATTCTTCATTGTACACTTTTTCAACTGTATGGATCTTAAAAACTGTACAGTAAGATTTTTTGCACGGTAGTCTGACCGTTTCTTATGAGGCACTACAATTCTCTGCACCAGTCTGGTCTGTATCAGGACTAGGGACTGAGAGGGCCTAAAACTGTCCGCAAATTTGTGTACATATATCATACGAATAGCTATACAGAGTCAATAAATTATATATTTATATTTCAAAAACGTTGATGAACAAATGGAATTTTTAATCCGTCAATTTCGTCTCATAAAACTCATAAAGGATACATAGGGTCAGAAGTTAAAAAAATTCATTAAAATATATAAAATGCTAAATAAAAAAACGGTATCATGAAACGATTGTTCCTCTCCATAATTATTTATGTAAGACATATGTAAATGGGACTACAAGATTTGATTAATATTGGTAGCGGCCGTAATCATATGTATTAAACAATGTGTCATTCCCATGTGTATATTATACATATTTCATTTCCATCTCTTTAATCACTCACATTTATGGAAAACATTGGTGAACTGTTCTTGTCAATTAAACTCTTTGTTAAGAAATGTGCGTTCTTATATCAATCCTAATAAATATATTACTACCAGTAAAATTTTGATTTAAATAAACATCTGTCATCACAAAAGTACCGTTAAACCCTGGTCATGAACTAAGAGTATTGTTTTGGATATATATTTTTATTCCAATGGCTTTAGAGGGAATACCTGAAATTAGAGTGGAAGGTGTGGTTTGTAAAAATACAATTTGTGTCACTAATGTATGGATCACAAAATACAATCGATTCATCATACGAGGGTCAATCAAAAAATACGAAGACAATGTGGCTGTCTATCATATAATTTTCATAGTGGTCATAACTAACCGATTAGTTTATGCATCAACACTAATTTTATTGACATACGAAGTTTCATTCCATTGATGAAAGGGTATTTTTGTTTCTGATTTTAAAAACATGTTTCGTCACCACGGCGCACGGTGTCGTTGAAAAATGACGTCAAGATGACGCACGCAAAATTAATAGAAATACTCAATCTTTATATTACCCTGGATCTTTTGTGCTTTTCATCATACAATTGAAATCGGCACTATATCACTTGACATCTAATTTGTTCAAATTTGTTCGAGAATCAAAAGTTAGTTCCTCGAAGTTTTCATTTTTTTACCGCATGTCTCTTCGTTTACTGTAAGAAAAACCCTGAACGGCAGATGATGTTGTTTATTCTTTTGACCAAATATTTACAGATATTACACTCTCTTTCGTACTTTTCATGTTCAAAATACCTAACCACCACCCCCCAAAATGTAATACAGTTAAACACATTTTTGACTTATTTTTCCCACCACTGAGCATTTTAATAGTTTGTATCGACTTTTTCCCGAGTAAATCTATACAGTTTATAATTTTTGGTTGCGCCGTCCGGCGAAGTCAATGTTTTAGTCAATTTTAAAGAAGACTATCCGTCTTTAGTTACTAATATCTGTTCAACAAAACTGTACATCCCGTCGTTATTTGGTACATAGAATATCACGACAATTTTAAATTCGAGATTTCAATATTTTTTTCTTTTTAAGCTCAATTTATAGAGATTTTACTTTCAACATAATATGGTTTATTGTTGACATAACACAAATTTTGACCGTGCGCCGTGACCTCATTTTTGCAGGATTAGATTCTAAATAATTCTTAGAAAAAAATGAATATATATAATTTTTGGATTTCAAATTGTTTGAAACTATTGCCAAATTATGTCTACTATAACTTCCTGTACCTAACTTTTTTTTAAACAAAGTATACACTAAGTATAAATACATATACATGTTTCAGAGCAAAGATTAAACTAAAATGCAAAACACGCTTGCTACCACATGTAACAACCATATTCCAGATCTTAAAGAATTGGATAGTTTGGTGTTGTTGGTTTTTGAAATGATTTAGTTTACCGAATAGGGTCAGTTTTGAAATGCTTGTTTTGATATGATAGATGAGATCTTTACATGTACAATCATTAAACAAAGTTGTATGTTCCTGAGTTAAATTTGTGTTAATCACCTCTTAGCAATATGCATCCCTTAACCCATTATGACTCTTTGAAGACTTTTACAAATTACTGGAAATTGGCAGTAATTCCATTGTTCAAAGATGATGATATATCAAATTATATATTAGTTTCACTGCTGAATTGTTTTAATAAAAGCGAGAAACATGTTTTAATACCTATACAATATTTTATATTTCAACATTTTTTTTTATAAATATCCAGCTTGATTTCTGATTAGACATTCTCTTTTTACCAACTTTTAGAATATTGTGCTTATGTGGTATCTCGAAATTCTCGGAATTATCAATGCCTGCTGTAAATTATTCATATTAATCAGGTTCGAGCGATGATTCTCCGAAAAATATATGGCCGTTCCACAGTTGCATCTGATGCACCAACGGCGCTTTCATCCCGCCTCCCATGGGTTAAATGGTCATCCCAGATATGCTTTTTTTATAGTTTAAAATAGTACATTTTTGTGCGTATGTGGGATATTAGTCACAGTTCAATACACTTTTTTTCAAACTGGAATATGATTTATTTCATACAATTGTCAAGCGTTGTTTCAGGTGTTTGCATACGCATTTCAGCTGTGCCCTCTAAAATAATTAATCCAAACACTTTTTGTGAATGTAACTACGCCTCTGCATATATTAGTTTAAAGAAAGAATGCGGTGTGCAAAGCTTGATTTCATGTTTTAAATATATATTTCACTATTTGTTTTCAATGAAAAAACTGGTCTTTCATGTGTTGACTCGAAATTCATCTCCAAATCCTAAGCTTATGCGTACATTTAAAGACACCACTGGTCCACTGACCTAGCTATTGTCCTACTCTTCATGTGTTATATATAAAGAATACTGTGCCGGATAATTATGCCAGTGCCAAGGTAGCACTGCATTTTTGCATCCGCGTAAGATGCAGTTTCGTAAAAATCCATATATACCAAATGATTGACCTTTGCTAAGAGAGTGTATGTATGACCATTTTTGTTTTAAATTATGCGTTTAATCGAGATAAGTGTTTATCTTTCAAACCTGTTTTTGTTATGAGGACACATTATTCAATAAACACATCTGATCTTGGTCAGTACCAATCTCCGTGTCCCACATAAGACTCAAATAACATACAAATCTTTCTCATTGTCCATGGAATGAATTGGAAACATCATTTGATGATTTACAATGCTGTTTATAAAACTATTTATAATGACACTAAATTAAGGGACAGACTGGAGTTAGCTTTTTGAATTATACTACACAGGCTTGGGGTAATGCTAAATGTAATGGCTATGCATTGCAATGCATCACATATTTTCAAATTAATGCTAGTTATGTACAATGCCACAAATTTAGCATTACAAGTAATGGTAATGTAATGCATTACTTTTCAAAATCTAGTGTAATGCTGGCATTACAAGGCATTACTTTGCATTACTATGCTTACTTATGCATGTTTATTTTTAAAATTGTGATGAATTGAATAACTGAAATTGTATTTGATTAATAATTATTTTTAAGAAGAAAGAAATATTTCTTACAATAAAATATGTTACTTGTATGACTAAAAAAATTAAAAACCCATTTTTTAAATTGTCAATATTACTAGCTATAACAGCATAATTAATAGCATTGTTATGTGTTGTTATTAAGAGTTTGAAATCATTTGAAAAATTTACTCCAATTAGCTGTGCATTCAATAAAGTCTTTATTGTGAAGAATGTGTCAACAACAACAATGCCCTCAGGATAATCTGAGTATTAATCAAATCAATCTATTGTTTTAAGAAGTGCTAAACACCCTAATCACCTTCTCTTGGCTGTGTTACAATAGAATAGAGGACAGACATGCACCTTTAAAAGCAAAAACAAATACACTGTCCAAACATGATCACTGGAAGATTGAAAATCACTTCTAATATTATAACCCATCTCTCTCTCACTCTCTCTCTCTCTCTCTCTCTCTCTCTCTCTCTCTCTCTCTCTCTCAATATATATGTGTTGTATATTTAGTACATTAGTTTGGACTGATAGAAAATACAAGTTCGTATATTGTTTTTATTTATTGCCTGATATATATCCTGTTAAGATAAAGATTGCTAAAAAGTATCATTCAGTCCCATCTTCCATTGCTCCTGTAGAAAGTTTATTTCATATAGAGCTCTGGGAAGATTTTCAAACCTAACAGGATGCAGTTAAAAGATGAAACCTTTGAAACTTTGTTGATCATTAAGTGCAGCAGCAATCGTGTCATTAAATTTGAACCTGATAGTGAACATGACATGTAGATATGTTAAAGTGTGTATTATATTTGAAATATTTGCAAAAACTCTTTAATTAGCTTCACTTTTTAAAACTTATTATCAACTGTTCACAAAGTAATGGTAATGGTAATGCATTACTTTACTCATGTAATGATAATGTAATGCATTACTTCAAGAAAATTAAGTAATGATAATGGTTATTTAATGCCCAAATTCATGAAGTAATGGTAATGTAATGCATTACTTTACAATGTAATTCGCTCCAAGCCTGATACTACATATGGTAATAAAAACATTTTAGTTTTGTTTTATTACCAAATGTAGTATTACTACATATGGTAATAAAACAAAACTAATATGTTTTATCCCCCTTCCTCACAAAAAGAAAAAAAAAGAAAATGATGATGCCTGCACAGGTCTTTTTGAACGGAAGGTGATAATTGATAAACATTGGACCAATCACTCAGGTCAGCTGTAATATAACCTTTTTCATAGAAAGTCTATTACAGACAAAAGTATTTAAGTAAGAAATAAATTGTGTACATTTAGTAGTGATTTATTGAAATAAACTGTACAAGTGCAATGAATGCAAAAAAAAAAAAGATTTAATTTTCATTCTGTCACATTTATTCCAGATCCAAAAGAAATTTTAAGTCAACATTTTCGTAATCATCTTTTGTTACGAAGCCCATTGAGCTCATTTTCGTCAGTAAATTGTTTTTATCACGAATGAGCGCGATACTTTCGCAAATAAACGAGTTACTTTCGCAAATAAACACAAAACTTTCGCGAATTAACGCGCTAGTTTTGCGAATAAAAGCAAAACTTTTATATGAATATTGTCATTTAATACAAGAAGCCTTATGAAGAACAATGATTGAAAACGAACACATTTTTATTTAAAATAGATAATTATTATTCAGAATTATTATATCATCCTTTTCACGTTGATTCATCAAAACTAAATTATCTTTTTTATATATAGGTATAAATAAATCCGATAAAACTTCATAAAACTGTTAAATGTTCCAAGTAGATAAGGAGGTAGAGCATCATTTTTCAATTGTTCGCCGACCCTGTGTTCGAACAGGCATTCATTAATTATCTTTTTTTTTCTAAAATTAATATAAATTCAAACGTGGGAAATGTTTAAAATCTAAGTATTGATTTTCAAACAACATATGTGACGAATTTATGTTATCTAAATTTGAAAAATAGCTTTAAAAAAATAATAGAGTAAAGTTATCTCAATTCACAGCTTGACTTAATTTTCTGATATAACGTCGTCAACTCAGACGTTAATTTATGTCGCGACGATATAACATATATAACGTTTTGTACAATGATATCCTTTCAATTTTAAAATAATTAAAAAAAAAAACCTTTTATTTCGAATTAAAATTTTTATAATGCAAATGTTGATGCCTTTTTTTATATTATACAGCTCTCTTGAGAATATGAGAAGCGCGATGCATTATGTCGTTTAAAAATCAGTACTAAGAATTTAAAGATTTACCACGTTTGAATTCATATTATTTTTTATGAAGTTTCATCAGATTAGTCTATATTTATATATTTGAAAAAGATTAATTTGTTTCATTTTAAACTAAAATTTAATGTTTTCAGTTATTGTGCTTCATAAGAGTTCTTGTATGATGACAATTTTTATATTAATGTCTTGCGTTTATACGCGAAAGTAACGCCTTTACACGCGAAAGTAACGCGTTTATTCGCAAAAGTAACGCGTTCATTGGCAAAATTCACGCGTTTATTCGCGAAATGTTCGCGTTAATTGGTGAAAGTAACGCGTTTATTTGTGAAACTTTCGTGTTTATTAGCAAAAGTACGAAAGTGAGCTCAATGGGCTTTCGTATTTTGTCGACAAAGATGTGTCAGAATCCCCCTCAATGGTTATGACACATTGCATCAGTTCATCATCAGACATCTCCTTAACGACAGTAGATGGAGCTCCTAATGAAGCACTTGCTTTTGTCTTTTGGACCTTACAGGGCGATGGCATCGAGACTCTTTCTGAAATAAGGCGGGGGGGGGGGGGCGTCAAGAATTTTGCTAAGCATGCACTGCTGTTCAGATCCAGTTCGTTTGTATGACCTAATTGCGTCTGATCTGTGTCCGGTCCTTTCTTTAATCAGCTGTTCGTCAACTCCCATTTGGAAAAGTGTTGTTGCGGTGGTCACCTTTCCAGAGTGACCTGTGAAGTATCCTTTAAACCCTGCCTCGTTAAACATGTTCCTTTGTTTAATTCGCAAGTTTGTTCCCACGACCTGATTTGAGAACTTAAAACCATTGCCCGTAAGAGGCCGTCTATAAAATGGACCAAATGAAGGAATACACTTTATGTAGGATTGAAAAACTTTGTAAACTTGGATTACTAATCATATCATACTGTTGGATTGGATTATCAATCATATCATACTGTTTGATATTTTTCAATGCCACGTATTTCTGGCTAAGTCCCCCGGTCGTGTTTTTAGAAGAGCGTCCCAAAAATTGTACATATTACAGTTGTAAAAGTAAACAGTTCTACTAAGGGAGAGGGATTTGTGGATTGCTAAGATTTTTTGTTGCCATAAAACAGTTTCCTGATCATGTGTAATTGACTCAGCTTGCTTTTATGTGGTTCCAATACCTTGGTTTGTGACGATACACGATCTGTGTATCAAAAGCCTTCCTTGCTTTAGTAAATATGATATTAATGGACGACAAAAAATTACAGTCAGACCTTCCAATTTCATAGTTCAGAAATCGGCATATACCAGCACACACGTTCTTGCTGGGTATAAATCACCTGTTCTATTTCTTGCTTCCATTATGAAATGACACAAATATGTGTTCAAAGAATAAGAACTGATGAACTGCAGATCATTTGCCAGAGGAACATGGGGCTCACCCATTTGTCTAGATCTGTTCCTTGCACAAGCCCACTTGTCCCAAGTAGAAATACTCCACATGGTTTTTTCTCGTATTGTTTCGAGTCGTGTTATTTATAACATCATCTGTTTCTTGAATGTTCATAAAACAAAACATTTCCTCTGCCATATTGTCTACTGCTTTACTTTTTGACCTGAGTGAATACATCTCAGAACACTGTTGACTGTTTATCTAATTACAGTCCCAACCAATCAAACCCTGATAAGTTTAATCATTCAATCTAGAAACAAAGACAATGCGAAAAAATGGTTGTTACACGGTTGCTTCGCAAAGTGCGCCATTGTTAAGCAGTGTAACAACCCTTACTTAAATGAAAACTCCGACAATCTTTAGAGAAACAGTACAGCTGAAAACACATGTGTGAATAACTTCAGATATCCCATTGTATCGTTAGGAAATAAGAAATAACGTTGATTGTGACAGCTGAAGTACATAAAAATCCGTTTCACATACCTAATTAATGTAATTATGAGCTTCCGGAAATTTAAGGGTCGTACGAACCGGAATAATCTTATATCGTTTATTTGTACCTCGTAGATTTTGATTGACAGTAATTGACACGTGCTGAAAACTACAGTACCTACGCCCGACTACGGTCATCCTGGTATACGAGGTAAAAAGGGCTCTCTAAACGGAACACATCATCACTTTCTCGATAATTTATTAATGGTTTACCAATTTCAGTTCATTGAACAGACATAAATATGTCAAATAACCCCTCAAGGGGCCTCACTAACAAAAATGAATTTATGTTGTAGAAACTCCTATGATAAACACGCAAAATACATGCTTACAAAATAAAAATTGTGGTTATTTTAAAAATTTTGAACAATAGTTACCTGGGAGAAGTAGAGAAGACATATTTCTATCAACAGACATGTCCAGGAGAATCTTTGCGAGCCCTGCATGTTTTTTGTTTACAGTAAATACGCATGCGTAATAGTATAGAAGGCTGAAATACGTAACGCATTGCTATGTAAATATGTATGGGTTATTCGTAATTATTAATTTTAATGAAATAATTAGATTTATTTCATGGAGAAATTTGTATTTTTTTTTAAGTTTATACATTTATGAGTAGCACAAAAATACCGAACCCGATCGGAAAATTTTTTCAAGTCGGTTTTTTAATAAGATGCGCCGTACTGTCTCTTTAAAAGGCAATAGACATAGTTGGCAAAACGTCTTAGCAGACCTATTTTTGTATTTATATGAAGCAGAATTTATTCAAAAACTTGTACGTAAAAAAAATAAATCACTCACTGTGGCCTTCAACTCAACATTCAGGTATATCGACGACGTATTATCAATTAACAATTGGTACTTCCATATCTACGTCGACTCTATATATCCCAGTGAACCTGAAATAAAAGATAACACAGAGTCTGCGTCGTCTGTTTCATATTTGGATATTTTACTGGAAATGGACATTGATGGTAACCTAACAACAAAGCTTTATGATAAACTTGATGACATCATTTTTTCTATTGTAATCTTTACTTACTTATGTAGCAATATACCTTCATCACCTGCATATGGTGTTTTTGTCTCTCAGTTAGTTCGATACGCAAGGGCATGCCCGCTTATGAACAGTTTCTAAGGCGAGGCAGGCTACTGACAAACAAGTTGATAAAACAGGACTATCAACAGTCTCGTTTGAAGTCATCTGTTCGTAAGTTCTATGGTCGATACAACGACCTTGTCAGCAAATACAATCTTCAACTGGGTCGCATACTGACTGAAGTTTTTCATACGAATTGTTGGACCATAATTAATTACCTAATTGTGTACGGACTTTTCCGTTTTTTCCGATTACGACAAAGATCACACTGCGGGTGTGACCGGTCAGCAGAGAATGCTAACTCCTCTATGGCACCTGATCCTACCTCTATTTTTTAAGAGGTCCGTGTTCGCTCTGCTCCTGTTTTGTATTTTTCCTTTTGAATTTTATATTTGAACATTGTTCGTTATCACCGCTTGTCATTCATAAAGTTTCATGCCTGTTGTTTTGATATTATAGTACGATACATTAGCATAAATGCAAGGAATAATATATTCTGAGAAACTATTCATAATTACCATTGTTAGACAATAATATTATTTCCAAATTAAACTGATAATCATAACAAAGTCAGACCTATCATTGTCATCTTTCAAATTTTAAACTTTAAAAGTCGCAGTTGGGAAATTGTTTGTAGATTTCTTAAAGAAATTTGCAATTAAAATTGCCTTTAACAATAATTCTATTCTGTGCGTGTGAAAGGTAACAGAATCAAGGACGATAACTCTGAAATACGAAACAGCAGTTTGAGATTCATACTTTTTATATATACATGTATTAGCCTTTTATTTCATTTTCGGTGGGATACCATACAAAGTCAACTTGCATTAGACTGTATCGTTTAATTTATAATCAGATACATAAAATGTACGTCACTAATTAAAAAACATTGCTAATCAAGAATATTGATTATAGCGATTTATTCCTTGCAGAATACCTGAGTAAATTGGTTCTAAAAAAAATCATAATATTATAATTTGGAGACCCCGATTAATTAGCAATAACTTTTAATTGGAAATATTTTTTATTCTAACAAACTATTTCACCTTCACATGAATTTCACTTACAATTAAATTTTAGATCATCATGATTTTAATTGAAAAAGTAAATGCAATCATAGCATGATGTTTCGTAAAATGATTGGTTTAAAAATAATAAAATATCATTTCGATTACCCCCCCCCCCCTCCTTTGTAAAATTTACAAATTTAGAGAGGACGATATGTTTATTTTTTCATTCTGTAATTAATGTATGGAATATACTTTTTTAAAATTTGTTTTAATAATAGGCCCCAGCTTATTAATTTAGACTGCGGGTTCTGCAAGTACACTTAAGAAAATTTCTACTGAAATGTTTATCCTGCAAGAGATGTTTACATGTAGATCTTTAAAATGAATTAATTGCTCGAAAAGAAAAAAAAAACAACAAATACAGTTGAAATGAAAATCATGCATTTCCAAATAAATAATGAAAATTGTGAAAATTATTATAAGATAAACTATTATATCAATTATAACGTTACCAGATTTTCTGACAAAAATGCAATATTTGGGACAGACACAAAACCAAAAAACAGCGATAATCGTATGACCGAAACCCTACATTATTTATATTAATTTTTTAAAAATCAATAGCTAGTTCACATGTAATTAATTACAATAAAAAGAGTATTCACATTTTTTTTTAATTCATAAAAATTAAGCAAGTTTTGAAGATATTCTTGATACATTGTATATGGAAGTTGCACTCTTTCTTCAATGTACTCTATGGTCCATCGCTGTTTGTAGTATTTTTCATTAAACGCTTTCTGAACAGCACGGTCCTTGCAATATACGGCAAAGTTCATTAACATTAAGCTGAATGTTTCTTATTGAAGTTGTAGAAGCATGTGTCAAAGTCTAAAATATCATTACAATTCTGTTCAGACAATATACAATGCAGTAACATCTCAGAAAATGGCACAATGTACATGTATTTTGACTTTGGAAAGTGTCAGAAATAGTTGGAACTGTATGATGGGGATGAAGGATGGTTAACCTTTACAAACAATCATTATTTTAGAGCACATGGAAACGTCCTGCTCCATCTAGGATAAAAACAAACGTGATCCAAACGTGATCGTATATTGAATTTCATCGGCTAATGACAAGGTACATGTACAAGCACAATCAATTTAAAAATAGCTACGAGATGAACGCTTGGGATAAAAAAAACAATTAAACAAGAAACTTATAATACATGTATATGTATATATATTAAAAATAGATTTTTTGATGCAATGAGGACATTAAACATACCATTGAACAAAAGTATTTTATGCTCTTTTATCAGCAAATTTTGAAATATCCTGGTCATATTTGTTGCTAATATTCAGTGCCTTCTGGATTAAATGGTATGAGTTATGAAATAAATAAAACTGATGAATTAAAGTTGTAGTAAATTGAATAAGGTCAATTTGATTAAACTACAGTTTTTCAAAAATGGAAAATATGTATCCTGTTTATTGATTATCGGAACGTGCATTATATTTGCGTCAGGTTTCTCCCATCGCAGTTCTTTTTTACATTGTTTTACTGTGCCAGAACTGCGAGTGTTTAAATACAAAATCAGACGATATGTGCAAATTTAAACAAGTTTGCTACATGTACCACAAAAGAAACATTCTTAGCAAGCAGTACGTATTGTTCTTAAAGACAATAGTATTCATCATAAACGTAGAATGTTTTGGCATATTATACATGCACATTCAACGCGTATACGGTTCGTTCGGCCCAGTGTAAAGCTTGTAAAATTACAGTTAGGTTGGTTAACCGCTTTTAATGAGTTGCTTTAATTCCTGCACAAAATAGAACTAGTCGGGTCTGTATTATTATTAGGGACTAAGAGGGCTAAAACTTCTCGGGACTTTGCATACATACTGATTCCTATAAACAGTTAATACATTTTTTAACCCAAAAATTGAATAAATGTATTTAAAAACAGTAATAAACAAATGGAATTTTCCATACGCCAATTTCCTTTTATAAAATTCACGAAGAAGACAGAGTGTCAGAAATTAAGAATTGCATTTCAATATATAAATTGCTGAGTACGTGAAAGGATACAAAACAAAACGGTATAAATGAAAAACATGTTCCCCTTTATAAATGTCTATGTAATTATGTCATATGTCGTTGAGCCGTGAAATCTGATTCTAGACTTTGTACGGTGATTATTCTACGTATTTAACAATGTATCATGTATATATTTTCTTTTTATCTTCAATCACTATGGAAAACATGACAGTTGATTTCACATTGTCCCTTAAAATCTTTATGTTACTGTTTATTTTAGTACTATTCAAAACCCGTGTTGAGTCGCTTGTCATCACCCATGTCCGGTTACATCACTGGTCATCCGTTTATAGTGCCGTTAGTAACCTTTGTATATGAACTGAGTCACCCCTGCAAATGTTATTGTCATTTAAATTTAGACCACATGGTTTTGTTTGACCCTTTCAGTTTAGCAGTAAAATTCGTGCCTCGTGGTTATAGTTTATTTTCTAGAATTCGGGTACTTGTAGTTAAATATAAAATCTAGACGGTGTTTCTTTATTTTAAACATTATCTTCATTAATTGATGGGTAAATAGATTTCTAGAAATAAATATGACAATAAAAAATATAGCTTTTCATCTGATGTTGCAATTAAAAATGACAATAACAAACTGTCAATCATCTCAAAAATCAATAAAGCGAAAGACGAATTTAAAGCAGAGCAACACGGACCTTTAAAAAGACAAATAACATGCTTAGTAGTACCCCTCCCCCTACTTCTACCGCGGCCAACGCATTTTATTTATTAATTTAATTTTAAGCATGTATCTAAAAAAAATTTGATTTATCATTTAATGTTTCGGAGACGCCTTTTATGTTTGTAGAACATTTTCATTTATGTGTTTTCAGATTTAAATAACATAAAAGTAAGTGTTCTGTTTTGTAAGCGCTTATCCAAATTATTTCATTTATGGTTTTTTTTTTCAATTACTGACATTGCAAGGTATTATTGGCAAGTAAAACTGGGAGTCCCTAAGAAGGATCAGTTATTCTTTATTATTGTTTACGATGTCATACTTGGAAGTATAATTTATCATTAAGAAATTTTTAAAGCATGCGCATGTGAGGTAATATACATGTAACTACATTTCATGCGAACAATGATTTCTTTGTCAACAAAACCAAGAACAAAACTAATCCTTCAATAAGATAACCCCTTTACTTGCAAATCTTACAAAATAAAAGTTTCAATATTTCGCGGGGGTGTTATGGAACCATATGGGCAATTTAGCATCTTATTTAGACTGTAATATTCAAAATCGTGAGATCAAATAACTGTTTTGAATCAGATTAAAAACTTAAACACGACAGGGGAAAGCCTGGCCGATAAATAAAAGCAAATTTACATACGTTTTAGCAAATAATTGATAAAACTAACATCTGTCCAAGTATTCTTTTGTTCCATTATCAATAAATCACACCAAAATACTTTATTAGAGTTCCTAGACTACTTACATTTTAAATCTGTTTACAATGCTTTCCGATCAAATTTACACGACATTCAACTTTCAGTCATGACGTCATCAATATGTAAATTTACGTGATATCGAATTTGTGATAAAATTGTCTCCAGTATTTTTTGTTTTTGGTCTACGTTTCGTTGCTTAAATAATCGAATATGTACATAAGAACTAAGATTTGTGATTTCACAAAATTACATGTAATTCAGATTCCATATGCTTCCTTAACACCCCCGCGTTGGTTAATATAGACAGTAAGTGTTGTGAAGCATTGTACATTTGTATTTTATTCAATTGCGTTGAACACATGAACCACAACTTTCTCCTACCAAAAATTACGAACAAAACTCACTTATTTTACTGCTAGATTCTTGACATTGTTTTAAATGTTTGCATTATTAATCAAAAGATTTTATGTGAGAGATAGAATGAGCGGGGATGGGGAGAGAGAGAGAGAGAGAGAGAGAGAGAGAGAGAGAGAGAGAGAGAGCGAGAGAGAGAGTATATCATTCCTGTTAACTAAAATTTGTAATTATCTACGTAATATGAGAACACATGTTAGTAGCATTTCATTTTCCACTTTTTTTTAATCACAACAACGTACAAATTTTGACTCAATTTTAAGACTGTTTGACGATCATATACATTATATACAAGGACGTAGCATCGGGGAGGGGGGGGGAAGCTACTTCTTATCGCAACAGGCGTTTTTCTCAAGTGAACACATAGAAAATTGAAATTTGAAGAAGGCACCCCCCACTCTTAAGAGAACATGTAATAAATTTAAAGTAAACGCAAAATTAAGGATAAAAGAGAAAATTTAGGTACCTGTACTACACAACTACACCCCCCCCCCCCAACACACAAATACAAAGATTAGTCGAATAAGTTTTTTTTGCTGGTGAAGAGTTCAGGTCAGCTACAAACAAAAGCTTGGTACGAGAAGTTTGAACTATACATTAAAACGATGACTATAAAAACGAAGTTTGAGTTTTAAAAAAAAAAATTCATCCAGGATATTAAGTTTTCTGTGTTTGTTACATTTGTTTCCGCCGTCGGACTTAATTCGTTTATGATGATGAAAACAGAAATTCATATTAAATAATCTCTTCACATGTAATATGAAGTATCAAGCATTATGTACATATGCGATGAAGATATTGTTTATCGAAAACTGTTCTGCAACCTAAAGGCTGCAATATGAATATTAATAAAGAAGTATAACATGTCTATACTGTAGCGTTGCTTTTGAATGTCTAAATTGCAACCAAAACTGATAAACACGAATAAATAACTTTCAATCTAATATTATTTCCTTTAATTGCTATGTTTTTTTAAAACTTTGTCATTTGTCATTAAAGCTTGTATTCATTAGGGAACCTTGCCGTAAACCAGATAATCGGAATCGAAAGGAATGTCTTTCTGGGTATAACACAGCTTCAAACGTTGCAAATCCAAACCAAAAAAGTCTTCTCTTTTTCTTTTACGTTTACGTCTATCTTAAGCAAAAGTATTATAAATACATCCACTTGTTAAGGAGAAGAGCAGGCTTGGTACAAAATAAGAAATAAAGATTCTAATTTCGTCATTTAGCATAATGAATGTAACTTCGATTATTTTCAACTGTTTTGACATTAAAGTAAATAATTTTTTAATCTATAAATGACATCCCAGGCAAAAGATATGATAAAGAAAAGTATGATTGATTGATGTTTATGCTGTAAGCTCAATTTTAAGTAGACTTTGGTGAAACATATCTTTAAACCATGTTTTGCCACTCCTTTTGTACGTTGCATTTTGAAAATGTTTGAATGTTTAATGTTTTTTAAACCTAAATCAATAAATATATAATCAAATAATAATAATTTCTGCTAATACCTGGTTTTAGTTAAAAGGGTAAGCTATGTCATTTTCTCAATCAATCTATTTTAATGCTTACAATTTCAACCAATTGGCAGCATACATGTACCATAGGCATTTTGAACTGTTCATTACTAATTTAGACAAAGGGTAATTCTCTAGATCAATACCAAGCTGCTATTGGGATTTTCTATATGAAACAGCACAGCATCCTCAAAAAGTATTTCATTACTTTTTTTTTAATTCTTGCTTATTTACTACAGGCAATCCAATTATCGTTCATGAAATGAAAAGAACAACTAATTTTTCTTCTAATCTGGTTTATTTCTTTGATATGTTTTGACACGATGTTATGTTTTCTATTCTCTTGTAATCCGATGATATAAACACTTACCAAGGTTCATATGCTGCTAATTCTTGTGATATTTTGCATATCAGTATAAGAAGCATAAGGAATAAGATTTATTCCTTATTGCATCTTGTTCAAGTCTTAGATGTGTTACGTTTTACCGAGACTTTTTTGGATGCAAATATTGGCAATTCCAATCTGAATAAAGAAGGGTATGAAACTAACTTTAGGAATGATCACAACTCGTACAAAAAATTAAAGCCAAACAACACATAGATATTATAGCTTGAAATAAGCTATTAAAACTACTCATATGCTGTGTTTACCGTCCACCAACGTCTAGCAGTACTTTTCTGCAAAAACGTCCATAATCCATTAAAACGAGAAGTAAAAGATACTGTAGAAGCAGCAATATTTGATGAGGATTTAATTTCGTTATTTTCGTTGGCAGTATTAATCAACGAAATTAAATCCATGACGAATGTTTAACCCAAGTATTAATAAATACAGAGCTGATACGTCATACTTTTTAGAGATTACTAATAGGGCGAAATTAAATCCCAACGAAATTTATTTGGTTTAAAAACGAATATATATAGAACTTCTTGGCAGTCTAAATGTCAAATGTCTTGTATTTTTGATAATTGGATTAATAAAAATGATCATCACGAAGACAAGATGTTTTCGCGTAATAAGACAGACACATTGTTTTCGCGTAATAAGACAGACACATTTTTGTGAATATGCGTGGAATGTTTCGGGGATTTTCATTTGATAAATTAGTAACTCAGAAACACAGCTCGTCATTTATGTTTCTTGTTTTTATAAGGCATGTACATCACTGTAATGACAAGTAAGGAACAAATGAGTGAAACATTGATATCTAAGTTGTGCTGGCATGTATCAAAGGAGTGTGATGCTTTTCTTATATTTTGTATTTTGTTTATATCCATGCACATGTAGATGGTGAAATGTATAGAACTATTGGATAAGCAAGAAATAAAATTGAATGTTTTTCATTCAATACCTGAACCTCCTATATGCACATTAAAATGACAGACGTTGATATTCTGATACATTTAAAGAATATTTAGGATTTATTATGACAAACAATCATCATTGACAAAAGCAGTTCATTTTTTTTTTTAAATTGTTCTGAGTTTGGTTGGTTGAATTTAGAAACTATATAATAATTCATTTTGGGGTTGTTGTCTGTCTGTTTTTTAAGGCAATACCTGTTTATTTCGTATTTTCATATTATATATTATTTTTGAATCATGAATTAGATTTGCCTCAGAATGGATATATTTTCACCTAATTGTTTAGTCAGTTCATGACAATCACTGAATGTACTTTCACCGGTTAGACTTATTAGTCAATGCTGATATCAACGCAATATTTTTTTCTCAAAATATTCAAATTTTAAATGTAATGACATAGGTCCAATAATACATATTTAAAAATGTTTTAACGAACATTCATCGATTCATCAATTTCATATTTATCTTACATGTTACAAACACGAACATGAGTACAGAAAAAAACATATCAGTAATGTGAACCCACGTGTATGCTTATTAATTCTTGGTACGCACAATATTTTTCCCTCTTGGATTTTTATTTTAAACTACCAAGTCTATCTTTGTCACTTGTTCGTTATTTTACTTATATAGGTACCTTTATCACAATCAGATAAGTAAGATCGACAGCAACGCCTTTCAGGGGTTATCACAGCTTCAAGAACTGTAAGTCTGTTACTCTAATGTATCATTCCTAGGAATAAATATTCCGCCTTTTTGTTTACAATATATATATGTTTATTGCATGATTCTAATCCACGGTTCTTATCCTCTGCCAATAAACTTTCACTTAGTTGCCATTGGAATAGCAAAGATGATCAAATATTTTTTTTTTCAAAGAGAAATATAAATTGATTAAGTATTAGTGAACTTATACATGCCAGCAGGTAAGGTATGAATACGCCTCGAACCATGCTTCTCTGATCTATTTTATCATTCAATTAGGAATAAAGAACATGCAATATATTGTAAAATTGTTGTTAAACATTTGCTATTGATACATCAAATACGCCAACCATTTCTGAACAAGAAACGCATATCACGACGCTTATAGAGCTATCTGCACATTCCGGTTAATATGGTCATAACCCTCTAGTGACCATGGTCATTTTTAAACAATGCATCACAATATTTTCAATATTAATACTAAATATTAAATTTCAATATTAGTACTAAAATGTAAAATCTCTAAAATCAAACGATTTATTTTAATAATATCGTTTTCGAAGATTATAAAAAGGTATTTGTTATGCCAGATTGATAAAAAAAAAATACGGTTTCCAAGATATCACTGCTCATTAAGTGTTTTTAACTCTGGCTTTTATTCTTTGAACAATTAGTAATAACGTGTTTTATTGAACAACGGTGCATCATACTTTTACAGCGGTACTGTCGCTATTTAGGACTGATCAGAAGTAGTGACTCTCAATTGTCAAAATATATATACAGTGCATATATTAGAGTTATATTAAAAACATGTTAAGTAAAATGTGTTTGGCTTGAAATATGAGTTTTTGACTAGAAAACATCATTTTAAAGTATGTACATAAATTGACAAAACACAGGAAGTAAAGAAATATTTCCTAATGAAATGTTAAACATACCACGATCAGAAACATACATTCAAGGAAATAAAAAAGAAATATACATGACTGAGAAAAAATACAAGATGGTGCGTAACCTGCCCTGTCATATCATGAAACTTAAAAAAAAAATAGAAAATAAAGGAAAAGGAGATGGTCAATTGGACAACCAACAGCTGCCAATGTTTACAAATTATAAAGACTAGAATATGTATTTGAGGAATATTGAGCAAAAAATAAATTTAAAACTACGGTTTGGGCAATGGGTATGTTCTATCAAAAATATGAGTTTTAATATGAGTTTTAAAACTACTGTCGTACACTGGCAACCAAACAATGAACAGTTTATCAAAATATGTTGCACGATATTAAGCAAACAAAAAAAACAGATACAATGTTTTTATACCCTCTCCAAACAAAAGTCTTTAGCGCTCAAAATCGCACACAGCACACGAAATGCAATATCAACACCTATTTTAGCAGTTAGTCCTTCTATTCTTATTTCATTAACTTTTTGAACGACAATATCAGAGAATATTGACATTATTAAGGTGTTTTTGGTCAACGTAGATATTTTATCAGATACCAGGGGTATGACTATGATATAAGCGAGGGAATAACCCACCATGCAAAGGCCGTGTGTATTGTTTTAATAGTGTGTTGTGGGCTGTTTGATTTTGTGCTCTTTCATCTTTGTGTAAATTTGTTGCAACCTCGATGGATTGGTTGTCCTATTGTAGTTTGATAATGACTGAGTCGAAAAGCAATTGTTACCATGCACGCAAAAGCTGTGTGACTGTTTTTGCATCATTGACAACGATATGCATTTAAACATTCAACATTGCCACAATTTCCTTTCAAATAAGCATTTGCTGGTATGGTAATTGTTTGCCAAACGTTGATTTTATGTACAATTGCCACGTCTCTCTATTTACGACTTCACAATTTGACAGCTATTAAAAGTCATCAATTGTAACCATAGGTTGTCCAACATAGAATTGTATCTTCCCTAAGTCTAATGTCGTGTTTGTGACTGCCCTTGTGCAAAATTATATAACGGAACTGATGTGTGTACTTTAGCTTCGTTGGTCTCCATGTAATCATTAATTTTTTTTTTTTAAATTTAACATCAGTAGAGCATCTTCGAGTCGAAATTGACCTTTTTTGGCATTTGTTAATATGTAAAAAATAAACAAATAAAAAAAATAATTAATAAAACAAACAGGGACAGAACAATTAGATACTGATTACATTTTCTTCAAGTAAAGCAAAGCAAAGTAAAAAAGTTGTCTAACTTGTATTATACATTTAAACAAGACTGTAACAATAAGTAAAGTAAGTATTATAGGCTTCGAAATGTAAACTAGTAGTTTTACTGGTGGCCCATCAATAAGATTTTTCGGTTCCCAGTCTGATATTATTATATGTAATTGATGAGATTTTGTATTTTATTTCTGTTTACAGTAATGCAAATGCTAAAAATATCATAGATATCTAGTGTACTCAAGAACTTTTACAGTTATTTTGATTTTTATTATCTGCCTCTTGATTAATAGATAACGCAACTAAAGTGTGTTACTAATCTGGATCTTAAACTAGCAAATTAAAAATTGTAATAATTTAAGCATTTATAAGGCAGAATGTTTTAACTGATTATTATGAAAAGCCTCTAATTTCTGATATTTGACTCGAAATGTAAATACCTAAAGACTGGGAGACGTTGACTCGAATCCGTCGATATTATGACATTATTATGCGCTTAAGCGCTGTAGGTTCATTGACCACTCTTGTAGTCATACAATTATATGTAATAACACATTTTCTTTAGTGACCATACCGATTTAAATGAAAGAAATATTTCTTTAAACGTTAGTAGCAAGGTAAAGAATGCTAAACTTGTATAATCCGGAAAAAAATGAAAATACAGCACATATCTTAACGGAGATGAATCTTTATAATTCAATCAAGCTAAAATGTGTATAATATTTGTATATAGAAAGTGTTACTATCTTATTTATTGTGTGTATATATTTTAATGTTGAGGATGGACAATAACTAAAATAATATATATTCTTATCTATATGAGATAATATCAAAATAGCTGAGCTTCACAACACGAAATTGTAAGACAGTAAGCCAGGATTGTTTTGTTGCAAACAGATAAGTGAGAACCAATTTTTTGTAAGGCGTTGCAGAGATTATAATTTGCTTTAAGGGTTTGATATACTTGATGCATATGATTTACATACTAAATTGTAGGAAACTTTTGACTTACAATTTAAGTAGCCGATTATGATTTACGATTCATAAATTTTTGTTTAGTTACCTTGTGCACGAGAATTGTACAAAAATAATTTGTTTTATATGATACGATGAAAGATCGATACTCTCTGCCAAATCTGAGAACTCGTTGAAACTAGGTTTTTTGTCTCGGGACCGGAAACGGACGAACGGAATTGATGAATGAAAAGAAACGCCGACATTTCTTGTACATTTGCCTAGTGTACATAACTGTTTATCGGGCTAGATGGAACACCAAAAATACTCTGTTAAACTTGTTAATACATGAACTGTTTGAACCCTTCCGGTGAGAACCGGAAGTGACGGTTGACAATATAAACCCGTCAAACACATCTTCAATAAAATGTCTATCATTCATAAAAGTTTCGTGTCTCTATCACTTACAGTGACTAAAATCTCGCGAGTATCAAATTTGTAAAAAAGAAAGCTATCTAAGATATTTTGATATATCTCACCGGAAGTAGGATATATTTGCTTATTTAACATTGTAAAGATGACATATATAAGATTTAATACTGATATATTCATTCCCTGTAAAATAAAAAAAAAAAAAGAAAAAAATAAATTTTGAAGTGCTTCCGGTGACGACCGGATGTTACGACGAATCAAACAAAATAATGTAAACACAGTTACATACTTAGGGCTATCATCCCACAAAGTTTGGTTGTTCAAGTCGTCAACGTTTTTGAGATCTTCTGGAGTCAATGTTTGTTTGTCTCTTGACAGGAAACGGACAAACGGAAGTGCTCAGTGAAAAAAAAGTTAGTATTTATTTAACATTAGAGAACTGTTCTTTATTGTTTATCAACTGAACTAAAATTGTCAAAAAAAAAAATTTAAACTTTCAAACAACTTGATTTGTTTGAACCCTTCCGGTGAGTACAGGAAGTGACGATGGACAAATTGAAAGCGGTTAAACGAATTTTCTATCAAATGTCTATCATGCATGTAAGTTTCGTGTCTTGATCACTTACAGTTTTTGAGATCACACGGGTACAAAATTTGTTTCTAAAAAGCTACCTGAGAAAATTGAGATATCTCACCGGAAGCAGACCTGTTTTGTTTATTCAACATCGCATAGATGACATAAGTAATAATTTATACTAATATATTCATTCTATGTATAATAACTTAAAGACATAAAAAAAAAATATTTTTTAGTTACTTCCGGTGACGACCGGAAGTTACGACGAACAAAACAAAAAAGTTGAAACAGGTCTACAGACATTGGTTTATCATCCTACAAAGTTTGGATATTCAAGTCCTTGTCGTTTCTGAAATATCGAGGAAATAAGATTATTTCGTGGGACAGGAAACGGACAACCGGAAATGAATTTTAAAAAAAAACAATAGAAAAAGCCTGGAGATATCACAATCTCAAATTCCTGAAAATTTAAGGAAATTCTATCCAGTCATCTCGGAGATATTCTCCCGAGGAAAAACGTGGGAAAAAAACAAAACAAAATGTGCACCCAAATTTCGTGCCTCGTTGAGCTCCAAGAAATGGCGCCACTGGCATAAAACTTAATAGGGCTCAACTTCAAGCTATAGTCTACATATCCTGAAAGTTTCATAGTCATATCTTTGATAGTTTCTGAGATCAACTCTGCACAAAAAAGGTCGAAAAAATTACAAAATGGTCGATAAATCGGTACCGGAAGTGACAACGTCAAAAATTTCAAAAACATATAAAATTCAGGTCACGTCCCATCATCTGTGAAAAAATGGTCGAAATCGGTCGAATAGTTTTCGAGAAATCGCGTGCACAAAATCTGGAAAATAATAATAATAATAATAACTAGATACGATCTCGTTACGAGTAACGAGTAGGTCTTCCGTTCATTTTTTTAACGATACGATTAAGATATCAATGATATTTCAGAATTCCCCCAACCCCTCTGTTTCAGATAATGTATACGATTTTCAATATCCTTTAAATGCTTAACAGCACATTAAAGATTTAAGCCTTTAGTCCCCTAAAATCCCTAATTACGTCATCAATGGGTGTGGCAATCAGTTTTACAAACTGATATTGTTTCGATCAACAACTCTGCTTCTATAATGCATTGCAAAATCTTGATCGCTTTTAAGTTATTTGTAATAGTCTGTACGAGTGCCTTGGCCCCTAATTAAAGGGGCCAGCCCCTTTTTCTTGATTTCATACGAAAGGTCTCACGAATACAAACATTTTTTGTTCTTATACTCATCTTAAATTGTTGTTCGTTTTTGAGATACAAATGATTGAATATTTTAGGAGCCAGACCTGTAAATCCTTAATGGGGACAAACATTGGTGTTTTGATTTGTGAAATCAATTTAAAACATTAATACCAACATTTTCTCTTCTGCAATGCTTAACAAAATATGTCTCGTTCTCTAGATATATTGTGTCAAAGTTTGAGAACTCTGGCCCCTAAAAATCCCTATTTACGTCATAAATGGGCATGACAATCATTTTTCCAGATAGATATTGTTACAATCAACAACTTTGCTTTTATAATGCATTAAAAATCTTGATCGTTTTTAAGTTTTTTGTAATAGACTTTACGAGTCTCTTGGCCCCTTATCAAAAGGGCCAGCCCCTTTTTCTTGATTTCATACGAAAGGTCTCACGAATACTAACATTTTTTGTTCTTACACTTATGTTAAATTGTTGTTCGTTTTTGAGATACAAATAATTGAATATTTTAGGGGCCAGCCCTGTAGATCCTTAATGGGGACAAACATTGGTGTTGTGATTAGTAGAATCGATAAACATTAATACAAACATTTTCTCTTCTACAATGCTTAACAAAATATGTCTCGTTTTCTAGATATATTGTGTCAAAGTTTGAGAACTCTGGCCCCTAAAAATCCCTTATTACGTCATAGATAGGTGTATCAATAAGTTTTCTAGATAGATATTGTTATTTTCAACAACTTTGCTTCTATAATGCATTAAACAATCTTTATCGTTTTGAAGTTATTTGTAATAGACTTTACGAGTCTCTTGGCCCCTAAATATAGGGGCCAGCCCCTTTTACTTGATTTTGTTGGAAAGAACTTTTAATAGTCTACCACTTTTATTATATATGTCTTAACAAAATATCAACGGATAAAAAGATACAGATCAAGACGTATAAAAATTTTGAATGAAAATTCGTACCCACTTTTCGTACCTAGGCGAGCTCCAAGAAATGGCGACACTGGCGTAAAACAACTACATTGTGCACAACTTCAAACTATGGACTACCTATCCTGAAAATTTCATAGTCATATCTCTGATAGTCTCTGAGTTTATGTCTGCACAAAATTGGTCGTAAAAACTTACAAAATCGGCCGTAAATCGGAACCGGAAGTGACGATTTCAAAATTTCAAAAAACTTCTAGAA
>WFKH01010211.1:9999143-10009718 GCA_016163765.1 Magallana hongkongensis | reverse complement strand
ATCAAAATGTACACAGTGCACGGGATGTAAGCAAATGTATAACTATTCAGATGCATGTATATTTTTTTGTATTCTGTTAAATCTAGACCTTAGAAAGCATATGCATTATTTCTGAATGTTAGAACTGTGAAAATTACAGTCATCGAATTTATACTGAATAAATTTACATGTTCGTGTTTCGTCATTTCTTCATTTATGAAGCATATATCAATCCCATTTAATTCAAACAGTAGACTATCCTTGCAGACGACGTGACAAAAACTTTAAAGGCTGAAATACACGTGCAGCATGCATTAACTAATTGTTTTTGGACTTCCCCGCGTTGGTGTAAACTGAACCCGCGATTTATACTTTCGGTTTGCTTTCCGATCGCATCTTTTAAAACTGACATTTTCCCCACTGTTCAAGCGATTACTAACCTTATTTAGACCTGGCCTTTCTATTTATGTCCTTAACGTGGCATTAACAAACTCTCACGTCCATGAATTAAGTGTTTTTGATGGCACTCTCTGCGAGGTCAATGAAATTCGTACGCGCGAACCCAAAGGTGCGTTTCAATCCCACCGCAGACAACATTATTTAACTTATTGTCTACTACTCTTAAACGCCATGCATATAACGACTTTTGTAGAAGATTGTGCAGTATTTAGTATCACTAGATAGGACCTCGTTACGAGTAACGAGTAGGTCTTCCGTCCGATTTTTTTTATTTTTTATTTTAAATGATTCTATGAAATATCGATACAATTTCAGAATTAACCCCCCCCCCTCCAATTTTAAGATAATGAATAAAAATCCCTATTTACGTCAGACATAAACCTGACGATGACTTTTTCAAATAGATATTGTAGCGATCAACACCTTTGATTCTATAATGCATAACAAAATATTTATCTTTTCAAGTTATTTGTAATAGACTTTACGAGTCTCTTGGCCCTTAATTAAAGGGGCCAGCCCCTTTTTCTTGATTTTGTTGGATAAAACTTTTGATTCTCTACTTCTTTTGTTCTATATGTCTTAACAAAATATCAACTGATAAAAAGATACAGATCAAAACGTATGAAAATTTTGATTCAAAATTTGTACCCCATTTTCGTGCCTAAGCGAGCTCCACGGAATGGCGCCACTGGTGCAAAACAACTATATAGTGCACAACTTCAAACTATGGTTTACCTATCCTGAAAATTTCAAAGTCATATCTCTAATAGTTTCTGAGATCAGCTCTGCACAAAATAGGTCATAAAAAATTACAAAATCGGCCGTAAATCCGGACCGGAAGTGATGACGACAAAAAACTCAAAAACATATAAACTTCAGATAATGTCCCATCATCTGTGAAAAAATTGTCGAGATCGGTTGAGTAGTTTCCGAGAAATCGCGTGCACAAAATTTGGAAAAAAAAAATAATAATAAACAGTACGAAAACAATAAGGTCTTCCGTTGGAAACGGAAGACCTTAATAAGAAACAGTACGAAAACAATAAGGTCTTCCGTTGGAAACGGAAGACCTTAATAATAATAATAAGAAACAGTACGAAAACAATAAGGTCTTCCGTTGGAAACGGAAGACCTTAAATATACTTACAAACAGAAAAAAAAACCTTGAAATTTGAATAACTGTTTGATTTTCTGCATGGACATATAATTCATTTGCATGAACGTTTTGGTTTCTTTGGTTTTTAATTACCAGTCATTAAATTTTTCTACATTTTTTTTCATAAATGAAGCAGTTACACGTGAACGGTATTTTTTTTTTTTTATATCAATGACATTTCGTTATTACAGGCCAAAAGAGTTAAGACGCCGACAAGGTTTAAATTTTCTAATACCTTAATTATTTCATATTGTTTAGGAATAATAGCTCATATATTCTCACCCTTGAAGAGGTATCCGTTCTTGATAACAACAATCAGTATTATGTAGCATGACTATTTTTGGTGGAGCTCGTTCTGAGTTAAATCCCAAGGGAGAGCCATGAAGATTGAATTTTTATACACATTCCTTCATTAAAAAACTGCATTCATCTTTTTACCTTATTTATAGAATTTGACCTGACAAATGTGTCCTATGATGCTTTCTGTGTCAAACAATTCATATTTCATGAAAAAAAGATGTAGAATTCATACTGGTAAAGAAAGTCATCTTTTGAACTTTCAAGTCACATTATGAAATAAGCAAACATAACTGCAAAACTACACTTTACACTTTAGATTTTAAAATACAAACAAACTACAACAAAGCTAAACCGTTATATAGAAAAATCAAAACATAACAAATAATAAAATTCACATAAGATGCTTGTAACATTGGCTGCATGCTGTGTTCTGTAATACTTCTCTAACTTAAACATTGAAATTTGTTGGTATATATATGAAATATAATCGAAGAACTTTAATACATTTGGCATGTACGATGAAACTACAGATAAAAAAGAATTCATTCTACTTGCGCAATTAAACTTTGAATTTCAGATTTAAGAAAAAATGAACAATGAAAATAAAACAAAGATTTGAAAACAAAATACACAATGGCCATATATATCAATTATCATTATCAATCTAAAATTAATTGAACAAACTCTTAAAAAAAGTCGTCGGCTCTAAAAACAAATGTCATCCAAATAGTGCATATTTTCACTATAATATACATGTATACACGCATAGTTTTATTACAAAGCACCGTGTCTTATACATCTGTTTTTATATTTAAACATGTTATAGAAATTACATGAAATTTGTTAACTTGACCTAAATTTTTGTTTTGCATAGCAAATCAAATCTATGACATATAATAAATAAAAAAATATATAATTTTAACTTTAAAGAATAAGATGATGAATAA
Organism: Magallana hongkongensis; assembly: GCA_016163765.1. Lineage (NCBI taxonomy): Eukaryota > Metazoa > Mollusca > Bivalvia > Ostreida > Ostreidae > Magallana > Magallana hongkongensis. The sequence continues at coordinate 10,006,877 of WFKH01010211.1, read as the reverse complement.
TAATTGACGAATTGATGATGATGTATGAACCATATTCATCGTACGCTTGTATCCGTAAAATGTAGCAATCAATGAGAAAATTAACATTCACTTTTTACTAGTGATTCAAAACTTGATATTGTAAACACTGATAATATTTTCAAAATATGATGTTCTCCAGGGAGTTAAATATTTTACAAACGAGCAGATGCGTCTGATATTAAATGTCGCATTTCCTTGTGTGATCAGGGAACATCTTTGGTAGCGGAATAATGAAAATATATGTATTTTTGTCTAATAGGGGTGCACGTTAACTTCCAATGCCGGTTGAGTTTTAACACAGCATCTCATTGAAAAGTTCGTCTCTGATAAAACGCTCTTGATACTAAATGTTGCATTTCCTTGTGTGATCAGGGAACATCTTTGGTAGCGAAAGAATGAAAATATATGTAGTTTTGTCTAATGGAGGTACACGATTACTTCCAAATGCAAAATTTTCCTATTTGTGAAAAATGAACCTTAGCTACGCTCAAAAAATGTTAATTGGAAGTATGCAGAAATCAATGTAGCAATTTGATTTTTATCAAAATTTATAAGTTATCAAAGCTATCGAATTGTTTTTATTTCTGTTTGTCTCACCACAAACATGTTAAAATAACACTTATTGAAGGAACTACATTTATGTTTGAATAAAAACATGATAATGGAGTTCAGTAAAATAAAAAAAAAAAAAAAAAAGGTTACTAAACCGTGGCAGGCTGTTCTTTTTATATTTTGTTTTGAAAGTCACCGATCAAAAAACAAAGCAATGAATTCACAAAATATATACATATTGTATGTAGGTCTTTAAAAAATCAACTTTAATTCTTTGTTTTTGAACATTGTTTCTCATTGTTTCATACTTTATGATCTAAAATTGTGTTTTACTTAAATCATTATATTTTGTCCTCATGTAGGAACCTTCGTGGAAATCAGATAAGTAGGATAAAAAACAACACCTTTCAAGGGTTATCTCAGCTTCAAACACTGTAAGTCTGGGTTTGTTTATTTGTTTGTTTTTTTGTTTCAATATCTTACGTTCTACTCAAGAAAGATTACAAAAGTGGTATTACATGTTAAATAATGCTAGCATGCTTCTTTCTGGTAAATACATGTTTGCTAATTGATTAATAAATGGACTTAGCAATGCCTGCTAGTAGCTTTGCACATATCTCATTCTCTAGCATTGCTATTCTGAAACATTAAATTTACATACCTTACCACATAATGGTTGCTATCAGCGGCGTCTAGAGCTAAAAGTGAATTTGTTAGGCCGTGAGACAATCCTAACTTGCTAGATTTTTATTCATACAAAATACGAATTTATGATCCTAGATGTATCATGAACTATAAAGATTAAATGAAAAATTGTTCATTATAATATTTCCGACTTATTTAGCAATTTTGTTGATTAAATTTCCAAGCTGACATGAATTCATAAAAGTATGTAGTCGCCATATTATTTTCGATCGTTTCTCAACTACTACTGGGATCTATTTACCGGTCGAGAAAGTTACGTTCGGTTGCTATTTGATCGAAACATACAGATTTCATGAACTTCTAAATGCTTGAACTACACTTTGTGGTAAAATGTTTGAAAACAAAGAAACTACAATCAATGAAGAATTTAAAAAAAGATATATTCTTCCTAAGATTTGCCAGGGTATCCACATTATCTTGCACAGATATATAGTAACATACAGCATAGCCTGAAATATTGTCACGGTGATTTTGTCTGTCATTTCTATGCAAATCAATCTGTATAGGATATGAAAAAAATACCAATATATTGGTGGTATACATCAAAACTGTTCTAAGTAGTCAACAGGTTTAGCGCCATTTTTTTAAAATCTACATTCGATACCTATTGTAAGAGCTAATTAGATGCTATTCGGAACTCATCGGCTTTTTCGTAACTGGTAAAATTGCTGCCCACTTGATTTGTCAGGATAAAGTTTAAAATTTGGGGAAAAATCAATAAATAATTTTACATCAAAATCTGCAGCTGGGTAAAAATTCGAATTTTGTAAATGGCATATAAAATGGTTCATTGCCATTTTTGTCCCTTTGCCGCAGCTTTCATGACATTTAAAGTTACAACAAATGTTAATTAAACAAAAAAGGAAAATAATTTAATTTCATTTCTGTACTACTTGTGAGTAATATGAACGCTATATTCGAAAATCAAATTGCGTCTTCACTAAAAAAAACCCCAACGCGCATATTCACTTGATTTAAATGAAAGAAAATTAGTGATGACCCGTTCTGGAACTTTAAATGCTTTTAAAACGATTTAGGAACGAAAAGTTATTTCATCAGCCTTAAAATGAATGGAACTTATTTTATCCTTTGGGCGTTTCTTCTGTATGCGGTGTATTCTATTGGCATGACTGATGGTTGTCCCGCTCGTTGATCTTGCTATGGGTTAACGTGTAAAACTATAGATTGCAGGGGACAAGTCTTTGAAAAAGTTCCGACGGGGATACCCAATGATACATGCATTCTGTAAGTCAGTGCCATATTTTGACGATAATGATAACCAATTAAGTAATTTACGTAACGAATGTGAAATTAACTAATTACCAATTAGTAACTGATATATAATGACTTTGTCAGGCGTTAAAAATTGACTGATTTATCTTTTAACAATAATCATATTATCATAACTTAAGGGCACTGGCAACGAAATGCTCCAGATATAAAAAATCTGAACCTGCATTTTCTCTTCTATACAATTATATAAAGTTACCTCTCTTGATAGTTTTCCTAATATGGATAAATATCCCGTAATATGAGCTTTTTTTAATATTATGACAAAAAGCAGTGTTTCCGAGGTAAGTGAAAAAAATGTCAAAGCACAGCAAACATCGTAAGAAATATTTTGAATGACCATTTTTATTCCTTAAAACGTTACTATTAAAAGTGATCAGTCAGACACCGGGGGTAGGGGGAGGGATGGATGTGGATCAGGGCTGCGTTTTACAACAGAACTTACGACTTACAACCAAATTAATGAATGCTTATTTTTCACAAACTAAAACATGTTTGGATTTAATGACTGTAAAATATAATAACTTAAAATAAGGGTAAATTAATGGTTTTATATAAATTTTGTATCTCAAGGAGTTTTCCATGAGATTGAAAATATTAACGACCTTGTCGTAAGTTCTTTTGTAAAACGCAGCCCAGACCTATCTCAACATCTTCAACAAATTGACCATAAAAAATAATAAATGAAAACGATAACTTCGACAATCTGTAACAGGCAGTATACATAGTTGGCAAAACGTCTTATTCATCAAGTTTCATGCCTGCTGTTTTGATATATACATGCAGTACGATACATAAGTATATATGCATGGAATAATATATTCTGAGAAAGTATTCATGGTTACCATGGTTAGACAATAAGATTATTTCCAAATTGAAATGATAATCATAGCAAAGTCAGAATTATCATTGTCTTACCTTTCATTGGTTTAAAAGCCGCAGTTGGGACACTTTTGTAGATACCTTAAAGTCATCTGTTATGAAAGTTGCCTTTTACATTAATTCTATTTTGTTTGTGTGAAAGGTAACACAATCAAGGACGGTAACTCTGGAATAGGAAACAGCAGTTTGAGGTTCACACTTTTTGTATATACATGTATTAGCCCTATATTTCATTTTCGGTGGGACTTCACACAAAATCAACTTGCAATAGATTATATCGTTAAATTTATAATCATTTACATATAATGTATGTCACTAATTAAAAAAAATGCTCATTTAAAATATTAATTATTGCAATGTATTCCTTGCAGAATACCTGAGTAAATTGGTTAAAAAATATTTCATAATATTATGAGTTGGGGACCCCGAACAATTAGCACAAATTTTTAATTTGAAATATTATTTTGAACAAAATTCTAACAAAATATTTCACTTTCACATGAATTTTGCAGTTACAATTAAATTAAAGATCAACATGATTTAAATAGAAAAAGTATATGCAATCATAGCATGATGTTTCGTAAAATGATCAGTTTAAAAATAATAACATGTCATTTTGATTACTCCCCCCCCCCCCCCCTTTGTAAAAGGTACAAATTTCAAGAGGAGGATATGTTTATTTTATTTCATTTTGTAATTAAGGTATGGAATATATTTTTTTAAAATATTTTTTAATAATAGGCCCCACCTTATTAATTTTGATTGCGGGTTCTTAAAGCACATATAAGGAATTTTTTATTGAAATGTTTATCCTGCAAGAGAAGTTTACACGTAGATCTTCAAAATGAATTAATTGCTCGAAAAGAAAACAACGTCAAATACAGTTGAAACGAAAACCATGCAGTTCCAAATAAATAATGAAAATTGTGAAAATTATATTTAGATAAATTATTATATCAATTATAACGTTACCGTTTTTTTCTGACAAAAATTGCAATATTTTGGACGGACAAAAAACCCAGCGATAATCGCATGACCGAAACCCTACATTATTTATATTAAAATTTAAAAAAATCAATGGCTAGTTCACATGTAGAAAACGGTATCAATCATGAAGGCAATGTTAAAAAAGTGTTTAAAATTAATAACAATAAAATGAGTATTCACTTAAACAATAAAAAACTTTCTTTGGTGATTCATGCGGGATATGAAGATGGCGACATTGCAGAAAAAATAAATGTATTTTTTTTCTGAAATGATTGCTACCTTCATAATCCGCATGAATCATCACAGAAAGCATTTTATTGTTTATATTTACATTTAAAAACCTTTAAAAACAATCAATATCTTAGAGCACATGAAAGCGTCCTGCTCCATCTAGTATAAAAACAAACGTGATCTAAACGTGATCGTATATTGAATTTCATCGGCTAGTGACAAGGTACAACCACAATCAATTTAAAAATGGCTACGAGATGAACGCTTTGGCCAAAATCAATTAAAACAGAAAACGTATAATACATGCATATGTATATGTATATTTATCAAAAATAGATTGTTTGATGCAATGAGGACATTAAACATACCATTAAACAAACGTATTCTTTGCTCTTTCATTAGCAAATTTTGGAATATCCGAGTCCTATTTGGTGCCTCTTGGATTAAATGGTATGAGGTATGAAAGGAATGAAACTGATGAATTAAAGTTGTAGTAAATTGAATTAGGTTAATTCGATAAAACTACAGTTTTTCAAAAATGGAAAATATGTATTCTGTTTATTGATTATAGGAACATGCATTATATTTGCGTCAGGTTTTTCCCATCGCAGTTTTTTTTATAGTGTTTTACTGTGCCAGAACTGCGAGTGTTTGAATACAAAATCAGATGAATTCTGTAAATGTTTGCTACATGTACCACAAAAGAAATATTCTTAGCAACCAGTACATATTGCTCTTAAAGACAATAGTATTTTTTATAAACGTAGAATGTTTTGGCATATTATACATGCACATTCAACGCGTATACGGTTCGTTCGGCCCAGTGTAAGGCTTGTGAAAGTATTTGTTTTACGGTTTCTTGACTGTTCAAATCTTAAAAACAATTACATGGTTAACCGCTTCTAATGAGTCGCTTCAATTTCGGCGCTAAATAGAACTAGTCGGGTCTGTATTATTATCATTAGGGACTAAGAGGGCTAAAACTACTCGCGACTTTGCATACATACTGATTCCTATAAAAAGTTAATACATTTTTTGACTCTAAAATTGAATAAATGTATTTAAAAACAGTAATAAACAAATGAAATTTTCTATACGTCAATTTCCTTTTATAAAATTTACGAAGAAGACAGATGGCCAGAAGTTAAGAATTACATTTCTATATATAAATTGCTGAGTACGTGAAAGGATACAAGAACAAAACGGTATAATGAAAAAAAACATGTTCCCCTTTATAAATGTCTATGTATGTCATATGTAGTTGAGCTGTGAAATCTGATTCTAGACTTTGCACGGTGATTATTCTACGTATTTAACAATGTATCATGTATATATTTCCTTTTTATCTTCAATCACTCGCCGTTATAGAAATACATGACTGTTGATTTCATATTATCCCTTAAAATCTTTGTTATGTTACTGTTTATATTTATACTATTCAAAACCCGTGTTGAGTCTCTTGCCGATATTAACCTTTGTATATGAACTGAGTCACCCCTGCAAATGTTATTGTCATTTAAATTTGGACCACGTGGTTTTGTTTTACCCTTTAGTTTAGCAGTAAAATTCGTGCCTCAAGGTTATAGTTTATTTTCTAGAATCTGGGTACTTGTAGTTAAATAAAAAATCTAGACTTTTTGATTTTAAACATTATCTTCATTAATTGGTGGGTAAAATAATTTCTAGAAATAAATAAAAGAATAGAAGATATAGCATTTTATCTGATGTTGCAATTAAAAATGTCAATAACAAACTGTCAACCATCTCCAAAATACATAAAGCGAAATAAAAATTTAAAGCAGAGCAACACGGACCTCTAAAAAGACAAATAACATGCTTAGTAGTGCCCCTCCCCCCACTTCTACCGCGGCCAACGCATTTTATTTATTAATTTAATTCTAAGCATGTATCTAAACAAATTTCGTTTTATCATTTAATGTTTCGGAGACGCCTTTTATATATGTAGAACATTTTCATTTATGTGTTTTCAGATTTAAATAACATAATAGTAAGTGTTCTGTTTTGTAATCGTTAATTCAAATTATTTCATTTATGCGTTTTTTCTCAAATTATGGGCATTGCAAGGTATTATTGGCAAGTAAAACTGGGAGTCCTTAGGAAGGATCATTTATTCTTTATCATCTTTTACAAACGATGTCATACTTGGAAGTAAAATTTATCATTAAGAAATGTTAAAAGCAGGCGCATGTGAGGTAATATACATGTAACTTCATTTCATATGAACAATGATTTCCTTGTCAACAAAACCAAGATCAAAACTAATCCTTCAAGAAGATAACCCCTTTACTTGCAAATCTTATAAAATAAAAGTTTCAATATTTCGCAGGGGTGTTAAGGAAGCATATGGGCAATTTAGCATCTTATTGAGACTGTAATATTCAAAATCGTGAGATTAAATAACTGTTTTGAATCAGATTAAAAACTTAAACAACGACAGGGGAAAACCAGGCCAAAATATAAAAGCAAATTTACATACGTTTTAGCAAATAATTGATAAAACTAACATCTCTCCAAATATTCTTTTCTATTCTCAATAAATCACACCAAAATACTTTATTAGAGTTCTTAGATTACTTATATTTTGAATCTGTTTAAATGCTTTCCGATCAAATTTACACGACATTCAACTTTCAGTCATGACGTCATCAATATGTAAATCTCGTGATAAAATTGTCTCCAGTATTTTTTATTTGTTTTTGGTCTACGTTTCGTTGCTTAAATATTCGAATATGTACATAATAACTAAGATTTGTGATTTCACGAAATTACATGTAATTCAGATTCCATATGCTTCCTTAACACCCCCGCGTTGGTTAATATGGACATTAAGTGTTGTGAAGCATTGTACATTTGTATTTTATTCAATTGCGTTGAACCCATGAACCACAACTTTCTTCTACCAAAAATTACGAATAAAACTCACTTATTTTTCTGCTAGATTCTTCACATTGTTTAAATGTTTGCATTATTAGTCAAAAGATATTATGTGGGAGATAGAATGAGAGAGAGAGAGAGAGAGAGAGAGAGAGAGAGAGAGAGAGAGAG
>WFKH01010211.1:9955913-9969694 GCA_016163765.1 Magallana hongkongensis | reverse complement strand
TTTTTCTTTTTGCTTGTCATGATTTCGAATAAGTCTGCCCCCTCCCTTAAGGACGACGGACCCAATTCAAGATTTCGCACCTCTACTCAGAAACCGCGCATATGCTATGAATATGACTGTCGTAAATACGTACATCAGAATTAGAGAAAATAATAAAATTTTAATACATAATTCGTGATGCCAAAATATTTTTAGTGGAGAAAAATGAAGACGGAAAAAATTAGTTCGAATTTCCTCTGTATGCAACAAGTTCGTTATATTTCCACGGTTTATAGAACCTACAACGCCGAAAGGCAGTTTATAATCTTATATTCTGGTAGATATTGAATTTATACATTAACCTAACAATATTTAAATCTATAGCAGTTAATGTAACGCCAGGCAATAAATAATTATGTCCTTTTTTCAATGATATTCCTGAAGGAAAATGAACCATGCAGTGAACTTTGACACAACCCCTTTAAAAATTTAGGTCGATGACCTACATTTTTTTTCTGTTCATCGGTAAGCTAATTTACTTCTTAATATAAGAATAAAATTAGAGTAAAAAATCTATTGCAGAATTCTTAAAATATCAGTTTTTATACCACGCCCATGAAAATTCCTATTACTTTCTATTATATCTGCGGATTTTCGTACCCAAATTTTGAAACGCCCATAGTAAAAAAGGGAAGTCGATGATCATGTAATTTTTTTATTGATTTTCACTCACCATTAGCTGATTAACATTATATAAAAATTTGAATAAAAAATCTATTGTAGAAATGAATTGGGTCCGCCGTCCTTAAAAAAAATTCTGCGTTCCTGTACTTACACAACTTTTTTTCACATATATAATAGCGTCGATGCAGAGTTTGAAGAAAAGTTATCAGACATTGAGTGTAACGTTAGCGCAATCTTGATCAATCTAAAAATTCCGAAAGTACACGCAAGTCGCTGTCTTAGCAGAAACCTGAGATATGTATACCTGTAACATAAGTCTGTTGGTGTTACGGTGTTTTGTTTTGGTTGTCAGACATTTACTTTAGCTAAATAGAACAGATACTGAAAAATCCGGTTTATTTTTCTTCTAAAGTTATGCAATACGTAATCATTACTTAGGTTTGTCTATGAAATCATCTACTTTAATAGTGGGGCCTGTTCAGCAAAGCGAGCATAATGCAAAAAAGGAATGCAAGCGAGCGCATCAACATGCATGTACCTTAAGGGGGAGGATACAACCCTAAAAAGGCTTAGTGAAGGGGCTCCACAAGTCAAGCTGACGAGTATTACAATATAGACGCATACATCGCTTTGTTCAAACTGATGTTATATATGTAAGAGGGTATAATGGGTGGCGCATCCATAGTTCTGCCTAAGCTTTCATATGCTTTTGCTAACCCCAACCCCAAACCCCACTCCCCACCAAACATGAATGCTACACATTTTATTTCTTAAATTTCTATGTAGTTTTTAAGCGAGGTCAAAATTCTATGAGGGTCAGTTTTCAACGTGTAGATCTACAGGTCTGGAAGGGCTTTTTACTGTAGAAAAAGGATCCTTCTTGTCACAGAATATTGACCCTGGGTCAGTTTTCTCCCTAGAAAGTTGACCCCCGGGTCAATATTCTACGGGAGTCACTTTCCGTCGTTAGACCGGCTCTTGTTACACGATCAATTAATTTGGTTATTATTATTTGTTATTATTATTTAAAACACACAATAAATTGGAAATATGTTATATTGCTACGAATCAACAGATTTTGATAATATAAATCGACAAAACGTACTTATGAGATTCATGGTTGGTCCTTGGGTTTTATTTTCAATCAAAGATACCAAAAGAATTAAATAAAGTGGTTGGAAGGCACTTACAAGGTTATTGCTGTTGCTTAAAGTTATGTTTCTAGTAAAAACGAAGTCGCCTGAATGATGATAAACATATTCCAGACATACTCGGATTTTAACAAACCCATGCAAGAAAAGAAGCAATTGATTCAAAATGTGTTTAATTGTTGCTTATTAGCATGTTATAATCTAGTTATGTGAAAGAAACATTATTTTGCTACGAAAAGTCATGTTGTAAATTAATGGAGGAGTACAGGACTGTTTACTAACCATTCTCTCTAATTTTTCGAATAAGCGTTCTGTTTAAATTTATTTACTTAATATTTTATATAATACATTTATTCGTATATGCGTTTAAACGAATCTCTGCAAAATTGGTTTAATATCATAATGTTTGACTGGAAGGGAAGTACAGAAACAGTGTGAAATATTTCAATGATACCTAATCACTTTTCATCTAATTAGATTTTTAATTTTGAAATTCCAAATACGTCCCTTTGAATAAAAATAAGGCATAACATTCCCTTTTGAGCATAATATAACAGTTTTTTCGTAATGCAATCGTGTTCTTTTCTTTTTTTTTCTTTATTATTGTTATACCAAACTTATTATTACATCTTTTGATTTTACACTGTTTTTATTTAGGGACCTAAGGAGAAACAATATAAGTACAATCGATAGCAATGCTTTTGATGGGTTATCACAGCTTCAAACATTGTAAGTTTAAAATACTTTTGATATTCTTGATACATTTTTTTCGTTTTTCTCTCAAAAGTATCACATCTTGTGTGACATGTTGGAGAACAGATATGAAATATGGTGCTTGCGCTAACTTGATTAAAACATGTTTATAGCTTTATTAGAGAGTTTTTAATCAAAAAGTTTTAAAATTCATGATAGAATAGCTATTTTGAGTGTGAAAACTATATTTTAATTTTATTCTTTTATTTATATTTTGCAGAACCTTTTAATTTTTTTGGTTCAAAAATTAAACAACTCATTCTCTAAAATGAATGATGTCTATTATATCCGTAAAGTTGTGTGTATGAAATATAAATCTCAGATATAACAAGTGCATGCAACAAATATTTTTTAACCGATTGATTGGCGATAAAGAGTACGACTGATATACATTCAACAAATTGCATATCATGAATGTGCGTTCTGTAGTACTAGAAGACCCTAGACGGTTTCAATAACACCAATTAAAAGACCAGTTAAGTGATATTTGTCCTTGGAGGTGCAATACGCAAGGTCAAAGATCAACAAATGCTAAAGTGACAATGTTCCTGTGAGGTGCAAGACTTAAGATCAACGATAAATATTTGTTCGGGCAAATTAAATATTTGTTATGAGGAATTGCATATTTGCTTAGACGGATTGCGTTTCCAATAACCTATTTACTGCTGATTAAGATGAAACTAGTATTTGGCAGGCCATAGAGCTTATTTATAGGTACAATATTATTGTTCGAACGAATCACATTAATAAACGGATTAGGGGGAATTATAGAATAAAGACTTAAAGTTTGCATTAAAAACAAACAATATGAAAGTTCAACTTTACTACGAATCGTTAGTGTTTTCTTTTATTCAATCCATGATATTAAGCTTTCTGTGATTATAATATTTGTTTTCCCTGTCGGACTAATTATGTTTAGAAAAATGAAAAAGTAAAAACATCAATTCTTAAAAAAATTATGAGCATCAATTATAAAGTGCAAATGTGATGTGAATCAGAAACTGCTTTGCAACTGAAAGGTTGCAATTTGAATATGAATAATAAAGGTTAATTAGTGTAAAATGTAACGTTGCTTGTAAATGTCTAAATTGCAAACATCAATTAAACACAGATTTATCAATTTTTTCTTTGAAATAAAACATATCCTGATGCATGAATTCTCTCTTCAATATTGTCCCCTTTTTATGGTTTTGTCAACTCTGTGATTGTCATAAATGTTCGTTATATGGATTTATTAAGGGACCTTGGTGGAAAGCAGATTAAATAGATCAACAAAATTGCTTTTCATTTGTTTTTTTTTAACTGAAAACATTGTTAGTCAATGCCCAAAGTATATTTGTTACTTTCTTTACGTTCTCGTCTATCTTAAACAGAACAAAATATTATTATACTTAAATTACGAGCGTACGTCTTCCATGGCAGATTAAAATATAAAGCAAAACGGGTTTGCTACAAAGTAACTAATCGAGATTCTAAATTCATCACGTTGTAGTCCTGCAAATGTATTACAAATTATCAATATTTGAAGACTTACTTAGCATTTCACAATTTTCTCTTCTTTTTTTTAAATTGGTAAACGGATAACAGAATGAACTCATTTTGTTTCTTTCCATATGCCAATCTACACTGTTCACACTTTAAATGTTTAAGCTGGTTTTTCTTAAGATTTTTAAAAAAAAGTGAAGTAGAATATATTTTGAATATAAGATTAAGTCCTTTCTTTTGTTTTAGGGAATATAAAGATGCATTTAGGTAATCCATGTAAACCAACAATTTTTCATTTCTCAAATAAATGGAAAGTTTGAAAGTTGATATTTTGGTTTGATTTAGTTTATTACATATTCTTGATTATTTTAGAGGTTGTATTTAGCTTGTTTAAGGTATTCATTTTCTTCGTTTTAAAAAGGGTCAGCTTAGGAATGCTTGTTTTGATATGATAGATAGAATATCTTAATATGAACATTCTTTAACAAAAATATGTTTTCGAGTTAAGTTGTTTGGTTATCACCTTTCAGCAACATGCACCTATCATTGATAATTATGAAAATTTCAGGCAATATTTCTTTCCCTGAAGGCTAATATAATCAATGTTGCCCTCATCCCTAATAAATATTTGTAATTATTTCATTATTTTTGCGATGGTACGCTCTAACATAACAGAACTCTACTAGTAAAAATCGCTGCAAATATTACTATTGGTTACTTGGAAATGCTTTCTCTTCATTTCCTTTTTTTTAATTTTCCATTTCTACTATATGCAATCTAATTATTCCTGATGAAATCAAAAGAACAAATAAGGTTTTTTACAGTCTTGTTAGTTTCTATACAAGTTTTTACGTTATTTATTCCCTTTTGCATAATATCAAGAATTTTCTCCGTATATGGACCTGGATAAATTTATTATATTACCAGGGAATTCTCTTGATATTATGCATGTCAATATATGAAGCATACGAATTAAGATTAATTCCTTATTGTATCTTGTTCAAGACTTAGATGCGTTATATTTTACCGAGAATCTTTTGGATTTAAATATTAGCAATGCATGTCTGAATATAAAAAAGTATAAATCTAGATTAAGGAATGATCGCAACTCGTACGGTGATGTTTAATGCTATATATTTCTAAATCTGCTTGTAGTTGATATGATTTACAACCAAACAATTCAGAAATTTTATGGATTAATAACCACCGGCAAGGAAAAACCTACATAATTGTATACTAGCAGTACTTTTTGGCAAAAATGTCCATGGTCCATTAAAAAACACTGATGATATATCTTCTAATATAGTTCTTGACAATTAATTTTCTTAACCTTTTTTCTACACGACTTTATGAACACAAAAAAACTTAATAAATACACCTACAAAAACCACTGAGCATACATGTGCCTTACTAGATCATATTTTTGTAAGCAGAAACAATCAAACTAATGATGAAGGCACTACCATTTAAACACTTAGAGATCACAACGATAGTATATATAGATTCATCATTTCTAATAAAATTCTAATTTTAATAATGCTTCATACAAAAGGTTGTAAAAAGCAGCGATTTCTCAAATACTTGAATGTTTCTAAAATAACTAAATATGCAAAGAAATATTTAGCAAATAAATGAACCTTTAATAGCCTACAGTAAACATAAGAACATAGGCGAAATGATAATTCAATCACGCTTACATTAGCATAAACATCATAACTCAGGTTGACTCTTGAGGAGGCGCACCTTAAGATATACTTATCAATATCGTCTTAAAAACTGCTAAAACGCTCTATGCATCATTATTAATTTCATTTTATTTCGTGTACTCATATTGTGTTCTTGAGTGTCGGGTCTCTATTAATTTATCACAAATTTGGTCTATTAATGCCTTATTTACAAAAAGCGTATGATACAAACAAATTCTATGCACATTTTGAGTTTAAGAAGATGCATGTTACTTTTGATTCAACACGATCTGTACAAACTGTGTGCAGTATGTCCAATTGATGTAATAAGCATTGAATTAAGGGATTTCTTCAGTTACACATACTCAAACACGAACATACACGCACAGCATTCATACACTTAACCTTTATATAAACCCATTAACTACCTCTATTCTTAATAGCGTAGTGGGTTCCTAAAGTGAATACAAGTACTAAGAAAATAGATATGAGATTTAAATTCAATGGTATGCTATGGTGTATGTTGTAAAAGATGTCCTTGAACTGACTGTGATGCAATTGATTGGTGAACACAGAAGTAAAACACCACTCCCCCCTCACCCAAAAAAAAACAAAAAAAAAAAACAAAAACAAACAAACAAACAAACAAACAAAACAAAACAAAACAAAAAGAACCCCCAAAAACCAAAACTGATAATATACACTCAACAAAACTTCTAGGTGTTTACCCAGCATAATGTATTTACTATATAAAATAAGCACATTTATTTGTCTTGTCGTCGGGGTGACTATTCCACTTTACTTTTTTAAAATAGTTACAATCGATGCATTAACCTTGACCTCCAGTTGCGACCCGAACCTTTGACCTTTGTTAAATATCACAAACACTTTCGGCTTTGGTTGAATTTCGCTCAAAGCTTTTGAATTATTTTAAGTTGCCGGTGGAAATGAGAGAAAAATCATATCAAAAAAACGTTTTCTTTGCATTGCTTAATATTTAAAAAATTGTCGAGGACGATACAAACAGCAAATTTAAAGTGAGTACAATGGGTCGTAGAAATAATGCAGACACCTATATTCCGACGACACTAGCTGTTTTCTCAATGATCATTTTGACCATGTTAAGATCAATTTTCTGTAATAATCGCATACAAAATTTTGCGATTTTTTAAATTATTGAAAATTGTTCATGGGTAAATGAATAGTTTAAAAGTGCTACCATGGTAACTAAACTGCACTTTAAAAATAATATTTTTCATTTTATTCGAACAAAAATAGTTTTAAATGGAAAAAAAAAGTAAACTGTTGCTTTATGTTCGGAACAAAGATAATAAAACTGAAAATTGAAATTCGTTGCTATAGTAACAACATCTAAAAATCACAAATATTTGCATGTTTTGAGGTACTTTTGAAGACTTTTCACTCATACCTGGGTCATGATACTTTAAAATAAATTAATCAGAATAACCAAACATGTCTTTAACTTTAGTGCAATATCAGTTGAAGCTGCATTTAAGCACAAGGATTGACCGTTGCTATAACGTTTGAACAATTAGGAATTTTTGTACACATATCTCCTTAGCAACGGCAATTTTAAGATGCTGAATAATTCTTGAATATATATGATATAAAAATTCTGCATGTTTCCCACGAATAGGAACATAAAATGTTTCTAAACTGTGTTTAAAACAAGCATTTTTGCTTGACAGAATCGCAATGGTTTTCTTCATTAAGGTCTTCCGTTTCCCGAAATTTGAGTCAAAAAAACTTCGTAATTTTTCATGGTTTTCTTTATCTCTTTTTTGAATTTTTTTTTGTTAAGACATGTAATGTAAAAAAAGTTGATCCCCTGGCCCCCTAAATTAAGGACCCATATGGTTTTAAAGTCTTTTATATATAGCCCTTTACTGAAGGATATTTTGTAAAACGTTATAAAAGCAAAAATGTTTATCTTACAGTTATGTACCAAACCAATATAATGATTTTCTCTTGTGTTACGTAATTAGGGGTATTTATTCCCAAACTCCCCTTAAATATATTTTGCGAGTCTGCCTAACTATATAATAATTCATTTTGGGTCTGTTGTCTGTCTGTTTTTAAAGGCGATGCCTGTTTTTATCGTATTTTCATATTATAAAATATTTTTGAATCATGAATTAGATTAGTCTGGAATGGATATATTTTTACCTAAATGATCATTCATTGCATGACAGTCACTGGATGTACTTCACCTGCCAGACTTATTAGTCAATGCTGGTAACAGCGCAACATTTTTTTTTCTCCAAATATTCAAATTTTAAATGTAATTACATGCGTCCAATAATACATATTTAAAAATGTTTTAACTAGTATTTGTTGGAATCATCAATTTCATATTTATCTTAAATGTTTCAAACACAAACATGAGTACAGAGAAAAAATAACATATCAGTAATATGAACCCACGTGTCTTTTTATTAATATTTTTCCTTCTTGGATTTTTATTTTAAACTACCAGGTCTATTTTATCACTTTATTGTCATTTTACTCATCTAGGTATCTTGATGACAATCAGGGATTATCACAACTTCAAATACTGTAAGTCTGTTACTCAAATGTATTATTCCTACGCGGATAGGTTATGGCAACTCCGAGTTTAATGACCGTCGATATTATGATCATTTTAAAAAATGTTTATTTTTATGAAAACTATGCTAAAAATTCACATCAAGTGAATGTGTTCACTAGGGAATTATATTGAGTCGCTCTTTGAAGCTGTCGTGCCATGGTATCACGTGACAGTTAAAAATAGATTACTATTTAACCTTATTAAAAGATCAAAAAGTGTAGCACTACCCCGAAGTTCATTAGTAGGTATGATACATTAATTCGATCGGCAATTAGTTCATGCTTATTAGTATTACTGCTAGAATCCGATTTTTAATCGCATAAAATAAATATTGTCAATATTTATCGCATACCCTCTCAAATTACTTTCACTGAGTTGCCATTGTTATAGCAAAGATGATCAAAAAAAAAATTTATTATTTTTTTTTGAATGAGAAATATAAATTGATTTTGTATTAGTGGACTCATACATGTCAGCAGGTAAGATATAAATACGGCCCGAAACATGCTTCTCTGATTTATTTTATCATTCAATCAGGATATAAAGATCATGCAATACATTGTAATATAGTTATTACACATTTGCTATTGATACATCAAAAGTGTTACCGTCAAACATTTCTAAACAACAAAAACACATATCATAACGCTGATAGAGTTTTCTTGTGGGCTGTTTGATTTTGCGCTACTTCATCTTTTTTGAAATTTGTTGCAACCTTGATGGGTTGGTTGTCGTATTGTAGTTTGATAATGACTGAGTTGAAAAGCTATGGGTACTACGCGCAAAAGCTGTGTGACTTTTTTTGCATCATCGACAACGATATGCATTTAAACATTCAACATTGCCACAATTTCCTTTCAAGAAAGCATTTGCTGCTATGGTACTTGTTTGTCAAACGTTGATTTCATGTGCAATTTCCACGTATTTCTATTTACGATATCACCATTTGACAGCCCTTATAAGTCATAAATTGCAATCATAGGTTGTCCAACAAAGAAATGTTTCTTTCCTCAGTCTAACGTCGTTTTTTGTCTGCCCTTGTGCAAAACTAGCAACTGAGGTACATGTATATGCGTAGCTTTCTTGGCTATCCTTTAACCATTACAATTGTGTTTAATTTAATATCAGTAGAACATCTTCGAGTTGAAATTTTATGAAAATTGACATCTGTAGTGAGTGAAAAATGAGAGTAGTTGTCTAGATCCACTCGTTGATAATGTGACTTAATCAAGAGTTGTTTGTTTAAGGAACGCAGAATAGACCAAAACATGACTTACGTTCATAAAAATAGGTACCCTTTCTTTCTCGTCGAATGTGATTCAACTATTTTTGGCATTTTTTAATATGTAAAAAATAAAAAAAAGAACTAAATAATAAATAAAACAAGTAGGGACAGAACAATTAGTTACTGATTACATTTAATTCCTCAAGCAAAGCAAAGAAGCAAGGTTGTCTAACTTGAATTATACATTCAAACAAGACTGTAACAATAAGTAAAGTAAATATTATAGGCTTCAAAATGTCAACTTTTAGTTTTACTGGTGCCCCATCAATAAGATTTTTCGGTTTCCATTTTGACATTGTGTATGTTACTGATGAGATTTTGTGTTTTATTTCTGTTTACAGTAATGCAAATGCTAATAAATATCATAGATATCTAATGAGAACTTTTACAGTTGTTTTGACTGGACTGTTATTATCTGCCTCTTGATTAATAGATAACGCAACTTAAGTGTGTTACTAATCTGGATCTCGAACTAGCAAATTAAAAATTGTAATAATTTAAGAATTCGTAAGGCAGAATATTGTAATTTGATTATTATTAAAAACGTCTAATTTCTAATATTTGTCTCAAAATGTCAATATCTAAAGATTGGGAGACGTTGAATTCTTCGTTATTATGACTTTATTAAGCGCTGTATGTTTATTGACCACTCATAGTAGTCATACAATTATAAATGATATCTTTATGTAAGAACAAATTCTCTTCAGTGACCATACCGATTGCTGAATTTAAATTAAATGAATCTTTCTGAAAAGTTAGAAGCAGGGTAAAGAATGCTGAACTGGTATTCTCTGGAAAGATCGAAATACAGCACAGATCGTCACAAAAATGAATCTTTATATTTCAATCAAGCCAACATGCTATAAAATTTGTTTATAAAACGTGTTACTATCTTATTCATGGTGTGTATATACTTTAATGTTGAGGATGGACAATTAGAAAAATAATATATGTTCTTATCTATATGAGATAAGATTAAAATAGCAGAGCTTCACAACACGAAATTGTAAGATAGTAAGCAAGGATTGTTTCGGTGCAGGCAGATAAGTGAGAACCAATATATTGGTAAGGCATTGCAGAAATTATTTGCTTTAAGGGTTTGATATATTTTTATGATTTACATACTTAATTGTAGAAAATGTTTAGCTTACAGTTTAAGTAGCCGATTATGATTTACGATTTATTAATTTTTGTATAGTTATTTTGTGCACGAGAATTTTAAAAAATACGTATAAAATATACCTGGAAACAGAAATAAAAACTTGAATTTCGAATAAATGTTTGATTTTCTGCATGGATATAAAATTCATTTGCATGAACGTTTTGGTTTCTTTGGTTTTTCCATTACCAGTCATTCGATTTAACAGTGTAATTATCCCGAACGTTGATAGCTTGTATTCTCTGATAGGTCCCTATCTTCCAACCGGATTAGTCAGATTGACAATAATGCATTTCAAGGGCTGTCACAGCTAAGAGGATTGTGAGTAAAAACTTTTTCTTCTGTCACTTTACTTTTGAACAAATTGTAAAAAAAGCTCTATACTTTTTTTTAAACATAAACGTAGAAGTTACACGTGAACGGTATTTTTTTTTATATCAATGACATTCCGTGGTGATGACAGTCCAAAAAAGTTAAGACGTCTACAACGTTTAAGTTATATCATAAATTATTTAATTTTGTTTAGGAATAATAGCTCATAGAATATCACCCTTGTAGAAGTATCCAGTCTTAATAACAACAATCAGCATTATGTAGCATGAACTATTTTTAGTGGAGCTTGTTTTGAGTAAAATCTCTACGGAGAACAATGACAATTGCATTTTTCTACACATTCCTTCATGTAAAAAATTGAATTCATGCGTTTACCTTATTCATGAAAATTGACCCGACAAATGTGTCCTATATTGCTTAGTGTCCCAAACAGTTCATAATATTTCATGAAAAAAAAAAATCAAGTACAATACGTACTGGTAAAGCAAGTCATCCTTTGAACTTTTAAATCACATTATGAAATAAGCAAACTTAACTTCAATAATACACTTTAGTTTTAAAATACAAACTACGACAAAGCCAAACCGTTATACAGAAATATTAAAACATAACTAAGAATAAAACTCACATCATAAGATGCTTGTAACATTGGCTGCATGTTGTGTTCTGTAATATTTCAATTTGTTGGTATATAATGTAAACGTAGAACTTTAATACTATTGGTTTGTACGATGAAACTACAGATAAAGAAGAATTCATCACACTTGCGCAATTAAACTTTGAATATCAGATTTAAGAAAAAAATAAAAATATGAAAAAATGAAAAGAAAAAATCGATTTAAAAACAAAATACTAATATATATCATATTCTCATTATTTATCTCAAATTTACTGAACAAACTCTTAAAAATAAAAGTCGTCGGCTTTAAAAACTAATGTCATCCGAATAGATCATATTTGCACTGGGTTATACATGTATACACGCATAATTTTAAAATTCAAACAATATTACAAGGCACTGTGTCTTATAGATTTGTTTTTATATTTAAACATGTTTTAGAAATGACATGAAATTTGTTAAATTGACCAACTATTTTGTTTTGCATAGCAAATTAAATCTATGACATATAATAAATAAAGAATATTATTTTTGGCTTTAATAGAATAACATGATAAATAATAATTATTGAATTGATGATAATATATGAACCATATTCATCTTACGCTTGTATCCGTAAAATGTAGCAATCAATGAGAAAATTAACATTCACTTTTTACAAGTTCAATCAATACTTTATAGTGTAAACACAAGTATTAAATAATTAATATTTTCAAAATATGATGTACTTCAGGGTGTTAAATATACTACAAACGAACAGATGCGCCTGAAACTAAATGTGGCATTTCCTCGTGTTCTCAGGGAACATTTTTGGTAGCGGAAGAATGAAAATATATGTATTTTTATCTAATAGGGGTACACGATTAACTCCAATGCCGATGGAGTTTTAACACAGCATCTCATTAAAAAGTTCGTCTCTCATATTACGCTCTTAATTTCAAGTTTTTGTTTTTGTTTTTGATTTTTGTTCTGTTTTTATTGGGGAGTGGGGGTATGCACTGTATTTGTCCAAAATTATCCTATTGGTGGAAAATGATTCTATGCTAAGCTAACTCAAAAGTGTGTTGAAAGCATGCACAAATCTATGTAGCAATTCGATTTTTATCAAAATTTGTGATATCAAAGCTATAGAATTGTTTTTATATCTGTCTGTCTCACCACGAACATGTAAAAATAACAACCATTGAAAGAACTACATTTATTTTTGAATAAGTAAAATGATAATGGAGTTCAGTAAAAAGTGAAAAAGGTTACCAAATGATGGCAGGCAGTTCCTTTTATATTTTGTTTTGAAAGTTACCAATCAAAAAACAAAACAATGAATTCACAAAATTAAAACATATTGAATGTAATTCTTTAAAAAAATGAACGTTATTTTTTTCGTTTTTGAAACTTGTTTCTCAACATTCTTCATTATCTAAAATTGTGTTTTACTCATAAATCATAATACCTGTTGTATGTAAATAAATGCTATTTCAAATAAACGGCCACAAACACCAGAACACGTTATTCCATTTTTATTAAACGACCACAGACAGAAAGCAAACATAATATTCAAAACCTTTGATGTAGTACACATATTGATTATTCAAGACAAACGCCCGGTATGAACAGTTTCGGAAACAAATATACAGCAATACCTTGTTCTCCTGTAGGTACCTTGGGGGAAATCAGATAAGTAGGATCAACAACAACACCTTTCAGGGGTTATCTCCGCTTCAAACACTGTAAAGTCTGGTTTTTCAGTTTCAATTCCTACTTTATTAATGTATCGTCATTGCGTTCTACTCAACAGAGATTACAAAAGTAGTATTATATGTTAAATAATACCAGCAAGTTTCTTTCGGATAAAATACATGTTTGTTAATTGATTAATGAATGGACTTAGCAATGTCCGCTAGTAGCTTTGCACATATCTCAGTCTCTATCCATGCTGCTCTGAAAAAAATAATTCTTATACCTTACCAGATAATGGTTGCTATCAGCGGCGTCTAGAGCTAAAGGTGGATTTGTTAGGCCGTGAGACAATCCTTTCTTGCT
>WFKH01010211.1:9937428-9948623 GCA_016163765.1 Magallana hongkongensis | reverse complement strand
CTTGTCAATCAATTAATACATTTTAATGCTTACAATTTCAACCAACTACTATGAGCATTTTGAACTGTTCATTACCAATTCAGACAAAGGGTAATTCACTATAACAATATCAAGCTGCAAAAGGGATTTTCTATATGAAACAACCAAGCATCCTCAAAAAGTCTTTTATTATTTATTTTTTAAATCTTGCTTATTTACTAGAGGCAATCTGATTATTGTTGATGAAATGTTTTCTTCTAATCTGGTTTATTTCTTTGATATTTTTTGGCACAAAATTATGTTTTCTATTTCCTTGTAATCCGTTGATATAAACACTTTCCAAGATTCATATGCTGAGAATTCTTTAGATGTTATAAATATTAATATAAGAAGTTTAAGTAATAAAAGGGGAAGGAAAGTCATGAAACGTTTATATTGATATTAATAAGATGGTTTCAATTATAACAGTCGGTAATACTGTTTTGAAGATAAAATGTATAATTAAGCTTTTATGCTTTTTTGAAGTTAGAGAAATCACAATTTTACAGGAGGCTGACATGATGTAGAACTCTTTTGTATTGAAAACCAAACAAATCAATTATTTTGACGTCACGCCATCTTTTCCTGTTTTGGTTTATTTAAACAATGTACACGGTATAGAATAAAGGCTAGACTATGCCTTTCTGTTTATAAAGTAATCTACTAAATAATTAATGATGATGTTTATGTTCATATGTCAATCTTTCTGTTAATTTTCTTTAATTCAAGTCCAACTGAATGAGTATGTTGTAATTGTATTTAAATATTCATTCACTATACCCTAAATTTGGAATTAGAATGTCAAAAAAAAAAAAATGACAGCAGACACTTTCTTAGATACTTGGCATCTGTTTACAATTACTACAACTATATGGAGATTCCTCCAACACTATTACAATCATGTGCAATAATGTATTTGTCAATTTAAGTCATCGAATATGCTCTGTTTGTCATTGCTGTGTGATTTAGCGGAAAGTCAAATGCAAAAGCAAAAGTAAATATTGTTCCATATTTCCCACAACTTGTTAGTTTAGAGCGAATATCATAATTAGCTAATACTGATGCTATCTTGATAAAACAAACCGGAATGAATGGTGTGACATCATAGATTAGAGTTCAATGGCAGCTCTCATAATGATGGGGACTGTAAATTAAGCAGTCGATATTTCTTGATTTATTCATTATGCCGGTGTTTTTATTGAACATGAATACGGTTTACAATCACAGTAGATCTTAGTTAATTGATTTATTGTACTGCATATCTACAGTTTTCTTCTGCTTTAATTACTTTTTGTATCTTGTTCAAGTCTTAGATGTGTTACGTTTTACCGAGACTTATTTGACTTATTTGGATGCAAATATTAGCAATTTCATTCTGAATAAAGAAGGGTATGAAACTAACTTTAGGAATGATAACAACTCTTACGGGGAGCTGTAATAACAAAAATGTAAAGCCAAACAACAAATAAATATAATAGCTTGAAATAAGCTATTAAAATTACTTTTATGCTGTGTTCACTGGCCACCAACTTCTAGCAGTACTTTTGTGCAAAAACGTCCATAATCCATTAAAACGAGATATAAAAGATAGTTCTTGGCAGTCTAATTTTCAATTTTATCAGCTTTATTTCTACAGATGAGATCCAAACAATTTTTAACACAAACAACTAACAAATGCAATATATACATCTACAATGATCACTGAGCATACATGTACCTTTATAGGACATATTCTTGTAAGGAAAACATTTAAAGCCATGATTTAGACACTATCAGTCGTACTCTTAGTATTCACAAGGCTACGTATATATGCATTCATCAAGATTCTAATATTAATGATTCGTACAAAGGAAAGGTTTGGGACTACAAAATGCAAATTTAATCTTTTGAACTAGTAAACAATTCTTTTAAAAAATGTGACTGAAATAAAGTCATTAATGAAACAGACAACATAGATTATGCAAAAATTATTTCACTAATCAATGTACCGGTATGTCTTTTTTACGTATTTGATTGTCAAAAAAAAAAATAAAAACCAAAATAGTCACCATAAGGCCAAAGGGTAAACCATGGATTGATTCTCTCTTAAGCAAAACTATATATTTATTTATTTGAAATAGACTTTGAAAATAGGCTCAGAAATCAAGCATTAGTCGTATTGGATTATAAGTCTCTTTTTCATACGAATTTAGAATAATTAAATTTGTAGGAAAATTGTCATTAGTATTACAATAATTATTTTATATGTCGGTTATTAAGAAAATAATATGTAATTAATTGTAAGCTTGATTATTTTTATAAGAAATGTGCAATTTTGATTATTTCAAATAGACTGCAATAATTAATCAAATTGTAATAGTTGCGTATTATAGAAAGCTATAAATACCAAATTTCAACCAGACTCTTTATGTTATAAAGCTACCTTGTCCATTCTTTCTCTCCCTTTATCATAATGAATAAAATTTGTTTTTGAAACGTATTATTGACATTTATGCTCTCTCTCTCTATCTCTCTCTCTCTCTTTCTTTCTTTCTTAAAAGTAATCAGCCATGCCAGTAACAATTCTTCAGATATTGCATATTATTTTTATAAAAATGTTGCCAGTTTACCTGTTTACTACAACTGAATGGACTTAATTGCTTGTTTACATAATAAAAACAAAACAAAATGATGAATTATTAATGCCTGCTAGAAACTATTCAAATAAATCAGGCCAAAGTCGCACTTCTCAGATAAATTCAACCATTCAACCAAACATCAGAGAACCTTAAATATAATGGTTGTTGCAGAGTTGCATCTGATGCCCAAAAATCGTTAGCATCAGCCCTTTTTAAAGCACTTAACACGTGCGCATAACGCTTATAAGTGTCTCAGTCTACTACGGAAGTTGCCTGATCATGGTATTCCAGTGACCGAAATCAATTATAAAAAATATTTTTAATATTTCAAGTTTTAAAAACGTCAAATAAATGAATTGAGTTTACATTTTAAACTTGTGCTGAGGTCCACTGTCACATTTTTGGTCTAAGTAGATTTAAATTACATTTGTAAATAAATAAAGTTTTCTATAAAGTGTCCGTAAGTGGGTTCTTGGAATATATTTTTGTAGTAGTGATTATTGTTTTCGAGAATTCTTCAGGCATTATTTAACAATCAATTGCAATTACTCCCTTGATTATAAATTTAAAATGATTAATTACTGCACACTATTGCATTTTTGATAATTAGATAAATAAAAATGCTCATCACGAAAACAAGATGTTTCCGTCAATCATCGTAATAAGGCAGACACCTTTTTGTGATTACACGTGGAATGTTTCGGGGCTTTTCATTTGAAAATCCTCTGTCTTTCCCTGTCACCCCCTGTGTTTTCCCTGTCATCCCCTGTGCACCTCCTGTCAGCCCCTGTACACAGCCCCTGTACACCCTGTAATCCCCTGTCAGCCACTGTCCACTTCCCCTGTATGCCACTGTAAGCCCCTGTCACCCGCTGTTCGCCCCTGTCATCCACTGTAAACCACTGTATTTCCCTGTACATGCCCCTGACATCCCCTGTACGGTCTTTAACTGCTTGCTAAAGTAAAAAAAAATAAGTTTTCTAACTACATGTACAGTGTATGTTTTCGGGTTTTTTGAAATACCGGTATATATTTAGCAGTTTCTGATACATAAGGAAATGGAAAGCAAGAAAAGCATTCATAGTTTAGATGGTTTGTTTTTCCTTGTATTTCATAGAGGGCAATATTATTACAAACGTGGATACTTTTACACATATCAAGATAAAAACATACCTATAAACCGTTTATTTTATTCCATGACCGTGTTTTGTAATTTGTAAAAAAAAATCTAAGTGGAGGAGGAGTGCGGGAAATCTGCAACGTTCTGCGCTATGTAACCTGCCTGAGTGAAAAGCGCTTAATAACACAACATGATTAGCACGTGCAGATAATCACACACCGATCGAAATGATCACCTATATTCTGATTGTTTTGCCTGATGTAATGATGCATAGAATAACATCGTCCCAATGAAATACATGTTGATTTTATTTAGCAGAAGGACAGTTAATTAGTTAATATCTACGTCATTTAAATCGCTGTCAACCATTGTTTTTTTTTTCTGATAAATTATGAGAGAGAGAGAGAGAGAGAGAGAGTTGATTTTTAAGGAGGGGGAATTAGTCCGGTCCTTTGACACTTTTATGAGGGTGCATTGTCCAGTTTAGTGATTCATATGCATTATTTTATAGAATTGTCCTCATACATGTACATATAATCCAATAATACAGTTCATGTATAATTTAATACATGAATACAAGTGTCTTTAACGGGTAACGTAAAGACACGCATGCATGATCTTAAAACAATGTTACAGGTGTCGGGTTTTAGATTAGAAAAATATCATACATTTGTTTAAATTCTGAATTTGAGAAATGAAAATAATGAGAGCAATACGGTTTAATTCATATGACTGTGTCAAATGATGTTCCGAATTTTAAGCTCTTTCTTTTCATGTTTGATTTTCTTAGAACTTATACATCAAAGTTTCAAATTTCTGTTTTCTTTACTTGACAGACTAGGAAAGAAAGTTATAAGCGGCGTTTAAACAACATATTGCATAATTGCCTAGCATTACCGAGCCATCAGATCTTAGGAAGTGTGTGTATATACAAGTACACGTGTGTCTGTCATCTCATTGTTCCTAACCTCGCTACCGTGCACTGCAAATTGTCAAGAAGGGCTGTGTACAGTAGCTATAATTATATAATCAGTGCCCGGCCATTTAGATCTTAGGAAGTGTGTATATACATGTACACGCGTGTCTGTGATCTCATTTTCCCTACCTCGCTACCGTGCTCTGCAAATGTCAAGAAGTCCTGTGTACAGTAGCTATTATATAACCACTGACCGAGTGAACAAATAATGTCAACATCCTCTCCTTTGAAAACTGTAACTTCAATCAATTCTTTGATCAATTGATATGGTGTAAAATAAAACATTGGTGGATTAAAATTAATAAGATCGCTTTAAGTTACTCTAAATAATGATAAATAATTGGGAATAAAATTAGGATTGCATGTTAACTTACATTGTATTAGGAAATTAATTCTCGGGAAAACTTTTAGTAACTTTTAATTCAAAATCAATGCAATCTCTCTCTCTCTCTCTCTCTCTCTCTCTCTCTCTCTCTCTCTCTCTATTTTGACCAGGGCCGCGATTTCTGTTCACTTGCAATAAATACATGTAACATTATCTTTGATATCTTCCACTTCGCAGTAAATGGGAAATGAAAATTAGATTTTAGAAATTATTAAATTGTTTATGTAAGTTAATCATCAGTTAAAATTCAATTTTAAGGTTCAATAACCCGCTTAGAAAATATTAAACAAACATACTAGTAAAATTATTTCTTAGGCAGGCAAACTTATTAGCTATTGAAGTTTTATTTTGCTATTCACGGGAAATTAATAAAGGTATAATAAGGAACTTGGTTATAAAAAAAGAAAAAAACACATGCTCTATCGTATCATGTACATTCTACATTCTGACTGATTTACTGGTTTCAGTGCGCAAATATTTGTTTAGATATATAAAATCAAATGCTAAACACCATGTGCTGCGCTTGATCTTTGTAGAAATAATTCACAGTATTTCTTATATCTGTTTTTCAAACATAACGGAGTAGTGATGTCCCCGACCGCTAAAGGACTAAATGCCCTGAAGGCTTTCACACAGTATCAATAAATTATTAATGAAAACACATTATTGTTAAAATTACGATAACAGTGTGTCTTGTGAGTCGGCGCCCTGTTGAGTGCAAAAATTGATTTATAGCTCAAACTTTAACACATGCGAGCAAAATAATTGAACTAAGAAAAATATATTGAAATAAAATAACAGAAAATGCTGTGATAAACAGTCAAAAACCGTACAGGGGGTGTCAGGGGCATGTACAGGGAAATATAGTGGCTTACAGGGGATGTCAGGGACGTATAGGGGGTGACAGGGGCTTACAGTGGCATACAGGGGATGTGTACAGTGGCTGGCAGGGGATTACAGGGTGTATAGGGGCTGTGTACAGGGGCTGACAGGGGGTGCACAGGGGATGACAGGGAAAACACAGGGGGTGACAGGGAAAGACAGGGGATTTTCACACGGACAGGGGTTTTTAGAGCCAGTAGTGTAATGTATTATTCCTGTGAATAAATATTCCGCCTATTTATTTGTTTACAATATAGAAATGTTTATTGCATGGTTCTAACGATTCTAATCCACTGCCAATAAACTTTTACTGAGATGCTATCGTTATAGCAAAGATGATCAAATATTTCTTTTTGAATAAGAAATATAAATTGATAAAGTACTAGTGTACTTACGCATGTCAGCAGGGAAATTATGAATAGACCCGAACCGTGCTTCTCTGATATATTTTATCATTCAATTAGGAATAAAGAACAAGCAATAGATTGTAATTTGGTTGTTAAACATTTGCTATTGATACACCTAATACACCAATCATTTCTGAACAACAAACACATATCATGACGCTTATGAAGGTCTCTGCAAATTCCGGTTAATATGATCATAACCCTCTAGTGACCATGGTCATTTCTAAACAATGCATCACAACATATTCAATATTTCTTTAAAAATGTAAAACCTGTAAAATCAAATAATACTATTTTAATAATATCGATTTGCGAAGATTATTACAAGGTATTTGTTATGCCAGATTAATCACATAAAATAAAATTTTGAAGATGTGACTGCTCATTAAGTGTTCCTTAACTGTAACTTTTTACCTTGAACGTATAGCAATAACTTGTTTTATTGTACAACGGTACATCATACTTTTACAGCTGTACTTTCTCTTTTTAGGACTGATCAGAAGTAGATTTTTTTTTGTATACAATGAATCTCAATTGCCAAAAAAAATATACAGTGCTTATACTAGAGATATATTGAAAACATGTTAAGTAAAAAGTGTTTGGCTTGAAATATGAGTTTTTGACTAGAAAACATGATCTTAAAGTATGTACATAAACTGACAAACCACAGGAAGTAAAGAAATATTCCCTAATTCAAATTTTAAACATACCACGATTAAAAAGGATACATTCAAGTTAAATAAAATGTAAAAATGATATACATGCTGTTAATGTTTACAAATTATAAAGACTAGAATATGCATGTGAGGAATAATGAGCAAAAAATAGATTTGAAACTACCGTATGGGAAATGGGTATGATCTATCTAAAATAAGAGTTTTAAAACTTTTGTCGTACACTGGCAACCAAACATTAAACAATTTATCAAAATATGTTGCACGATATTAAGCAAACAAAAAGCAGATACAATATTTTTATACCCTCTCCAAACAAAAGTCTTTAAAGTTCAAAATCGCACATACACACAGCACACGAAATGCAATTTTAGCACCTATTTTAACAAGAAGTCCATCTATTCTTATTTTATTAACTTTGTGAACAACAGTGTCAAAGAATGTTGGCATTATTAAGGTGTATTTGGTCAACGTGGATATTTTTGTCAGATACCAGGGGTATGACTATGGTATAAAATGGCGAATAACCGACCATGCAAAGGCCTTGTGTATTGTTGTATGGGTGTGTTGTGAGCTGTTTGATTGATTTTGCGTTATTTCACTTTTGTGTAAATTTGTTGCAACATCGATGGATTGATTGTCCTATTGTAGTTTTATAATGACTTAGTCGAAAAGCTATGGGTACCACGCGCAAAAGCTGTATGACTGTTTTTGCATCATTGACAACGATATGCATTTAAACATTCAACATTGCCACAATTTTGTTTCAAATAAGCATGGTATGGTACTTGTTTGTCAAACGTTGATTCCATGTACAATTTCCACGTCTTTTTATTTACGACTTTAAAATTTGACAGCCATTATAAGTCATAAATTGTCCACATAGGTTGTCCAACAAAGAAATGTTTCTTCCATCAGTATAACGTCGTGTTTGTGTCAGCCCTTGTGCAGAATTAGATAACGCAACTGAGGTGCGTACGTAGCTTTTTGGGGTCTCCATTTAATCATTAAAATTATGTTTAGTTAAACATCAGTAGAGTATCTTCGAGTTGAAATTTTATTTAAAAAAGACATACCTGTAGTTAGTCAAGAAAGAGAGTCGTTGTCCAGAACTAATCGTTGATATTGTGACGTGATCAAGAGTTGTTTGTTTATGGAAACCAGGTTAGACCAAACCATGTCGTACCTTCATAAGAATGGTGATCCTTTCTTTCTCGTCGAATGTGATCGAACTATTTTCGCATTTGTTAGTATGTAAAGAAAATTATAAATAAACAAAAATAATTAATAAAACAAACTGGGACTGAACAATTAGTTACTGATTACATTTTATTCCTCAAGTAAAGCAAAGTAGCAAAGTTGTCTCACTTGTTTAATACATTCAAACAAGACTGTAACAATAGGTAAAGTAAGTATTGTCGGCTTCGAAATGTAAACTATTAGTTTTACTGGTAGCCCATCAATAAGATTTTTCGGTTTCCCGTCTGATATTGTGAATGAAATTGATGCGATTTTGTGTTTTATCTCTGTTTACAGTAATGCAAATGCTAATAAATATCATAGATATCTAATGTACCCAATAACTTTTACAGTTGTTATGACTGCTATCATCTGCATTTGATTAATAGATAAAGTTATTATGACTTTATTATGCGCGGTAGGTTCATTGACCACTCATAGTAGTCATACAATTATAAATACTATTTTTTATGTAACAACAAATTCTCTTCAGTGACCATACCGATTAATGAATGAAAATGAAAGGAATATTTCTTAAACGTAAGTAGCAGGTTAAAGAATGCTAAACTGGTATACTCTAGAAAGATGGAAATACAGCACAGACCGTCACGAAGACGAATCTTTATATTTCAATCAAGCTAACATGCTATAAAGTTTGTCTATAAAAAGTGTTACTATCTTATTCATGGTGCATATATACTTTAATGTTGAGGATGGAAAATAACTAAAATAATATATCTTCTAATCTATATGAGATACGATTAAAATAGCAGAGCTTCACAACACAAAATTGTAAGATAGTAAGCAAGGATTGTTTTGTTGCAAACAGATAAGTGAGAACCAATATTTTGGTAAGGCATTGCAGAAATTATTTGCTTTAAGGGTTTGATATACTGAATGCATATGATTTACATACTAAATTGTAGAAAAATTTTGGCTTACAGTTTAAGTAGCCGATTTTGACCCGATTTACGATTCATAAATTTTTGTTTAGTTACTTTGTGCAGGGGAATTGTACAAAAATACAAATAAAATATACTTGTTAACAGAAATAAAAACTTAAAAATTGAATAAATGTTTGATTTTTTGCATGGATATAACATTCATTTGAATGGACGTTTTGGTTTCTTTGGTTTTTCCATTACCAGTCATTCGATTTAACAATGTAATTGTACCGAACGTTGATACCTTGTGTTCATTGATATGTTTCTATCTTCCAACCAGATTAGTCAGATTGATAAGAATGCATTTCAAGGGCTATCACAGCTAAGAGAATTGTCTAATTTCACTTCACTTACAAACTCTTAAATAAATTTTAGAAAAAAACTTCATAGAGAAATAATAGCTCATAGAATCTCACTCTCGTAAAAAAATCTGATCTTGCTAACAACAATCAGTATTATGTAGGATGAACTATTTTGGGTGGAGCTTGTTCTGAGTAAAATCCCTAGGGAGAACAATGACGATTGAATTTTTCTACACATTCCATCGTGTAAAAAATTGCATTCATGTTTTAACCTTATTCATGAAATTTGACCCGACAAATGTGTCCTATATTGCTTAGTTTGTCAAACAGTTCATAATATTTCATAAAAAAAAAAATCAAGTACAATGCGTACTGGTAAAGAAAGTCATCCTTTGAACTTTTAAGTCACATTATGAAATAAGCAAACTTAACTGCAATAATTCACTTTAGTTTTAAAATACAAACAAACTACGACAAAGTCAACCGTTATACAGAAATATTAAAACATAACTAAGAATAAAACTCACATTATAAGATGCTTGTAACATTGGCTGCATGCAGTGTTCTGTAATACTGCTCAAACTCAAATACTGTAGACGTATTTTTTTCCACGGGGTCATAATTCCGCGGAGTCACAATATCAATTTAATCCACGGGTAAAAATTTACGCGGATTCTTTGAATGAAAAAAAAATCATTTGAATTATTATTATTAAATTTAGTTCTGAGCGATTTTCACTAATTAGAATTTGTCCAACTTTGAACTTAAATTGTAAGAACTGTTCACAGTGAACAGTAATTATCGGTTGTGAACTGGTCGGTAGTCATTAGTTAGCCGTCAAGATGTTACGACGCTGGCTGATTTCAATGAACTGTTTCTTTTTTATCTGTTTATATGCATGTCGTATTTTTAAAGCCAAATAAATATTTTAATCTTTATTAACTGTCAATTTATGGGTTCACATGTCGTTTAAATTATGAGTTGATCAGTTTTATCAATTAAAAGTCCGAGCACAAAGGGATCTAAAAATTGCAGTAAAAACACGGGTCTTAGCGTGTAGTTAATTGGGTCATTGAAAGACAGACCCGCTTGGGGCTATTTGTCGTCTGACACGTGCCGTTATCTCAAGCTGGGAGAAGTTTAAATTTCATGCAAGTAAATTTACAGAAAATTCAAATCTTTAGGAGATTAAATTATTTATTATGTGAATTCTCAATACAAATTTGTTTGACAGTGTGCATAGATAAAAACGATATACATTGGGTACACGTATATGCAAGTGTTATATAATGTAGTAACTTCCGATTATCCTTATTCATGTAATGCAATTTCAAAATTTCATTCCAAAATGCACTTTAAGTACACTGGGAAGAAATTCCGCGGAAAATTTGTGCCCGCGTTCATAGCGTAAATTAATACCACACGGACAAAAGTACGTCTACAGTATTTCAATTTATTGGTATATAATATCAACGAAAAACCTTAAAACTATTGGTATGTACGATAAATCTATAGATAAAAAAGATTTCATTACCCAATTAAATTTTGAATTTCAGATTTAAGAAAAAATATAAAAACTTGAGGGAAGCCACCATTAGGTAGAGGGTTCTTTAGTTTGGTTCTTACCACC
>WFKH01010211.1:9919117-9931755 GCA_016163765.1 Magallana hongkongensis | reverse complement strand
TATTTGGGAGTTGCAAATTACTTAAGAAATGAAAAGAATTAATTTTTTTTTTTTTTTTTTTTTTTGCTATTTTTATTTATATATCTAGTACACACTATTTGCATCTACATATCTCATGTCAATATGGAGCTTTTTCCCTGTTGAATAGGTCCGTACAGAAATGTGACTAATAATTTCTTCAAAATGTTTTTATATATTTAATTGTAAATTAAAATACTAAAAATGATGAAGCTTAAATCATATTTTATTTTTTATACTAAGAATTAAATAATTCAATAGATTTTTTAAATTCAATTTTTTTATCAATTAAAATGAAAAATAGAAATGGAATATTTTCTATTTGGAATATTAAGAAATTGTGTCATATTGATTTTAAAAAAATACCCCAACAACTTGAATCCAGTCAATCAACAGCTTTAGCGCATAATTTGAAAAAAATACATAACCAATCATTATATCTTATAAAATTGAAGATATAAATTGATTTCTTATTATTCTTGATATTTATTTTCCCCGCGGGGAGCCTCATAAATTCTGCAGATGTGGTTGGGTTATCTCTCTTGTTTTCCGACTTGAGACATAGAAATGCCGTGAAAGTATCGGTTATGATTTATTCTTTCGTGTAATCAATCCTCAGATCGGAAATAACTTGCTCAAGAATGTAAAATACAAGTTTAAAGCAAGTAACGGCTTTAACACAGCCTGTTTATGGTTGGTAGCAGGTGTCGTCAATGACGCTGTGCATGTGTGTAAACAGACGCAGACGGGCGCGGATCAACAAGTTAAAATTGATACATGTAGTCAAGAATAATGTTAATGATTATTTTTCATGAAGCAGTAATTCTGTACGGGAATATTTATACTAGAACACTCAGTACCTCAAATTCTTCCATGGAAAGTATATGTTACATCATTCTTCGATCTTCTGAGTCTTTTGATGATGAACAAGAGTTGTCTTTCGTTCGTACCATCGTAATAGAAGAAACCGGCGCGGAATTTCAACATTCGGTTGATATAATGTTAATTAGAAAAGATGTAAAAGTATGTATCTGAATATTTGTTTTAATTGTTTAAAAATTTCAAAGGGAAACTAAATATACGGGTATTTGACTTATTATTAAAACACGTGTTCATAAACAAAAACAACCGCGCTGTTTTTCACCGTCAGACGATTTTTTTTTCTTTACGTAACGTCATATCTTTATGACGTGTTTTCTCTGTTTTAAAGAAAAAGCCATAAGGCCCTTTTCTCATGGGCGCAATCATATATTCTAAGACTATAGTCTTTGGCAACCTGAATGTCAATTTTCTCAACCTTATTTCTTTACAAGAGATCCATACAATTTTGAACACAAACAACTTCACAAATACAATACATACACCTACAAGGATCACTGAGCATACATGTACCTTAATAGATCATATCCTTGTAAGCAAAAACATTCAAAGCCATGATTTAGACAATGTCAGTCATACACTTAGTGATCACAAGGCTACGTATGTATACATCCATCAAAATTCTAATATAAATGATTCATACAAAGGACACGTTTGGAACTACAAAATTTACATTTAAACTTTGAACTCCTAATCAGTCTTATAAAGAATGTGACTGAAATAAAGTCATTAATGAAACTGACAACATAGAAAATGCAAGAATTATTTCACAAATCAATGTGCCGGTATGTCCTCTGTACGTAATTGATTGCCAAAGAAATAACACCAAACCTGTCACAACAAGGCCAAAGGATTAACCCTGAATGGATTCCCTCTTTCGCAAAACGATACATACATTTATTTGAAATAGACTTTGAAAATAGGCTCAGTAATCAAGCAAAGGTTAAGATTGGATTATTAGTGTATACAATTACTTCAAAAAGAAGACGGCGTTTAAATCTCGTCTACAAACGAATTTATAATAATTAAACTTGTAGGAAAATTGTCATTGGTATTGCAATAACTATTATATGTGTCGAATATTAAAACAAATAATATGTAATTAATGCCAATACAATTTTTTAAATATTGCTTATTATTTTTATAAAATTGTTGCCAGTATACCTGTTGACTACAAATGAATGAACTTAACTGTTTGTTTACATAATAAAATAAAAGAAAATGATGAATTATCAATGCCTGCTGGAAACTAGTCGAATAAATCAGGTCTGAGTCGCACTTCTTAGATAAATTCAACCATTCAACCAAACATCAGAGAACCTTAAATATATTGGTTGTTGCAGAGTTGCATCTGATGCCCAAAAATCGTTACCAACAGCCCTTTTTAAAGCACTTAACACTTGCGCATAACGCTTATAAGTGACTCAGTGTACTCATTACGGAAGTTGCCTGATCATAGTCTTATAGTGACCGTAATCATTTATAAACAATATTTCTAATATTTCAAGTTTTAAAAAAGTCAAACAAAATGAATTAAGTTTAAATATTATATCTGTGCTGAGGTCCATTGTCACATTTTAGTTTTAAGTAGATTTAGATTACATTTGTATAAAAATAAAGTTTTCTATAAACTGTACTTAAATGGGTTCTTGGAATATTTTTTTTAATAGTGAATATTATTATCGAGAATTCTTCAAGCAGTATTTAACTGTACCTTTTCTTCCGATGGACATTATTGCTATTACTCCCTTGATTATGAATTAAAAATCATTAATTATTGCACACTATTGTTTTTTTTGATAATTAGATCAATAAAAACAAAAACACGATTTTTTCGTTTATCAACGTAATAAGGCAGACACCTGTTTGTGAATATACGTGGAATGTTTCGGGGCTTTTCATTTGATAAAATAATAACTCAAAAACACAACTCGTCATTTATGTTTCTTGTTTTTATAAGGCATGTGCATGTGCATTACTGCAATGACAAGTAAGGAACAAATGAGTGCAACATTGATATCTAAGTTGTGTTGGCATGTATCACAGGAGGGTGATGCTTTTCTTATAGAGTAGTTTTGTTTATATCGCTGCACATATAGATGGTGAAATGTATAGAACTCATTGGATATGCAAGAAATAAAATCGAATGTTTATCATTCAATACTTGAACCTCCTATATGCACATAAAAATGACAGATCTTGATATTCTGATACATTTAAAAAATATTTTATGGTTTATTATGACAAATAATCATCATTGACAAAAACAGTTGAGATTTGTTTAATTGTTCTGAGTTTGGTTGGTAGAGTTTTTTAATATTTTTTTTAAAACATTGCATTCGTAATTGAATAGCTAAAAACCCCTTATATTAATTGGGTGTACAATAAAAGAATCTAATTAAAAAAAAAGTTTTTAGATAAACTGACGAACTTTGTCTGTTCTACATAATGTTGTGGCTTGATTGTGTTTATATTTAAAATAAAAAGAATGATGTTTAAGTCTCGGGTACACACATTGAAAAGATGATTTTACCATTGGAGATGTGCAGAAAAATTCCTCTTAAATATATTTTGCGAGTCTGTCTAACTATATAATAATTCATTTTCGGGCTGTTGTCTGTTTATTAAGGCGATACCTGTTAATATCGTATTTCATATGTTAGAATATTTTTGAATCATGAATTAGATTAGCCTCAGAATGGATATATTTTCACCTTAACGTTCATTCATTCCATGACAGTCACTGGATGTACTTCACCGGTCAGACTTATTAATTAGCCAATGCTGATAGCAACGCAACATTTTTTTTCCTCCAAATATTCAAATTTTAAATGTAATTACATAGGTCCAATAATATACATATTTCAAAATGTTTTAACGAGCATTCATCGGAAACATCAATTTCATATTTATCTTAAATGTTACAAACACAAACATGAGTACAGGGGAAAAAATGTCAGTAATATAAACCCACTTGCCTGCTTATTAATTCTTGTTATGCATAATATTTTCCCTCTTGGGTTTTTATTTTAAACTACCAAGTCTATCTTTATCACTTTATTGTTATTTTACTCATATAGGTACCTTTATCGCAATCAGATAAGTACGATCGACAGCAACACCTTTCAGGCGTTATCACAGCTTCAAACACTGTAAGTCTGTTATTCTGCTGTATTATTACTAAGAATAGATATTCCGCCTATTCATTTGTTTACAAGATAGAATTTTTTATTGCATTGTTCTAATCCACTGCCGATACATGTTCACTGAGAGGCCATTTTTATAGCAATAATGATCAAACATTTTTTTTTTGAATGAGAAATATAAATTGATGAAGTATTAGTGGACTTATACATGTCAGCAGGTAAGATATGAATACGGCCAGAACCATGCTTCTCTGATATATATTTTATCATTCAATCAGGAAATAAAAAAAACATGCAATACATTGTAATATGGTTGTTAAACATTTCCTATTGATACACTAAATGTGTTATCGTCTACCATTTCTGAACAACAAATACATAACATCACGCTTATATAGGTATCTGCACATTCCGGTTAACATGGTCATAACCCTCTAGTGATCATGGTCATTTCTAAACAATGCATCACAATATTTTCAATATTTCTATAAAAATGTAAAATCTGTAAAATCAAAAGATAACATTTTTATGATATTGATTTCAAAGATTATAAAAAGGTATTTGTTATGCCGGATTGATTTAGAAGATATGACTGCTCATCAAGTGTTCTTTAACTGTAGCATTTTACTTTGAACTTATTGTAATTACTTGTTTTATTGTACAGCAAGTGCATCATGCTTTTACTTGTTCAGCTGTACTGTCGCTGTTAATGACTTATCAGAAGTAGATTTCTTTGGTATATAATTAACCTCAATTACCAAAAATATATCAAACAGTGCATATACTAGAGATATATTGAAAACATGTTTAAAAGTAAAATGTGCTTAGCTTGAAATATGAGTTTTTGACTAGAAAACATTATTTTAAAGTATGTACATAAACTGACAACACACAGAAGTAAAGAAATATTCCCGTATTCTAAACATACCACGATTAAAAAGCATTCATTCAAGTAAGTGTAAAGAAATATACATGGCTAAGAAAAAATAATTCCTCAAGTAAAGCAAAGTAAAGCTGCAAAGTTTTCTGACTTGTATTATACATTCAAACAAGACTGTAACAATAAGTAAAGTAAGTATTATAGGCTATAAAATGTAAACTATTAGTTTTACTGGTGGCCGATTAATCAAATATTTCAGTTCCCCGTCTGACATTGTGTATGTAATTGATGATATTTTGTGTTTTATCTCTGTTCAGAATAATGCAAAGGCTTATAAATATCATAGATATCTGTCTTGTCTGCCTCTTGATTAATAGATAACGCAACTAAAGTATGTTACTAATCTGGATCTCTTTTTTTTTTGGACACCGCCCCTATAAAAATTTATTTATTTACAAATTAAACTCTTGTGACTTTCTTGCAAAAAACATACGAAGGCAGCAACACCAAAAGCAACAATATTAAACTTAACATATAAACATAAACAAAAGTGGCTGGAAGATCCACAAACATTTGACTAGAAAACAAATTGGAGAGTATAGAACAAAAGGGGTCTCCCAGCCGCAAAATTGCTAAAACTAGTTCACATGCTAAAAAACTACCATTAATGAAATACAATGGAAATGGATGGGGAGGTTGGAGGTGTCTTGAACAATCAACAATATTTGTGCAGCTTCCCCTAGCATAAACAAAGAATGTAAAAATAGCCCCAGAGCGTGCGGCTTTCTGATTGGCTGATCGGTCATATAATTTGCATACGGTAATGGAAGATCTTTAAGACCGGATAAAAACGGTGATGTACAACAATAAAAAATTATGCAAGTCCCCATAAAAGTTACACAAATATAATAACATGGTATGTAATTAAAAACATAAGATATAACAATTCACAAATCAAGGATTAACATAAATTGCTTTATTTACAAAATAAACCCTATTTTAAACAGGTATAATGTAATGTTACAAGTTATAAACTCGAATAATTAATTTTTATTTTGAATACTTTTGTCAACTTTGTGATTGTCATATAGTAAATGTTTGTTTTATGTACTCATAAAGGAGCCTATGCTCGAAAGTCTTCTGGCATTCTTCAAGATT
Source organism: Magallana hongkongensis (assembly GCA_016163765.1). NCBI lineage: Eukaryota > Metazoa > Mollusca > Bivalvia > Ostreida > Ostreidae > Magallana > Magallana hongkongensis. The sequence continues at coordinate 9,925,674 of WFKH01010211.1, read as the reverse complement.
TAATATATTTTGCAAGTCTGCCTAAAATATAACACTTCATTTAGGGGCCGTTGTCCGTTCATTTAGGCGATACTTGTTTATATCGTATTTTCATATGATAAAATATTTTTAAAATATGAACTTAAATAGCATCAGAATGGATATATTTTCATCTGCGTTCATTTATTTCATGACAGTCACTGAAAGCACTTTCTCAAGTCGAACATATTGGTAAATGCTGATAACAACATTTCTTTTTCAAAATGTTTGATTTACAAATGAAATTACATATCTCCAAGAATACATATTAAAATCATTTTAACTAGTGTTCATCGGAAACATCAATTTCATATTTATATTGAATGTTACAAACACAAAAGAGAGTGCAGTGCAAAACGTGTCAGTATTATGAACTACCGTGCATGCATATCAGTTCTTAGTATGCATAATATTCTCCCTCTCGGATTGTTGTTTTAATCTATCAAGTCTATAGATATCTCTTTATTGTATTTTACTCATGTAGGTACCTTAATGGAAATCAGATAAGTAGGATCGAAAGTAACGCTTTAAGGGGTTATCACAGCTTCTAACACTGTATGTTTGTGTCTGTGCTGTATTATTTCTAAGAATAGATATTCGGCCATTTTTTTTTGTTAAGAAGATAGAAACGATTGTTGCACAGTTCCATTCCACAGCAAATAAATTACTACTTAGTTGCCGATGGTATAACAATGATGACCAAACATATCTTTTTGAATGGGAAATATGAATTTAGTTATTAGTGGACTTACATATCTCAGCAGGTTATACATGAATAAGAACCGAACCATGCTTATCTAATAGATGTAATTATTCAATCAAGAAACAAAATATGCAATAATATGGTTGTTACATTTACTCCTGATGGATCGAATTCGCCATCATCAACCCATTCTAAACACCAAACACATATCATAACGTTTATAGAGGCCTCTGCACATTACGGGAATCATATAGTCCTTGAACTCTAGTGCCCATGGTCTTTTCTAGGCAAAACCTTACAATATTTTCAATATTTCAATGAGGCACTCAATGTTTATATTTATATTTTTTTAATGTTTATTTTATGAATAATTGTGTATCTTCGCTTTAAAGTTATATGCTCTTTGTCTTTAGATGGAACAGCCATAGAACATGCTTTTTACATGTAGTTCTCTTTCACGGCCAAAAATATAGTTCTAGAAACTTTGTTGAGAAAACTCTTGTTTAGTAACAAATAATTATGATTTAACGATTATTTTTCATAATTACATATCAAATTGGTTATGTAGTTTGAAGAATAAGTATGGGTAAAAGTGCGTTATTTTCAAAACGCATTTGACGTGTTATAGAAAATTAAACGTCACAGATTTCCAATGCAAACATTTCAGCATTGAATGCTTATTTCTGAATGTCGTCGGTCCTATAACACACCAGGCCATGCAGACGAATTGAATACTGCGGGTTAGAGCGGTATGATAATTCATAAAGTGCCTGAAACTTTGTTGAGAAACTCTTTTTAGGAACAAATAATTATGATTTAATGATTATTTTTCATAATTACATATCAAATTGGTTATGTAATGTTGATCGTTTTATTTAATTTTACAATAATTAATTTATTCAAAACGGGTACTGACGTTTACTTGTGCTCATACGCCGTGATCAGGTTTGGCATGTTTTAGAAAATTGAACGTCACATATTTCCAGTGCAAACATTTAAGCATTTAATGCTTATATTTCAATGTCGTTGTTCCTAGAAAAGATCATGGCCGTGGAGACAAATTGAATACCACGCTGCTAAAAATATAGTGCCAAAAAACTTAAAAAACGATACTCCTTTTTTTTTTTATTATAGAGTAGATATGATTTAACGATTTTTTTTTCAAAAGTACATAACATATTAGTTATGTAAGTTTCAACGGTTCAATTAATTTTACAATAATCTTTTTTTTTTTAAACGCGTGATGACGTTTATTTTTGTGCTCATGCGCCGCGACAAGGCTTAGTGTGTTTACAGGAAATTGAACGTCGCAGATTTCCAATGCAAACATAATGGGAAATATACACTGCAAGTAAAAATAAGGGACATTATACACTGAGTGTAAATATTTTTTAAAAACAATATGTAAAATAAATCGATAATATGTTAATAATATCGATTGGCGAAGAATATACAGAGGTCAAATGCCGGGTTGATTAAAAAATTCAGTTTAGAAGGTATGGATGTTCATCAAGTATACCTAAACCGTAGCTTTTAGCTTTGAACATTATTGGATAAATTGTTTTATAATACAACGGCGCATCAAATTTTTACAGCTGTTCTGTAACTTTTAAGACCGATCAAAAGTAGATTACTTTTGTACATAATGAAATTTAAAATGTCCTAAATTTCGAAATAAACTGTTTTGAATAAGAATTTTAGATGTTGTATAATTTGGCCAAACAGATCCATTTAACAAAAAAAATGTCCTGGAAATTTTAATGTACTGTTGATTTTAGGAAAAGTAGTTGAGAAATTGCAAAAGCATATACCGTTGAATAACTACGAAAGTCCAGAAATCTCATTTAATACTCGAGATCCGAAGTACGAGATTCGAAATACAAGATTTGAGATTCAATATAAATTAACCAATCAATTCATAGATCTAAAAACCTTTATCCAAGTGACATCAAACTGTTCTAAATGAAGAGCATCCATAAATGCTCTTATATACAAATAAATGTCATTTTCTCCCTAGTTAAATGATTGTATTTATTTTTTAAACAAAATGTATAATTAGACTAGTAAAAATGCAGTCTATTGTGATTTTGCTCGCCCTGTGTGCATTTTCTCCTGATGCGTTTGAACGCGGGGATATTTCACAATCAATAGTTTAAACCCGGGGTTTATCCATCACCTGTTGTGTAAAAATGCGGTTTTGGTAGAGAGATTCATTCGCGGATCAAAAAATGTTAAATGGAGGTCCGAGGCTTATTTTCAGTAAGTCTACTATGTAAAGTGGATACATGTAAGATTTAATTTTCCCGAGGGGGGATGGGGTGTAGGTGTTCAGACCCCCTGATCCCCCTTCTCATTACATCCGCGCATGAAGATTATTATAGGTATCTAAATTAAGTTTTAAACTAAATAGAAATTATCAGTCCGGTTTCGCCAATAAATATTAGCATTACTTATCAATTTTTGTCTAGTATAGAAATTAAAATTTTTATCGAGATGTTATCACATCACAGTTAATACGAAAATTCAAACTTTTTAGACTCTTCCCAAGCAAACATCTAATTATGAGTCAGACTTTAAGCATTGTTCTTATAATCATTGAACATATTCTATGCGTCCAAAGGTAGGGATAACAGGGTGCCGTTTTGTTCTCAGTACCATTTTATGTGTAGAGAATAATAAAACTTTAAAATTTGATTGCATATATTTTCCAAAAAACATTTTTATAGTTTGTTATAATTTATTCTGTCAACAAGAAGGAATAGAAGGTATAGACATGCATATGTATTAAATATCACATCTTAGTTGAATATCTCTGTAGTTTACCTGTCCTCCCCCCTACTCCCACCCCTCCGCCAAAATTGACAGTTACATTGATGTATATAAGTACCTCTCTAAAGATGTAAATATGCATTGCAAAGATCTGTGTAGTTAATATACTACTACATTACACTTAGCCGGATAAAATGTAATTAGGATGAAAGCTACAAGGGGGTGAGTGTTGCAAAATTATTACTTTATCGCCATATACACACATTACACTAAATAAATAAATTGTGTGTGATGTGTGGAATGCATAGACGTTGGCGGCAAATTATAGGTAGCCTGAATTCATTTTCAGTGTCAAATGTATCACATTTTAACAAGAATTATCCATTTTTATGTTATCTTACGTATCTCATGCTACTTTTTGTGTTCACGGTGCTCATCTGCCCATCTCTCCTTCTCTCTCTCTCTCTCTCTCTGTGTTTCCCTCTCTTTCTGTTTCTCTTTGTCTCTCTCTCTTTCTGTCTGTCTGTCTGTCTCTCTCTCTCTCTATCTATCTATCTCTCTCTCTCTCAAATAATCAGTGCAAAAACAAAACATCGCAGACGACAAAAAGGATGCTAAGTGATACATATTCAAGGAAAGACAGGGGATTTTCATACGGACAGGGGTTTTTAGAGTCAGTAGTGTAGAGCTGTGTTAGTACATGTACACCAAAAAGTGATTGTTGTGTGGTATGAAATGGCGGTTGAGGGTTTGTACATGTATTCCCTGAATGACTTATTAACTTTGAACTAAGTTAAGTGTGGCTCTGATAGTGATCATAGCGAGTAGTTGATATCAAATGATATATTACAACAAACGATTGACTAAACGTTCGAGATTATCAGCTAAACTGAATGTGAAGTAGTTGTAGGTTCGGGTCTGTTGCCTGACCTCTACTCTTTTCTCCACTTTCTGAGACATAAAGCGCCGGGGATTTTATATTTTTTATATTTAAAACGCAATGTTATTTTATTTATATATTGTAATATGCCGCCACTCTGAAAGTTGACTTTCCAATTTTAAACATTAAAATTGCAACCTCACTATCCTGCATCCCATCTTTCTAACTAGCTTTATCCTTATTAATTATCAGGTAAAAATAACATTTGGGGGTAAGGTATAGGAATTTACTCATTAATCGGTTCATGTACTGAGTATCATTATTTTCTTTAATAAATGTTTTTGACCGTAAATGCCCATTCTTTTTTCGACAAAGATTGTTTTAACAAGTATTGCAATGCAATTATCTGTAAATACAGAGAAAACGTAACAAATATTGCTTTATTTAGTAATTTGAAGTCGCAGAAAATCCGGCTCTTGTCACATAATCGATTATTTTGGTTCTTATCATTGAAAAGCACAATAAATTGGAAATCTGTTATTTTGCTACGGTTTAAGGGATATTGATAAAATAAATCGACAGAACTTACTTATGAAAATCATGGTTGATCCTTGGGTTTTATTTTTATTCAAGGATACCAAAAAACCTGAACAAAATTGTTGGAAGGCACTTACAAGGTTATTGCAGTTGCTTGAATTTACGTTTCTAGTAAAAATAAGGTCGCCTGAATGATGATGAACATATTCCAGACTTACTGGGATTTTAACAACCCATGCAAGAAAAGAAGAAAATGCTCAGCATTTGTTATGTTTGTTGCGTATTAGCATGTTTTAAGCTAGTTATGTGAAAGAAACATTATTTTGTTACGAAAGGTTATGGTGCAAACTAATGGAGTAATGGACTGTTGTCGAATATTCTCTCTAATTTTTCGGATAAGCTTTCTTTTTAAATTGATTAACTTTATATTTTATATATTATATTTATTCAGATATGCGGTGAAACGATCTTCTGCAAACTTTTTAAATGGTTCAATATTGGTTCAATGTTATAATGTTTATCTGGAAGGTAGTTATGGAAACAATGTGAAATATTTCAATGATACCTTAACCTTTTCATTCATTTTTAGCTTTGAAATTCCAAATAAAGTCGCCTTGAATAAAAAGAAAAAGCATAACTTTCCTTTTTTTCACAATGCTATAAAAGATTTTTTGTAATGCAATTGTCTTCTTTTCTCTTTATTACTATTATACCAAATTTGTTATTACATCTTTTGATTTTACATTGTTTTTATTTTGGGCACTATGGGGAAACAATATAAGTACGATCGATAGCAATGCTTTTGATGGGTTATCACAGCTTCAAATATTGTAAGTTAAAATTACTTCTGATATGCTTGGTAAATTTCTTCCGTTTTTCTCTCAAAAGTATCACATCTTGTGTGACATGTTTGAGGACAGATATGAAATATGGTGCTTCTGTAAATATCCGACCCCATTGAGTGTAAGGAGAAAAGGGTGGGCTGTCATTAAACTGGATTGTCAATATGATAATAGTAAGTTCAGAAAACAAGGCTCACTTTCAAAGTATTATTTTCCTACCAGACAAACTCTCCTTTTAACTTATTTCACGGTTATATCAATTTATGATAACTTAAAACACATCTCTTATATGTACATGTATTTAATTATTCCAACCAGAAAATCAATAAATATGTTTACATGTATGTACAACTGATGACAGGATTCAAACTACTGGAATGCCTTTATCATAGTGTAATAAACACAAAATCCACTGCGCTGATGCATGGAAAAAAGTGTTATGTTTCATAAACATTTTGATTCCCTATATTCATACTTAAACTTCTACCGCTAAAACATGGAATAGTTTATGTAAAGTGCAGTGTTAAAATTAGAGATTGAAAAGAACACCAATTGTAAATAAACAATAATGCCTTCTCCCGTCTGAGGGTGCGCTATTAGTATACGAGACTGAGGTGCTCAGTGGTAGGGATAACTATCCGTATAAGGCCATACAGGCCTCAGTATTGTTTTTGAAAGGATGAGCATATTTATCTGAAATCTTCACAAGCAAGTAAAAGAAATTCACAAATCTTCAAAATCATAATCCGCGGCAGTGGTAGGGGTTGTGAATTTCTTTTACTTGCTTGTGAAGATTTCAGATAAATAT